>CM059283.1:20062254-20079754 GCA_030347295.1 Setipinna tenuifilis
AGAGCTGATAGGGTTGCAGGTTTGATTCCCATACAAGTAGGGGGCAAATGTGAGTGCCAGAGTAAACAACTAGCACTTTTCCTTCACCCTCATTCATAGCTTAAGTGCCCTTCAGGAAGGCATGTTGCTCCATTGGGATCGTCCATGTACAGTACCTGTCCGTCTGGATAAGCTCGTCAGCTAAATGTAATGCATTGTTGCTGCAATTTGCTGCATTGTTGTTGCCCTTTTGCAAACAGCATTGTTGTTGTTGCTTGCTGCCCTGCCTCAGTAGTAGCGTCATGGGGGGACTGATTGGAGAAGGGATGAGGGGGGAAAGCTGTGCGATGAGCTGAGGGGCTATTCCTCTCTGGGGGAATCAAGGGCTTGCAGCCGGCCGGAAGAGATAAGGGGCGGAGGAGGTGAGAGCTTAGCGCGGTCCCCTTGTGGGGATCCAAGAATTAGGGAGAGGAAGCAGTGTCGAGGGTGGACACTAAGAGACGGAAGCCTGCCTGTCCTCCACACCCAGTCGTGCTGTGTTGGGCCTGCTGTGTGTGTGTGTGTGTGTGTGTGTGTGTGTTTGTGTGTGTGTGTGTGTGTGTGTGTGTGTGTTTGTGTGTGTGTGTGTGTGTGTGTGTGGGTGTATGTGTGTGTTTGCGTGTGCGTGTGTGTGTGTGTGTGTGTGTGTGTGTGTGTGTGTGTGTGTCTGTCTGTCCGTGAGTCGAGCTAGCCGATGCTGAATGCCAGGGGATGGAAAAACCTCGTAACTGTGTTTTCAAGTGTTTGTGACTAAGTGTTTGCATAAGTGTGTAAGTTTATCTTTAAAAATTGGAAGTGTTTGTAGATGAGTGGACATGTGCCATTTGTCAAACTAAGACAGCCTTGTGTATATATGTGTGTGTGTGTGTGTGTGTGTGTGTGTGTGTGTGTGTGTGTGTGTGTGTGTGTGTGTGTGTGTGTGCGTGTGTGTGTGTGTGTGTGTGTGTGTGTGGACATTTGTCCACAGATATCACGATATCACTGAAAATCACTACAGAGATGGTAAAGGTCATTTGTAAGGATCAAATGTGGTTCCCCACTAATCTTACAATGTTTGTTTACTGTGGATTATTGTTACCAGTAAAGCAGAACGTATTTACGTAAACATTAGCTTATCAAGAGTTTAGATTAAACATAGTTTGTGTTTAGGCATAGTGTTGTATTTACTGTGTGTAAGTTTGTTCGGTGGTCAACATCAGCATCAATAGAAAAGTGAAAGTATGGACTGACCGTCCTGATCCCAGCTCAAAGCTGTGCTAAATTGCACAGAGTTCCCGTGGTCTATTTTTAAAGCCATCAGAGAGAGAGAGAGCTTGTGTTTGTTCAACTTCCACTGAAACCTCCCCCTCCGGCACAGTAGCAGTGGGGGGGGGGGGGTATGTGGTGGGGGGATGGGGGGGTGGGGAGTTAGTGCACTAAGACCAGTCAAGCCCCCCCGTCATACTGACGACTGCTAACCGCTCAGAAGCAAAGGTCGTTGCTAAAAATTGTGACATGTCAGCTTAAATGACAGGCCTGGGTAGGGGGGGTGAGGGGACCGGAAGCCAAGAGTTTAAAAGGAGTGTGACTGCTGCTGCACAGAACATTCTAGGCAACATAGGATGTGTCTTTTTGAAGATGTTGCTGAAAACTGAGGTATACGTGCACACTCACACTTATACACACATGAATGTGTCTGAGATTCATGTCCATCCATGAGAGGTACCCCTCGTGGCCCCTCCAACACACATACTCACACTCACTCTCTCATATCATCTTTCTGCAGGACACACACACACACACACATGCAAAGGAAGTGTGCACACACACACACACAAATGTATTACTTACAGACATATGTACATGTGTTTGTACAAAACCAGGTGAATGTAGGGATTCTTGCACTCACGCTCCATCTTTTGCTCTCTCTCTCTCTCTCATACACACAGACACACACAGATACACACTCACACACAGACACATGCACACACACGCACACACACACAGTCGAAAAGCCCCTGAACCTTTACATGCCAAAATTTTCCCTGAGGCCCATTCAGTGAACTGCTGTAATAAATGTCTGAAAGGTGATAAGAAAAGTCCAGTTCTCACCCTGCTTATTCTTACTGTGTCAGACCAAAGCTTTCAGTACAGTCAGCTCGGCTGATAAGGACTCGTTACACTAATTATCGCTATCTTTTTACAGTGGTGCTGATGACTTGGCTTAGTGACAGCAGGTCAAAGTGCAGGAAGTAATTGAAAGTTTTAAAAGTATTGTGGTGGGGAGAAGAGAGGTGGGGAAACTCTTAACTGCTTATCTTTTCATTTTTGCTGCTTTCAAAGCACACATTTTTCAACAGTAGCCCCAAAGAACCGATATAACTAAAATAAACTATGTGTCATTAGTCCTGATTAGGTGTGAAGTGTACACAATCTACTGCGAGGTGATACATTCATTTTTGTCATCCGAGAGTCTCTCAACTAAACAGAAGTTTGTTTATTGAAGTAACACTGAGAAGCCTGTTGGATCCAACAGCAACAGTAGCAGGATCCCGATGGGAGCCTCTTCAACCTCACAGCCAACGCTCAGCTCCGCTCAGCTGATTGGTCATGTGACCTGAGACGGAATCGCTGAGTGGAATTCGACATGGAGACGATGAGAGTCGTGGCGAGGTGATCCCCCCCCCACCCGCCCCGTCCTGATCAAAACACCGGAATGTGCGTCTGGATCCGTACCGTAAACGTTGGGCCGCCTTAGGATTAGTGCGTTTCCCTGACGATGGGGATAATCCTCTTAGCAGGTTTACGTAAGGAGCCAGAAGTCTCGCCCTAACGTAAACACTTACTGTTTGTATGTGTGGTTGTAGATGTGTGTTTAGATATCTGTGCATGTGTAGATGTGTGTGTATTTGTGTGTGTGTGTGTGTGTGTGTGTGTGTGTGTGTGTGTGTGTGTGTGTGTGTGTGTGTGTGTGTGTGTGTATGTGTGTTTTTGTATGTATGTTTGCGTGTGTCTGTGTGTGTCTAGTATGGGTGTGTATGCGTGGGTGAGTGTGTATATGTTTAGGGTGCATGAGATCTGGCCCTGTGTTTGAGCTGTCTTGGCCATCACTGGAGTAACACATGGTTGCAAAGGGAAGTGCAGTACCAAGACAGAGATGGAGAGAGAGAGAGAGAGAGACAGAGGGAGAGACAGAGAGAGAGTTGGAGAGAGAAAGGGAGAGTCTGAGAGAGAAAGAGAGAGAGAGGGAGAGAGAGACAGAGAAAGAGTCAGAGAGGGAAAGAGAGAGTTGGAGAGGGAAATAGAGAGTGTGTGCGAGAGATAGAGAGAGAGAGAAAGGGAGAGAGGAGGAGTGAGAGTAAGAATGAAAGAGGGAAGGGGGGAGATGAAATGGGGACTTTCAGGAATGTGCCTGAGATTCATGTCCATCCATGAGAGGTACCCCCCCCCCGCCCCCTCGGCCCCCTCCAACACACATACTCACACTCACTCTCTCATATCATCTTTCTGCAGGCAGGACACACACACACACACGCACACACACACATGCATGCATGCAAGAAAGTGTGTGCACACACACATTTATTACTTACAGACATACGTACATGTGTTTGTACAAAACCAGGTGCATGTAGGGATTCTTGCACTCACTCTCCATCTCTTGCTCTCTCTCTCTCTCATACACACACACACACACACACACACACAGGCTGTAAACTCATGAATGGTTTAGGGGATAAACTGAGAACAATAGAAGGTGGCCAACAAACCCCATGTGGTGCCCCCCCACCCCCCATCACCATGGAGATACACACTCGACCATACACTCACAAAGGTCATGTTTTTATAAAGCAAAGCGGATATTGTCTGGAGAGAGGCTCTGTGTTTGTGTGAGTGCCTGTGTGCCTGTGTGAGGGTGTGTGTGTATGTGTGTGTGTGTGTGTGTATGTATGTGCTTGTGCAAGAGTGCATAATGTGAATAACACATGCACACAGGTGTGTATGTGTGCATGTGTGTGTTCCCCTGCAAGTGCACCTGTGTGGGTGTATGTGTGTGTGTGTGTGTGTGTGTGTGTGTGTGTGTGTGTGTGTGTGTGAGAGAGAGAGAGAGAGAGAGAGAGAGAGAGAGAGAGGGGGAGAGAGAGAGAGAGAGAGAGAGAGAGAGAGAGGGAGAGAGAGAGAGAGAGAGAGAGAGGGAGAAGGAGTGTGTGTGTGTGTACTCCGACTCACCATAAATTGCAGTTCTCTCTGTAAGTTGCCCCCGAGTGGAATCTGTGTCCATTCCTCTCGCAGATACCTGTAATCAGAGGGAGGGGAAGTGATTATGAGTCAGGCCCTCTACCCGCCCGCATAGCTGCCAACCTGCCTGCCTGCCTGTCTGCCTGCCTGCCTGTCTGCCTGTCTGCCTGCCTGCCTGCCTGCCTGTCTGCCTGCCTGCCTGCCTGCCTGCCTGCCTGTCTGTCTCACTGCTCCTTCCTCCTTCTGCACACTCACTCTGATTACTGTTTGTCTTCTGAGGACACAGAGGAGGTGACTCAGTCAGTGACCTCAGTCTGTTCCTGTGCACACATCCTCTGCACTGTCTGTGTAACTCACACTGTTTGTCTGTCTGTCTGTCTATCTGTCTGCCTGTTTGCCTGTCTGCCTGTTTGCCTGTTTGCCTGTTTGCCTGTTTGCCTGTTTGCCTGTTTGTCTGTCTGTCTGTCTGGCTGGCTGGCTGGCTGATCGTCTGTCTGTCTCTCTGTCTTACTGACTGTCTGACTGTTTGTTTGTCTGTCTGTAGCAGAGCTGTGCAAAGTTTAGATCTGATCCCAGGTTGACTCTTTCAGTATTTCAATTCAATTCTTGAATTTGAGCTTAATTGTGAACGGAGGTAGAAACCAGGTCTGATCTGAAGGTCTGTTGAGTAGTTATGCCTTTATCCCTCAACCTGGAGTATATACACTTCAAGCTCACTACACAACGCACACAGGCTCACTACACAAACCTATGTACAGTATGCATTGTTTAGGTGTGTATACATTCACATATACATTAAATGGCAGGTGACTGTTGAGTTTGTAAATGTTTACATTTCTGCATTCTCTCGCTCTCTCTTATACACACAAGCAAACACACACACACACACACACACACACATATACACACACACACACACACACACACACACACACACACACACACATACAGGCCATGCTGTTTCACACAGTACACAGGGAGTTAAGCATAACACTCGTTGGAGGAGGAGTGGTCAGCGGCGGTAATCTGGCCCTGGAATGTTTAGCTGGCCTTCGCGCCGCTTTCCCAGGCATCCGCTGCCCCTGTCATGCCTTAATGAGCTTCATTAGGCTGCCGGACTGCCACACCGCTCATTTGGACACAACAAGGCCAAACCCTCACTGGAGCCTCTTCTTCCTCTCTTACTTTCTCTTTCTGTCTCTCTCTCTCTTGCGCACTCTCTTTTTCTCCATCTCTACCTCTCTCTTTGTGTGATTCTTTCTCTCTGTCTGTCTCCTGTCTGTCTCTCCCCTCCCCTTCCTCTTTTCTGTTTCTCTTTCTCCTTCACTCTCTTTGTCTCTCTTTTCAAATTTAAACTCACGGATGCTTTACTAGCATGACTGTTTAGATACAGTGTTGCCAAAGCAATGTTGTACAAATAATAACAATACAGTTATTAGTAACAAAAGGTTGGTAACAAAATAAAGCACCTGTAAATGTCCTCTCTTTCCCTCTCTGTCTCTCTCTCTCTCTTCCTCTCATCTTTCTTTATTTATTCACTCTTATGATTAGTGAAGGGAGGCATCCTGGGAAACACTACAAGCCTCCCAGTGCCCGCCAAAAACGATCACCATCCTCCTCCTCCACCTCCTCCTCTTTCCTCATCCCCCTCATTCTTCCTGCCTCCCTCCTCCTCTTCTCCTCCTCTCCTCCTCCTCCTCCTTTCCTCCCTTTTTCCTTCTCTCCCTCATTCCCTCCCTGACAAGTGGCAGAGGCTGTGTAGCAGTCAGGCTAATTTATAATCTCCCACTGCTGCTCCCACTGACTGGCTACTCCAGGCCCCAGTCTGCAAGTGTTGCCTCCTTCCCTCCCCGCCTCCCTCTCTCCCTCTCTCCCTGCCTCCATCCCTCCCTCCCTCCCTCTCTGCCTCTCTCCCTGCTTCCCTGCCTCCCTCCCTCTCTCCTCCACTTCACCCCGTCTCCGCTATCTGCCCCTTGTGCCAACTCACCCATCCCATCCTGCCCCACCCCACCCAACCCTAGTTACCCCAGGGGCCCTGTCCACCTGCTGACCATCTGCTGCCAAAGGGGGCAGCTGCCCAGATGCACACACACACACACACACACACACACACACACACACACACACACACACAGATAAACACAAATAAACACAGACACACGCACAGTGCACAGACATACACAAACACAAAAACATACAAACACTTACACAAGAAGACCTGTGTGCACACATACAGTACACATACACATACAAACACAAACAAACACACAGACACATGCATGCACATTCATACACAAGCACAAAAACACACAAACACTCACACAAGCAGACATGTGTGCACTTACACACACATGCACGCACGCACACACACACACACACACACAAAGACACACACACACAGTAACCTCACTAATGGTCTCAGGAGATAAACTCAGAAGAGTGCATAGTGAAGTGTGTGTGTGTGTGTGTGTGTGTGTGTGTGAATGAGCGTGTTTGTGTGTCAACAAGTTAAGCAGGGGCAGGCAGGGGTGGTGTAAGTGATGGGGCTGACAGGACGCTACATGGTTAGCGATTAGCTCCAGGAAGACATTCTCCGTGTCCTTCCCACATCTCACTTTACTCTGCGGCCTCTCAGTCTGAGCGAGAGATAAGGTGTCCGGGCGAGAGGGTGAGAAGGAGAGAAAGAGTGAGGGAGGAGGGTGTAGAGCACCAGCGAGTGATAGATAGATAAGGAGGGAGGGAACGGGAGAAGAAGAGAAATTTAGAGAAAGCGAGAGAGAGAGAGAGAGAGAGAGAGGGAGAGAGAGGGTGCTGAGAGGGAGAGTTGAATAACTGTAGCAGGGTAACAGAAACAGAAGCACAACTTCAGCTGCAACATAGTACGGTTTCTCATTGTTTTGCTTTGAATGTAAAGGCCTACTGTAATGTAATGTATACTGTAATGTAAATACTACAGTGTAATGTAAAACACTACACTGTAAAATTACTGCTTTGGAAATAATTTGCCAAATGTGTATGTGTGTGTGTGTGTGTGTGTGTGTTTGTGTGTGAGAGAGAGAGAGAGAAAGAGAGAGAGAGAGACAGAGACAGAGAGACAGAGAGAGAGACAGAGAGACAGAGAGAAAGAGAGAGAGAAGTGGGCTGTTGCCCCCAGGTCAGGTGAGGTGTGGCCAAAGGTTTAGCCCCACACCTGTGCCTGGCCTGTTGGCCCCCCGTGCCTGCCCCTCTTACTGCCCCCTCCTCAGGCAGATGCTAAATGCCTGACCCCCACTCACACACGTGCATACCTGTGCTAAGCTTTCTCCTTGCTTCACTGTCCCCCTTTCTCTGTTCCCTCCCCCCTTCTCTCTCTCCCTCTCTGTCTGTCTTTCTGCCTCTCCCCCTTTTCCCCTCTCGCTCTCTCTTCATTTCTCTCTTGCTCTGTCTCTCCTCCTCTCTCTTTCTCCCTCTCCCCCCTCTTTCTCTCTCTCTCTCTCTCTCTCTCTCTTCCGTTCTGTCACTCTCTGCAACCCCCCCCCTCTCCATTTAACATTACAGGCATTCCTTTTCCTCAACTCCATTCATCTCAGCACCCCCTTCTTTTCTTTTTTCTCCCCTCTTTGCCTGTTTTTTTTCTTTCCCCAATGAGAAGGCCCACTGTTCCCCGGCCCTGGAGTCTCAGGTAGACTTGTATTCGAGCACCTCGGTGCTGGCAAACTCTCTGACAGCGGAGACACAATGAAGGCAAAGCTGGCTGCCAAAGTGGCTGGGCTGCTCTAATATGGGTAAAGATGGCCGTGAAACTGTAAATGTAAACATCTGTGTTCTAGGATACGCTTGACAAACTTTAAGCTCTAACTTTACACCACCATTTGGAGGACTGATAACACAGCTGTTTTTTATAGTTGCTATAGAACTGAGAGGGTGTGTGTGTGTCTTACCCTTCCGTCTCCTGACACGTACAAACACACACATACACCCACACACTTTCACGTGTGCACCCAGTACCAAATGTGTGCAAGGTCCCCTCAGAGACAGAATTATACTCAACTTTTGGTCTGGATGTGACTTTTTACACCACACTGCTAGTGTTACCACTGCCATACCCCTGAAAAATCCCCAGAAAATTCCCTTAAAATCCCCCTTCATAATCCCTCAGCCTTACATACATACACATACAGTACACTCTCACATATACACATAAGACAAAGAAAAGTCACCATCTGTGCCTTAGATCTATTAAAAACATGAAAATAGCAAGTGGGAGGCACACTTGCAGGGTGATACTTACACTACTTGTATTGAAACAACAAACGTTTCTGGCTTTGCCCATTCTCAATGTCTCCAGTTTGCATGTTTTCTCAGTGTCTCTGAAACATTTGTTGGTTTGTCTTAAGAGTTGTTGTAAATGTTCAGCTTTCAATACAAGTAGTATAAGTATTAGCCTCTGAGTGTGTTTCCTATTTTACCCACTCACATATACACATACATGAACACACTCAGAAACACACAGACATGCACACACCTAAAGACATGCACACATACACTCACAGCCACACATACATTCACATACAAAAACACACCTGCACAATAATTCAAGCAGACACAAACCCCCATTCATGTACACGCACACACACACACACTGATACACACACACACTCACTCATACTCACACACACAAACACACACACACACACACACACACACACACATACACACACAAACACACACACACACACACACACACATACACACACACACACACACTCCCCTTTCACCACTGAGTGCTCACCAATGTGGGGTGGGGACACCCCCAGGCAGTGTCCCCAGAAGTCGGGGCAGCAGTCGGCCACGGTGCGGTTGCAGAAGAGGTCGCAGTAGCAGATGGTGTCCAGGTAGGGCACGGTGCACTGGTCATCCCTACCCGGGCAGCAGCCTCCTCGCCGGGCACAGTAGGAGCCGTAGGGGTCCCGGATGCCCCCCCTGTGGAGGGGGTTGTTCAGGTCCCGCCTGGTGCGGAAGGGCGCCCCTCCTCTGGTGGCGATGGTGTCCTCTGCTGCGAGGAGGAGGAGGAGGAGGGCGACGAAGGTGGCGCTACCCAGCAACGCTAGCGGCCTCATGATGATGATGCACTCACCTGAGGAATGCAGCAGTAAGAGAGGGAGAGGATCAGCACCAGATATGAGACTTGTGAAAAGAGTGTGTGTGTGTATGTGTGTGTGTGTGTGTGTGTGTGTGTGTGTGTGTGTGTGTGTGTGTGTGTGTGTGTGTGTGTTCATGTGTGTGTAAACATATGCATGCCTGTGTGTTCACATGTGTGCATCTGTGTGCGTGTATCTATGTGTGTTTCTGTGTGTGAGAGAGGATCAGCACAAGATATGAGACAAGATATGAGACTGTGTGAGTGTGTGTGTGTGTGTTCAGGTGTGTGTACATGTGCATGCCTGTGTGTTTGTGTGTTCGCATGGGTGCATCTGTGTGTGTGTGTGTGTGTGTGTGTGTGTGTTTGGTGTGTGTTTGTGTGTGTGTCTGTTTGTGTCCGTGTGTGTGGTCAAGCTACGTGGCTGCTTATCTGACAGCTGATCAAGCCCTGGCAGGCGAGCATACTTCTGCTGGCTCCTGACCACAGGTGAAAAGGTCAAAGTTCAGACACTTTAAAGGGATACTCTTGGAATTTTTAAAGTCCGCTGTCTTAACCTCCATAAGTAGAGGAGCCGTAGGGTAAAAGGCAATGGGGCCAAATGCTTTGGCGGTGTGTGTGGGGATGTGTGAAGCAAGCACATGGCATGATCCTAATGTTCTACAGTTCTGACGCTGATAGCCTACAGACAGAGGCCATTCTACACTCTGTTGGGGCCCCGAACTGGAGATCTTACCCACCACTTTCATGAACTGTTCCTTACATGTGTTGAGTGTGAGTGATATCACTGAAATTCTGCTACAACATTCCCCAAAAAAGTTACTAAAGCAGAAACTAAAATTAAAACAGAAACCTGATTTCTGCATCAGAAGGTTCCTAGAACAACATCTAAAAGGTTAAAACATTTTTTGCACTTTTTTCTATATTTGGGTTAACTGGGGTAAAAAAAAAACCTCCATGGCCTCCGCTTTACTGTAATGTATTTTGAAAGGTTATCAGCACTACGAGGACCTTTGGTGGCTTGGGGGGAGGGCAAGCAGTTGCCTGTGTTGTGTGTCGGCTATCTACGCCTGTGTGTCTACATGGTACATACACAATGCATTGCCAACAAGTGGAACATGATCTACTGAGCATCAACAAGCACCTACTGAGATCATCTCAATACAGATAATAGAGAGTATGAACTCTTATGGTGCCATTTCCTTGACTGCGGTGGAGTCTGAAGAAGCTAAATGGGCTGGAAAAAAAGGTGTGTTGGACAGCAGGGCAGAACTTGTCACTTTCCCCTCCCCTCCTTGACTCCTCGGCTTATCGGTGCCACACCCTGGGAGGTTAAAAGGGGTCCTCTGGGCAGGAGGAGTTTACTGGGTCAGAGTGTCAGCCTTATCTGCAATCTAGCGTTCATGGCGTTTTGAAACATGCCCCGTCACCTTTCCCTAGAAGACCCTATTCTTCCTCAGGGCGTGTAGCTGGGATTCGGATAACAGACCACTGGTGTGGCAACTGTGGCCTAACAGTTAAGGAGTTGGTCTTAAGGTTAAAAAGGTTACCAGTAGGAAAAATGTGTGCAGCAGAGGGTGAAAATGAACTTTGAGGGTGAACTTGTGAACTTTTATCAGGCACTGACAAATAAACGATAAAATTCACCAGCCACTCCACAGTAAATCACTATTTTGTGTCCGAAATGTACCAGCCACTTTCATATTTTATCAGCACATTCATATGTTATCAGACACACCAGCCCCACACCTAATTCACTGTACATCTCTCTGGATAACGGTGTCAGCTAAAATTGACATTTCAATTTAAATTGCATTTAGCTGACACTCCTATCCAGAGCGACTACCAGAGAATTAAGATACAGGGACAGTCCCCCTGGAGCAATGTGGGGTCAGATGGCTCACTCAAGGGCACCTCAGTCATAGATGAGGGTGCAGGAGAGCTGCACTGGTTATTCACTCTTTCACCCACATTTCATCCTACTGTAGGAGGAATCAAGCCTGCGACACCTCCACACAAGACCAGCTCCCTACCCACTAGGCCACAGCTGCCTGGTGACACGTAATCAAGTCAAGTCAAGTCAAGTTTGTTTGTACAGTATAGCACATTTCACAAAGGCAGTTCAATGTGCTTAACAAACATAAAAGGCAAAGAACAATATAAAAGCATAAAAGATAAAATAAGTGTAAAATAAGTATAAGGTAAATAAAAGACTTATCAAATAAAAGCAAAGAATGATATGTAAAAGCCTAAAAGGTAAAAAAGGGAAAATAATAAATGAATTAAAGGTAAAGCACTAGCAGAAAGCATCCGAGAACAGTTTGGTCTTAAGTCTTAAGATTTGAAACTTTCAACAGTAGGAGCATTTTTGCTGTCCTCTGGAGGTTGGCATAATGACACTAAGCAGCAGCAATAGAGGTAGCAGAGCAAAGAGTGGACACTCATGTGGCACATGTACAAGAACAATATGCTGGCGGAGGGGGCAACGTGACCTGTGCGCTTAAGGCACACTCCGTTAATTTCTTACCCTCTCGCTCGCTCGCTTGTGTGTGTGTTGTCCTAAAGCAGAAAGCGAGCGCGTCACGCTTTGACACAGCCAGAAGGCCTTTACCAGACAGCCCAGCCAGACAGCCTGGCCCCAAATATAAACACCTACGATAAACACGCACAAACCATTGTGCTCTATCTCTCTGACCTTCACATGCAGTGGCCCAGGCAGGAAAACTGTGTGTACTTCTGTGTGTGTGTGTGTTTGTGTTTGTGTGTTTGCACAGACGATTTGACGGCCGATGTCATTGCTCGTCAAGTGGGCATGTAAACTCAGGGCAGGCTAGCTGAAAACATCACAAAATAACATTTGCTTCTGTACTTGCATTTTTTCTCCCTCCCTCCCTTCTTTTCTTTTTCTTTCGCTTTCTCCCCAGTGGGAATTGGCTCGAGTCCTCGAACAAACGGGGCCGTGCCCTCTGAGACTTAAAACGCCCTGGAACGCAGCAGCGTTGTTTTGAGATCTCTCTTTCAAAAGCTCTTTCGATTGTTTGGGTTTCTTCCAGGAAACTAATAATAGTGACGCGTCGTGCTGTTTGCACAGCGGTCAGGGTTTTAATCATTCCACACTGCTGGAGGGCTCACCACTGCGCCGCGCTGGGCTCTGACGTGGCTATAGCACTATAGTACTGTATGTGGTCCCTTAAATGTGTACACACAATAGCCATGAATGAATGAATTGTGCAGGCTTGAACTATGGATACATGTCTGACTATGCCAGGAGGGGTGGTGGGTATGGGGGGTGGGGGGTATAGGGAGGTTGTGGGGGGTGAGTATGGGGGTTGGAGGGTATGGGCAGTGGGGGTTGTGGGGAGGTTGTGGGGGGTGAGTATGGGGGTTGGGGGGTGGGGGTTGTGGGGAGGTTGTGGGGGGTCAGTATGGGGGGTAGGGGCTGGGGGTTTGTGGGAGGCCTTAAAATACAAAACAGTGGGAAAGAGAAGAAACAGACAGAAAAAAAGACGTCTTTGAACTGATATGAAAGCAACAAAATGTCATGTTTGGTGTATGTGATGGTTGAGATGGAGCCAATGAAAATGGGATCCTCCTGTGGGATTTCATGCACTCTCTCTGGCGTGGGTCTAAACAATGTGCCGTTTATTACAACATCGTCTAATGTGACTTTTAAATTTGACTTTATATACTCACACAACTCACATGTGCTATTCATTTAGTGTCACAATCCATGCTGCCTATATATATACAAATTCATGCTCTTCCTTTGGAATTAATTACCAAAATGAAATGAATATGTGCGCCACACAGACACACAGACAGACACACAACAGCTTTTTTGTCTTGAAAACTCCATCCCAGCTGCTCTGATAAAAAGATGTAAAATTCTGCTTTGATTTTATTGTGCCTTGAGGCCCTGTTGATAAGTCATATTCTGTGCCACAGGTGTTCGCTGTGTATCCCACTAGTACCTTATTAAACCTCTCATAAACCCTCAGGATGTGTCAGGCAGTAAAACAGACCTTAGTTTTTCCTACTGAAAACACAGCAGCTATGGAGGGGGGAGCTCCCAGGTGCTCCGGTGACTGCGGCCCTGGTCTGGGCCAGATTAGCTCCAGATCCAAGCCGGATACGGACGGATATTGATTTATGATCTGAATCATCAAAATGGTTGAAATTGAAGTTTCAATGCAAAATAGATGTTGAATCACTCTTGCCATACCAATGAAACCTGTTGGGTTTTTTTAATGTTCATGGCCAAAACATTAAAACAACATTGGTTCATAGTTACTTTATGATTCAACAGTGTTTTAATATTAAATGTGGGTGCAAACCAGACACTAATTCAATGATTTAACGTTGCCAATGAAATGTTGAGTTAACGTTGTTTCAACGTCAGCTTGTTGTCAGGAGAGCTCCAGCACGGGACCAGGGCATGGCTGCAGTCTGCGGATGCTGACGTTGGGGATTAATGTCAACAAGGGAGCTTGAACATTATCAGCTGAACGGAAACCACCAAAGTTTCCTGCTGTCACAAAGACCGACCGACCAGACGCACTTTATCAGGAGCTCGGCCATCCACCGTCCAGCACGACTCTCCATCCCAACCCTCTACTTTTTACGTTTAGAACAAGCACACTTCCCTCACACACACACACACACACACACACACACACACACACACACACACACACACACACACACACGTGCCCTCTACCTTCATCACAAGCACACTTCCCTCACACATGTGCCCTCGGCCTTTATAACAAGCACACTTCCTTTACACACACTCACACACACACACATGCCCTCTACCTTCATAACAAGCATACTTCACTCACTCACAAACACACACACACACACACACACACACACACACACACACACACACACACACACACACGTGGCCTGTACCTTCATCACAAGCACACCTCCCTGACACACACGCACATGTGCCCTCTATGTTAATAGCAAGCACACTTCCTTCACACACTCCACATGTGTCCAGCCCACACTCTACCAATCATCTTCACCTCTGGGGCACTTAAATCTGTGCTTCAGCAGCAGCTCTTTCTTTCTTTCTCTCTCTCTGTCTCTCCTTCTCTCTCTCCCTGTCTTTCTGACTCTCTCTTCTCACCTTTCTTTCTCCATAACATTCTCTCTTCACCCTCTCTCCCCTTTTCCCTTCCATTCTCTCTCTACCTCTGTCTCTCTGTCTGTCTGTCTCTCTCTCTCTCTCTCATTCTCTCTCTCTAACACTCTCTCTCTCTCTACCTCTCTCACCCCCCCCCCTCTCTCTCCCTATAGTGCTGTGTTGTTATGGCCTCTGCTATAGCACTTTGCTTTGTGTAGTAGGCTGCCCGTGATTAGCCCCCCTGTGCTCATTGGTGCGGACATTACTGCCCCCTTCTACTGCCCCCTCTACGCCCGGAACAACCACAGAACAATGGCCCTGTGCCACATGTGACTCCTCTGGAACTGCCTGTTGGCAAGCTCCGGTTTCCAGCAGGAGAGAAAAGAGGGCGGGACGGCATGGCGAAAAGGGGAAAGGGAAGGGGGCGGGACGGGCTTTTACATAAATAGCATCATTAATTATCCAATCAGACACCGGAGGGACAATGCCGTCGTCCGGCGGATGAAAAGCCAGGACTCCGGGCTCCGGAAAAAAGTCCTTTGCGCTGCAGTTTTCTGCATGACTGTGCCTTTAGACCAGCAGCCGAGCATATGCAAGCGTGTGTGTACACACACACACACACATGCGCGCGCACACACACACACACACACACACACACACACACACACACACACACCTTCTCTCTCTCCCTCTCACTCACACAGGCACACACACACCTTCTCTCGCTCTCTCTCTCTCTCTCTCTCACACACACACACTCTCACACACACACACACACACACACACACACACACACACACACACACACACACACACACAAGAACTTCACATTCTTTCCTGCAACAGGCACAAAGTCTAATAGTCACCCACTCCCTGTCACACTCTCTTGATCACATACGCCCATGTACACTCACACACACACACACAGTCACAGTCACACTCACACTAATACGCTACCTAGCCCATTATAGGTGCACCAGGCCTCCTGAACACTCCCCTGGCCATTGTCCAGAGACACCAATGATAAACAAACCAGGCGCAACTGAGAACATAGCGACCTCTGTGCTATTTAATTCCACTCTCTCTCTTTTTCCCTCTCTCTCTTTGTCTTTCTCTATCTTGCTATATAACTCTGTCTGTATCTCAGTCTCTCTGTCTCAGTCTCTCTCTCTCTCTCTCTCTCGCTATGTATCTCTCTGTCTTAGTCTCTCTCTCTTTCTTTCCGTCTGATGCTATATGGCTCTCTCTCCCTCTCTGTCAGTCTCTCTCTCTCTCTCTCTGTCAGCCTCTCTCTCTCTCTCAATCTCTTTCTTGCTCTCTCTCTTTTTTTTCCCCTCCATCCTATCAGGACTTGTGTGTCGGTGTGGCTGGAAGTGACGCTGCCATGCTGGGTGAACTCTGTGACCTGCTGAGAGACACTGGGTGGCACAGACAACAGCTCTGCCGCTACGTCTGAGCACACACGCACACACACACACACACGTACACCACACACGCACACACACACACACACAACACTAACACACAACACACAACACACCACACACACACACACACACACACACACACCACACACACACACACACACACACACACACACACACACACACACACACACACCACACACACACACACACACACACACACACACAACACACACACACACACACACGCACACACACACTGTCGTTGGGCTACAAGAGTCTAATTTTACACCTGCCTAATCTCTCCCACCAACTTAATGATTAGTGCAATATCCCTTTTTTTTAGAATCAAACTGACCATAAAAAGACCTAAATTTGGATGAGAATGACTTCAGATAACTGGTGAAGCAAGCAGAGCAAAGCAGAGAAGAGCAGTAATTCATCTGCCTGCCTGTCTGCCTTGAGGATAATTGTGTTTGTGCGCATTAGGGAAATGAGTCCTTTGAGCCAGGGGACACACCTTATGGGGCCGTTTACTCCTCCCCAAATTGATTGCTCTTAGGAAGTGCTGTCTGCCTCACTCTCGCCTGCCTGCCTGGTTGTGTCTCTTATGGGGATGGATAGGGGAGATTTCCTCCCAAAGCTGGGTGTGGATGTAAATATAAGTGACTCCCAAGCATTGACAATGGCACCAAGTGTTGTTCACACACACACAGACACAAACACACATAAGCACACAAGCACACACACACACACACACACACACACACACACACACACACACACACAAAGACACACAGATAAGCACTTGCATGCTGCACGTGCACGCACAAACACACAGACACACACGGCACGCACACACACACACACACACACACACACACTGAAGTCGGTGACCCGTAACTGAATCCCCCCAAATAGAAGAGCTTTAAAAGTGGACAGATGGACCGAAGAGACAGCTAATTCAACGTACCCCCTTGTGACCTCACACCCAACCACCCACACCAACTCTCACACACAAATACACACACACACACACCTCACTGATTCTTGAAACTTTGGCAAAAACATGTCCCACCCACTTAAGTGCTCATTCTGTTAGAAACCAATAACTTAAACACAAATAAAAACACTTAAAGTTATAATCAAGGGCTTTTCTGCACATATGTAAGTTTGTTTCAAAGGTTTATACCTATTTTAATTTATTTAATCACTCTTTCTTTGCCCGCCACCTATAAAACCAGCTGTCCTCAGTGATGAGCTTATCATTTAAACTTGCTTAAAAAACTAAAACATGATAATGGAACTGAATAATGTATACATCACAAGAAAGAACATATTAAAATATATATGAAAAACAGCAAACAGTGAAGTTTGAACAGCATTTATTATTATTTTGTGGTTGCTCAAAATGTGTCCCACATATTCGTCACCACCGTCAGATATTTTCAAAAAGCATTAAAATCAGGCAGATATAAGGACAACTACATTCCTAAGGACCTTCTTTTTGAACCTTCAGCTATACTGCATGCAACACCATCTCTGAAGCTCCCATAAGTTTTATTATTTTGTAAATATTTTTTGCTA
>CM059283.1:20094754-20139754 GCA_030347295.1 Setipinna tenuifilis
GCTGTTGACTTCTACATAGGGGCTGAAATAGGAGGAACTTCTCTCTGCCCGCCCATTCACTACGCCAATTGCCGGACGCCCTGAAACATTTTCAAGACATCAGAAAAACTGCTAGTTAGTGTCAGGAGTGTTATTTTTTGTCAAAGAGTTGTGCCCTAGATAGGTTGGGACTAGTTCTTAAATCATCTTTTGTATGGAGGTGGAGTCCTTCTTTACTCACAGGGTGAAAGGTCCCAGCCCAATTTAAACTCTGGTTGGGACAATACTGGGATTCCTAATGGGTCTTTTTTAACCTAAGTAAGACAACTTTAACCACCCCATGTACTCTTCTAATATTAGTGTTTAACTCACTGAGATCAAAGATGTTCCACCGGTTTCCATAACCATGTTCCATTTGTTTCTGTTCGAACACATAATGGGCCTCTTCCACTGCTCTTATGGTAAGGTGCTTCTGGGAGGTGTTGACTTCTTCATAGGGGGCGAAGGCTGAGGTTCTTTTCTGTGCCCATCCATCCACTGTGCCAATGGCCGGACGCCCTGTAATATTTTCAAGACATCATAAAGGCCATTAGTTAGTGTCAGTAGTATTCATTTTTGTCAAAGTGCTGTGCTTTAGATAGAACCTCAACCACCCCATGTACTTTTCTAATATTAGTGTTTAACTCACTGAGATCAAAGATGTTCCACTGGTTTCCATAAACCATTTGGTTCAGCTCGATCACATGCTGGGCCTCTTCCAGTGATCCTATGGTAAGACACTTCTGGCTCCAACGAGAGGCCCTTGTTCCCATCACAGGTTGAACCTGTGCATTGACCTCTTTATCAGTTTGGAGGCAATTTCCCAACCCAGGGAGAGTTGGACTGTTGAAGTCATTGTCTAAAATGAAACACAAGATGTTCATTCTTTATAGTTTTTGATTGCATTAACTGAAGTTATATCTTATTAAGATCACATCTTAAAGCACTGAAGCTGATTTATGTAGTGTTGATCATACTATATAGTATTGATAATATTGTATTGTTTTTCCCCTCAGATTCACTCACCCTTGTCCATGTTGTCCTGGGCCACTGGCATGCCCACCAGGACCACATCCTGCCATTTCCCACTGTGGGCCTTTTTGCCCATGAGGGGACAGCAAGCTGCAGAAGGGGCTCCCTTCACTGGTACACCGCCTACAAAAAACAAGGAAACAAACACATAATCAATCACAGATCACATCTTAATTCATTTGTTGATTATACTATATTCTATTGATAATATAATATTTTTGCATGGGCTATATCACCTAGGTGCTTTCTATGTGGTATATTCTATTACTATTTTCCCTCAGATTCACTTACTGTTGTCCATGTTGGCCTTGGCCACTGGCATGCCCCCCAGGACCATGTCCTGCCACTTCTCACTGTGGGCTTTTTTGCCTGTGAGAGGACAGCAGGCGGCAGAACGGGCACCCATCACTGGTACACTGCCTACAAAAAACAAGGAAACACACACATAATCAATCACAGATCACATCTTAAATGATTTGTTGATTACACTATGTCATACTGATAATATTATATTTTTTCACTGACTTGAGGACCTAGCTGTGTTCTGTGTGGTATTCTATTACTATTTTCCCTCAGATTCACTTACTGTTGTCCATGTTGGCCTTGGCCACTGGCATGCCCTCCAGGACCATGTCCTGCCACTTCTCACTGCTGGCCTTTTTGCCTGTGAGAGGACAGCAGGCGGCAGAAAGGGTGTCCTTCACTGGTGCGCCGCCTACAAAAAACAATGAAACAAACACATAATTAGTCATAGGTAACATCTTAAATCATTTGTTGATTATACTTTATTCTATTGATAACATAATATTTTTACATGGACTATATCACCTAGCTGTGTTCTGTGTGGTATTCTATTACTATTTTCCCTCAGATTCACTTACTGTTGTCCATGTTGGCCTGGGACACCGGCATGCCCCCCAGGACCATGTCCTGCCACTTCTCACTGTGGGCTTTTTTGCCTGTGAGAGGACAGCAGGTGGCAGAACGGGCACCCATCACTGGTACACTGCCTACAAAAAACAAGGAAACACACACATAATCAATCACAGATCAAATCTTAAATGATTTGTTGATTACACTATATCATACTGAATATATTATATTTTTTCACTGACTTGAGGACCTAGCTGTGTTCTGTGTGGTATTCTATTACTATTTTCCCTCAGATTCACTTACTGTTGTCCATGTTGGCCTTGCCCACTGGCATGCCCTCCAGGACCATGTCCTGCCACTTCTCACTGCTGGCCTTTTTGCCCCTGAGGGGACAGCAGGCGGCAGAACGGGTGTCCTTCACTGGTGCGCCGCCTACAAAAAACAATGAAACAAACACATAATTAGTCATAGGTAACATCTTAAATCATTTGTTGATTATACTTTATTCTATTGATAACATAATATTTTTACATGGACTATATCACCTATCTGTGTTCTGTGTGGTATTCTATTACTATTTTTCCCCAGATTCACTTACTCTTGTCCATGTTGGCCTGGGACACCGGCATGCCCTCCAGGACCATATCCATCCACTTCTCACTGTGGGCCTTTTTGCCCATGAGGGGACAGCAAGCTGCAGAAGGGGCTCCCTTCACTGGTACACCGCCTACAAAAAACAGGGAAACAAACACATAATCAATCACAGATCACATCTTAATTCATTTGTTGATTATACTATATTCTACTGATAATATAATATTTTAGCATGGACTATATCACCTAGGTGCTTTCTATGTGGTATATTCTATTACTATTTTCCCTCAGATTCACTTACTGTTGTCCATGTTGGCCTGGGCCACTGTCATGCCCCCCAGGACCATGTCCTGCCACTTCTCACTGTGGGCTTTTTTGCCTGTGAGAGGACAGCAGGCGGCAGAACGGGCACCCATCACTGGTACACCGCCTACAAAAAACAAGGAAACACACACATAATCAATCACAGATCACATCTTAAATGATTTGTTGATTACACTATATCATACTGATAATATTATATTTTTTCACTGACTTGAGGACCTAGCTGTGTTCTGTGTGGTATTCTTTTGCTATTTTCACCCAGATTCACTTACTCTTGTTCATGTTGGCAGGGGCCACTGGCATGCCCTTCAAGACCACATCCTGCCATTTCCCACTGTGGGCCTTTTTGCCCCTGAGGGGACAGCAGGCTGCAGAACGGGCATCCTTGACCAATATGCTGCCTACAAAAAACAATGAAACAAACACATAATCAATTACAGATCACCTCTTAAATCATGTGTTGATTGTACTATATCTTACTGATAATATTATATTTTTGAACAGACTTTACCACCTAGCTTTGTTATACAAGGTATTCTATTTCCAATTTTCCCCCAGATTCACTTACTCTTGTCCATGTTGTTCATGTCCTGGCCTCTCTTCCTGAGCCGCTGAGCCTTACGCCTGTCCTGGAACTCCAGGAGAATTGCCTTTATTTTCTCCTGAAGCTCCCTGCGAGTGACCTCAGGGTCCTCCCTCCTCTGCTTCCACGCAGAGGCCTCAAGTTGAGCTCTGCGTGTCTTCTTTTTGGCAGTCCTGGCTCCAGTCTTTACTGCATCAATGTTGGTCATCAGTCCTCTGCCCCTCTTCTTGAGCTTTCTGATGGCCTCCATCTTACAGATGCGGTGATTGCGCCGCCTCTGCCTCACTCCTCTCTGTTGAAGCCTCTTCCTGAGTTTGGCAAAGGCTGCCCTCAGGACATTGCCAAAACATCCAACATCCTCCATTTTCAGGAGTCCTAACTCTGGTGTCCTTCACAAATTCTGGTAATTTGTACCTCAGAAGATGTTATTACAACACAGAACTTCAGAACTACAACCTGAAAACTGAAAACAGACAATTCAGATGAGTGAATTAATCCAAATATCCAGTAATTGCTTGGAGAATACGCTTTGTAATGCTGCCTCTTGCTCAGTCAATGTCAAAGTGACTTGTTTACTTCCAAATAACAATGCTTAAAGTAGAACACTCAAACTAGAATGTTCAGGTAGAGTAGAATTCTCAGCCACTGATGATGCTGAGCTGATGACCAGCTTAGCTGTGATGAATTCTATTGGCTGCAGCCTTAATTTAAAAAACAATAAAATAGAACACAGGAAATGCCAGGAAATGCAATAAGCATAATGCATTTAGGTTCATAAGACAATAAAGTGTGATATATATTTCTGGCAGACACTTTTTATCAAAATAATAATAATAATAATAATAATAATAATAATAATAGTAGTAATAATAATAATAATAATAATGATAATAATAATAATATGAACACACTTTATTTAGATAGCCCTGAAGATGGTTTTGACACTGTTAAAACAGTGTCTTGTTAAGGTAATGCTTTGGGGTTGGGTTTGATTAAGGTGGTAAATCTGTAAACAATAGACACAATTAAGCTGAATTTTAACAAACCATTTCCAAAGTCTCTGTGGGTGGACTATCAAAAAAAAAGTGTTACCTAATATGGTAGTATAAATGGTGTAATATGCCAATAATATGCAGGTAATAAGAAATAAATACATACACAGTTTCTCTTTATGCTCTGCACCTGAAATGGTAGCAAAGACACTGATTTTCACGGCAATTAATATAACACGCAGTCAGAGAGTTGGAGTTTATTTCAACATGAAAGACATCTTACATACACACATATTTTCAGCCAAGAACAGCAGCAGATCTTCAAGACTTCAACATCTTTACTTCAATCTCTCCTTTGTTTCTACAATGCTTCACTGACACTACAATGTTTCACTGACACTTTGATACTTTGAAAACATTTACCTTACACTTCTGTGGCCTTGCTGTCTAATTTCATTGTACCGGCAACTGTTCAATAACAACAAAGGCCTTGAAGTCTTGAAGTTTTGAAGATCTTCAGTGCTCCGGCTGATGCTTCTGTGACTCAATCTCACCACCATTGAGGTTGTGCACACAGAAGAAACATAAGACACTTATAATACGATCCCCTACTTTGATAGGCCACATCAAAAAGGGGTTTTCTGCTTCTGTGGGGTACAGGACATGTTCAGTCACAAACAGGAGGATGGATGTCATTAAATACACACATAGTTTCTGTGGAGAAGAGCAGCAGATCTTCAGTGCTTCCGGCACTGGCACTGGCTGATGTTTGTGGGAGTGATCTCACCACCATAGTAGTTCACCATGGGGTGAAAACATTAGACACTCACAACGAGATGCACTGGTCTGATAGGCCTGACAAGATAGAGGTTTCAGGAACGTGTTCAGTCACAGTCAGGGGCACTGCTAGATATTGTGGGGCCCCCTCTGAATGAAAATAAGTTTGGGCCTCCAGCTCAACTATAATGTCCTATAATGTCCATATCTTTCAGTTGCATCTGGCTGATTAAAAGATTATAGTCGTCTGGGGGGCCCTTGTAAGGCTCTGGGCACCCTGAATCATCCTGATATACATCCACCACCCCGACCCCCAATCCAACCACCACCACCACCACCACCAGCACCACCACCACCACCAGCAGCAGTGCCCCTGGTGCCCCTGTAACAGTGGAGGACATGCGTCATTGAGGAGACTACTAAAGAGAGTAGAAGATCCTCAACACTCTGGCTGTTGTATGTAGACCTTCTGTAGTAGTGTCTTTTCTTTTCCAGACACCCTCCCTCTCCCTCGACGACGACAACCACCACAACACACACAGACACACAGACACACAGACACACACACAGACACACACAGACACAGACACACACACACACACACACACACACACACACACACACACCCAATTGGTGATGTCATCCCGATCTGTCAAATGTGTACAAAAGGGAAAAGGGGTGTCAGGTGGCAGCAGTGACCCCCCACTGAGCCCACCACAGCAGCCAGTCCCAGTGGAGCTGTCCCATCCGCCATGGTGTCACAATCACTCAGTACTCTCATCCTGACGCCTTCTCCCCTGTGGAGACACACACAGACACACACACACACGTGCACATACACATACACGTGGACACACACACGCGCACACACTCACGCATTCACATATGCACACATAGACACATGCACACATAGATACGTGTACACGCACTCTCTCTCTCTCTCTCTCTCTCTCTCTCTCTCTCTCTCTCTCTCTCTCTCTCACACACACACACACACACACACACACACACACACACACACACACACGGCTGTTCACATATTTTACAGCATGTACACACTTGCATTGTCCATACAATGCCAATTTCCTGTAATAAACATGCGCATCTACACCCCCAAGCTGGCATCCATATACGCGTGTGTGTACAGATTGCTGGCTCGCTCACACAAAGATGCGCTCACATGCATTAACAAGTGTTGGATATTCACCAGAAAACACCCCCTTAATATGGAATTTCTCCATCATCTCTCTCCCTCTCCCTCTCCTTCTCTCTTTCTCTCTGTCTCCCAAGAGCTTTGTGTGCTCCTTGGATGCATTCTATCCCACTCAAACCGTTTACTCATCCGGGAAAGAGGATAATAAGGGTCTCTGTGGGCTTTTCCAGAAGGCAGCCAAAACTCTGGCCCTCATCCTGCCTTTATCTGGCCCTGATGTGGCCCTGATGTGGCCCTGATGCGGCACTTATCGGCTCCAATGACAGCTGGTGTTTGGTACATTCTGTGCATCATGATGCGATACCTCAGCAACAAAGCAGCTTTGAACCCTGTGTTTAACATTTCCACTACAAGGGTACACACACACACACACACACACACACACACACACACACACACACACACACACACACACATGCACACACACACAAACACACAATCTCTTTCTCTCTCTCTCTGTCACACACACACATACACAAACATACACACACACACACACACACACAAATAAACACACAATCTCTCTCCGTCTCTTTCTCTCTCTCTCTCTCTCTCTATCTCTCTCTCTCTCACACACACACACACACACACACACACACACACACACACACACACACACACACACACAAATAAACACACAATCTCTCTCTCTCTCTGTGTCACACACACACACGCACGCACGCACGCACGCAAGCACGCACACACACGCACGCGCACACACACACACACACACACACACACACACACACACACACACACACACACACACACACAGACACACACACAAACTATCCTAAGGGGTAATTTTACCTTGGTGTCCTCTGAGAAAGATTCATCCTGTTTTTCAAACCCACCAAAGCCTTTCACCTACTTCGCCTGTTATTTTGGGGTAGATTATCACAAGAGTACACACAGGAATTTCTCTCTACTACAAACAACAATCTTTTAAACAACAAGGACCCTGAGGGACATAAGGACCATTGGTGAGCTGTCCTTGGGCAGTGAACACATACTCATTCACTCGGCTAGTTAGTCTGTCACTCACCCAGGGGAAAGTCTGCCTCATTAAAATATTATAGATTCCTCTCCTGCCCCATTTGGTTAATTAGTACTCTCAGGGGGAAAAATGAAGAGTCTGTTTAGCACAAAACTGTTTTAGAGTCTGTGTAATTCATTTTCATTCTTTTATCTATTTTCTCTTCCTCTCCTTTCATTTCCTCTCTTCTCTTTTCCTCTCCTCTCCAGGACTCCTCTTCCTGACTTTTAGGCAGTCTCAAAAAAAAAAGTCGGTAAAAAAGTTGTTTACCCCGTCCTGAAGTGTTTGTGTACTCTAGGAATGAGGGGGTTGGTGCTAGTTTGGGGTGGGGGTGTGGGGGGCGTGAGATTCCCGCAGATAACAGGAAGTAATGTCGTCACCCACAGCAGTGCCCACTATCTCTGGTGGCTGGCTGTATTGGATTGACTAGTTTGTAGAGTGTGTGTCTGTGTGTCTATGTGTGTGTGTGTGTGTGTGTGTGTGTGTGTGTGTGTGTGTGTGTGTGTGTGGATGGGCGAGGGTGGGGGTGGCGGTGGCGGTGGGGGTTGGAGATTTTTTGCCCTGTGGAAAGCCATTGTTCGGTGGCCAGAGCGGCCACAGTTGGGGGATTGTGACAGGCAGCAGAGCTCCCTGGCTTCGAGGGGCCCTTCAGGCAGGGGCAGGGGCAGGGAGTGCGTCCTCTCGGATGCCCGTCGGAAAAAACAGCGTCATGTTGCAATGCCGCAGCAGCGCGTTGTCGCCATGGAGACTGACAGAAGCTTCCTGTTGAGATATAGAGTGGTGGTGTGTTTGTGTGTGTGTGTGTGTATGAGTGTGTGTGTGGGTGTGTGTTTGTGTGTGTGTGTGTATGGGTGTGTGTGTATGGGTGTGTGTATGGGTATGTGTGTGCATGTGTATGTGTGTGTGTGTGTGTATGTGTGTACAGTGTGTGTGCATGTGTGTGTGTGTGTGTGCAAGTGTGTAGGGCTGTTTTTCTGTCCTTGAGTGAGAGATGAAGGGAGGGAGGACACTTGCAGCCAAACAAACAAGAGAGAAACCAATGGTCCCCAAGGGGTTGCCCACTACACACTGTATATATATATACACATCAGGGCCATGTACAGTATTTAACACACATACCTGGCATAGCTGCAGGTAGGTGACTGCAGTACCTTCTCCTCCATGGCCCTATTTGCAGTCTTATCTACCCAGTCATCTCCGTTTGTCTTGGGGTGAGTCATGGCTCGGTGCCTGCCTCTCCCTGGTGACAGCACTTCTCCCATATTAAAAAAAAAAAAGGCGGACATTCCCTGCTCCTTATGTCACTGTTTTACAGACTACCTTGGAGACGCGATACTGGGCTCTTTCTGTTTCTGTTTTTTTTTTTCATGGACCTCAAGGATGTTCAGTTTGGCAGCACTGGACTGGGCAGGCAGGCCTGCTGGTGAGTCAGGTTCTCACAGACACACACACAAACACACACACACACACACACACACACACACACACACACGGTCTGCAATGCCAAGAGCTCCTTCTGTGTCCCCTCAGCACAGATTAGACCATGGCCAGAATAGATCAACAGTCTGTGCTCTCTTTCTCTTCCTCTCTCTCTGCTTTGCTCTCTCTTTCTCTACTTCTCTCTCTTTATGTCTTGAAAATGAGCTTCGCCATCCTCCCTTTCTCTTTCTCTCTTTCACCCTCTTTTCTCTTTTTCTCTTTCTCTTTATATACAGTATATCTATGTCCTGCCAACAAATGGATGTCATTGCTATATTTGACATTTATGTTAAAAAGCCAATTGTATTTAATAATGACTGCGGAAAGCTTGTTGTTTATCTAAAATATGGGCGGACTTTTAATTTCTAATAAATGTAGTGAAGTAAGCGTCTCCCTCTCTCTCTCTTTTCCTCTCCCTCTATTTTCCTCTCCCTCCCTCTCTCTCTCTCTCTCTCCCTATTCAATTTCAACACAATAAATCTTTATTGGCATGACAAAATACCCTTGGCATTGCCAATGCTTTTGTAATTGTACAGGTAAACAGTACATCACGGAAAATCTTTCTGGCTCTCTGTCTCTATATCTGTCTCTGTCTCTGTCTCTGTCTGTCTTTGTCTCTGTCTCTCTCTCTCTCTCTCTGTCTCTCTCTCGCTCTCCCTCTCTCTGTCTCTCGTCTGTCATTGATCCCTCCCAGGAAGAATCCATACACAGCAGCAGCACACAGACAGCACCTGCCCCCACAATACCCCCCCCAATCCCCCCACCACTCTCTCCCTCCCCACCCCCCTGACAGTCATATCTCAGTATGGGTCACTGCATCCAAGGTGTTGGGTTAATATATGGTGTGGAGCCAGAGCCTATTCTGAACAACTCAACACCCACCGAAGCACCGACAGCACAGCCGCATGAGTCCAGCTCATGGCACAACAATAGAACAATAACACACACACACCCTGCGCTGGCTGGGTCATTCATTTACCGCATATCACCCTGTCGGATTATGGAGATAGACGATAGGGCAGAAAATGATTACGTGTCTGGGAAGACAAAAAAAAAATTGAGTAGAGATAAGTTATGGGAGATAAGGGCCCTAAGTTACTGGCTTGGACCCAAATAGCCAAAACACATACACATACACACACACACACACATACACACAAGCACTCGTGCACACACACACACACACACACACACACAAGCACGCGTACACACACCCACACCCACACACAGACACACAGACACACACACACACAGACACACACACACACACACACACACAGACGCATGATAACACACACACACACGCCCGCCCATACACACACACACATACACACACACACACACACACTAACTTGATTTTCCCTTGATTTTCCCAGTGTGCCCCTTTCCGGAAGACTATTTTTTGATTCCAGCACCACAGACATGTCCCTGCAAGGGCCCTTTCAGTCAGATTCCCAGAATTCTTTAGATATACTATCTCACTCTGGGAGGGATGGATGGGAAAGAGAGGCGGATGAAAAAAAAGAAAGAAAGAAAGTGGGAGAAACAAAAGAAAAGAAGAGAGACAGAGAGAGAGAGAGAGAGAGAGGGGGGGGGGGGGGGGGGGGTCAGCACAAAGACTAAACAATGTCCTGTTGTTTCCCCTCCTTCGAAAAAGCAAACTTTAAAAACATGGATGGCAAGTGGGTTAACCTTGAAAGAGGCTAGCTTCCCTGGAGTCCCAGGCCAGCATGGCCGATCATGGGACATCCTCTAGGAGGGGAAGGTGATGGATGTGTGTGTCCGTCTGTGTGTGTGTGTTCGTGCATGTGTCTGTGTGTGTATATCTGCATGCGTGTGTGTATCTTTTGTTTGTGTGTGTGTATCTGTGTATCTGCATGTGTGAGTGTGTGTGTATGTATATGTGGGTGCACCTGCATGTATGTGTGTGAGTGTGTGTGTGTGTATGTGTGTGTGTGTGTGTATCTGTGTGTGTGTGTGTATCTGTGTGTGTGTGTGTGTGTGGAAGGTGATGGATGTGTGGCTCCGCTCAGCTACTGGACTGGGGGGCCACATGCACCAGAGAGGACACATGGGTCCAACCCCCTAGGATGTGTGTGTGTGTGTGTGTGTGTGTGTGTGTGTGTGTGTGTGTGTGTGTGTGTGTGTGTGCACGTGTGTGTTTGTGTATGTGTGCACATGAGTGTGTGTGTGAGAGAGAGAAAGTGTGTTTGTGTGTGTGTGTGTGTGTCTGTGTGTGTGTGTGTTTGTATGCATGTCTGTGTAAGTGTATATGTGTGTGGGGGTCTAACCCCATGGCAAGCATATATACATGGAAACAAAAGAATCCATTTAGGTCTAGTGTGAGCTGATTTAAAGAGGGAGACTGGCCTTGGCTGGTCTGCACTGGGAGACATGCTACAAGCAAACACACAGATATGAGCAGTGATGTGGTGTTGCCTTGTGACTAGTGTGTGAGGATGTTGCCCTTGTTGGATTTAAGGAATTAAAAAGGAAAAAATAAAATCTTAGCCTTTTAGAAGGTTATTAAGTGCAACTCAGAAACATACACAGACACACCCAGACATATACACACACATACACACACACAATCAATAGCAATCAGAGATGGACTGCGTCTCCATCTGGCCACCTCTTAATATGCTGATAACATCAGATAGAAGGTTCTAGATGGACCATGAAAGGGAGGTGAATGGTCAAATGTAAGTGACTGAATGGTGTGTGTGTGAGTGTGTGTGTATGCATGCATGTATGTATGTATGTATGTGTATCCATGTGTGTGTGTGTGTGTGTGTGTAAGGAGACGGGTGGAAGCATGTATGTATGTGGCAAGGAAACGAGAGCCATAAAAAATCTCTGTCACAAACACTCAGCCAATCCTGAGAGGCCTCACCTTTGACCCCATACATCTCGTCAACACAGCCCAGTGTGGAATGACCCCCACCCTCCACCTCCCAACCCCTACCCCTTCACACACACACACACACACACACACACACACACACACACACACACACACACACACACACACACACACCGGGGGACGTCCCCACCCTGGAACACCTGGGCCGTGAGAGGCGAATGGCGGGTGTGTCGTCCACTAGTGTCCATGAATCACTCTGTGCATTCAAGGCCACGCCGTGACTCAGGCCGAAGCATCAATAGGGGAAAAGGATCCCTTTCAAAGCCTGCCAGCGCATGTTTATTTGTACAGTACATGCAGGGGTGGATGAGTGCTTTGTCATACACTTATGCTCCATACACACCCAATGTTCTTAAAATAAAACCCCATAGGTCTCTCTATATTTGTCTCTTTCTCTCCCTCTCTCTCTGTCTCTCTCTCTCTTTCTCCATCTCTCTCTGTCTCTCTGTCTCTCCATCTCTGTCTGTCTTTCTGTCTCTCTGTCTCTCCATCTCTGTCTCTCTCTTTCTTTCTTTTCCGTCTCTCTCTGCAGGAACAATACGGACACACAATTCGAGGGTCAATTTCAAAGCTTAGTCTCATCTTTGTCCTCTGTTCCTCGATTAGTATCTCATTATATTTGTCTCCAAAAACCAAGATGTCATAATCATCCCATCACATAGATGACTCGAACGAATGTTGGACAGCATAATTCAATTTCCTGTGATAGATAAAGCTGTAGGATGGATTGAGAGGTCTATGGGAACCGTCTAGGGTTTCTGCAGGGCCATATCGATGACTGGTAATGCCCAGGCTGAGGAGGTTGACGGATGGGCAGTGGGGGCATGGTGCTTTGTTGATGCCACAGGGTACACAAGAAGAGAGGGCAGCAAAGGCAGTCAGACTGAGAGGAAATCGATAATGGAGTTTGTTTGGACGTCTCCTGAACGGATTTGCAGATGCACCCAATAGCTCTCTCTCTCTCAAACAAATACACAAACACAACCACGCATGCACACATGCACACATGCACACATGCACACACAGACACAAACACCCACACACACACACACACAGTCATACACACATGTATACATACGTATATGCACATACATATATATGTACACATACACATATATAAAGATGTGCATGGCCAAAATCCCACAGCAGTCCATGCAATCACAACATATACTGCAGTCCCCACACAAACACACACATACAGAACTACACATACACACATAAACACACACACAAACCACAAACACACACACACACACACACACACACACACACACACACACACACACACACACACACACACAGCCCCACTGTGTCCAGTTAGCTCTTCTGCATTTGACCAGTGTAACCCCACACCTGGAAGATAGCAGGAGATGGAGATGGGAGCATTCTCCTTTTCCACCCCCCATCCATCTATCCATCCACCCACCCACCCACCCACCTACCCACCCTCCATCCACTCTCTCAAGGCCCACTCAGACCTCATCCTCCTCCTCCTCCTCATCAGATCACTTACCCGCATCCCTGGTGCTCCACTGGCTTTCCCATGGTGCACTCCTGCAGGAAGAGGGAAACCACATTCCTCCTTTATCTGCATTAGGGATCGTTATGTGTTGTGACATCAGCAATGGCCTTGTGCTGCTCCAAGGTACTGAGGGGGCGCCTCCTCCATAGTCTCTCCCCACCGGAGTGTTCCCAGTGAACCTAATGACTGCTGTTATGTAAGCTCTGTGTGTGTGTGTGTGTGTGTGTGTGTGTGTGTGTGTGTGTGTAGCGAAGGGGAGGAGAAGTCGCCCCACCGGGATTCAAACCCCGGTCTCCCGGGTGACAAACGGGTACTCTAGTGATGGTCACTCCATCACACTACCTTCCCCTTCGGGAAGCGCAGCCATGTGCTTCACACACACCGGGTGTCCCTCACGCCATGCGCTTCACACACTCATGGTGTCCCTCACGCCATGCGCTTCACACACACAGGGGGTCCCTCACACCATGCTGCGCCTCCGATGACCTCACGGCAAGCCATCCCACTTCTGACACCATTTGTAGCGAAGGGGAGGAGAAGTCGCCCCACCGGGATTCAAACCCGGGTCTCCCGGGTGACAAACGGGTACTCTAGTGATGGTCACTCCATCACAGTGTGTGACTGCGAGTGTGTCTTGTTTTGATGTGTGTTTGATGTGTGTTTTGATGTGTGTGTCTCTGTGTGTGTCTGTTTGTGTGTGTTGGTTTGACTGTGAGTGTGCCTAAGTTTGTATTTGTGTGTGTGTGTGTGTGTGTGTGTGTGTGTGTGTGTGTGTGTGTGTGTGTGTGTGTGTCTGTTTGTATGTGTTGGTTTGACTGTGACTGTGAATGAGGAGGTGGTGGCGGACTAGTGTAGCATCTGGTAAATAAAACAACAGCTTCCCTTTCCTCCCTCCTGCAGCCACAGTTGGAATGCTCGAAATGGTGGACGGTGGGTGGACAGGAGGGAAAAATAATGTGTGTGTGTGTGTGTGTGTGTAAGAGAGAAAGAAAAAGTTTGTGAGTGCATATGAGAGAGACTGAGAGTTTGAGACTGAGAGGGAGAGAGAGAGAATCTGTGTGTGTGTGCGTGTGTGTGAGAGAGAACGTGTAAGAGAGAGAGAGAGAGAGAGAGAGAATGAGAGAAAGAGATAATGAGAGCAAAAGAGTGTGTCTGTGTGCACGCACACGTGCCTGTATAAGAGTGTGTGTTTACGCATGCGTGCATGGGAGTGTGTACGTGCATACAGTATGTGTAAGCGTGTGTGAGAGAAATAGATTTAGGATGCAGACAACTTGCTGACATCAGGAAAAGGCTCTCCTGAAGAATTTGGGGGGGTGGGGGCGGCATGGGCAGCTTGGGCTTCTCCACCTGGCACCTGTGGGGGAGGGGGGTCTTGGATGCCTGGGGGAATACGCCCCCAACCCACCCACCACCACTACTACCGCCGCCTTCATCTCTCCCACCACTCACACTCCTCCGCATGTGGTGTGAGAATGAGATAGACTGAAGGGCTGAGATAGGGCATAGTCAGTGCCCTACTCCTTCTACAGATGAGGGGAGTGAACGGTGATATTCAATATTATAGGATCCGTCATAGCACCTCTTCATCCACTGTGTGGAAAACAGTGGGTCTTTTTGTATACATATATACTGATATATAATATTTTTCATATTGGTAGCACTGGTTTCTTTGGTTAAATTTGGTATCTACCACCTGCGACATGTAACAGTTAAGCCGATAAACTCAATAAGAGAGTAGGAAAAAAAAGAAAGAAAGCAAAAAAGAAGAAAGAAGGACACACAGACAGACAGACATGATCCTAAGTGTACACTTTTCTAAGCATCCTTGTCTTTCATGCATTTGTGTGGGTGGCAGTTGGTTCTGGAAACTTCGGCGCTCAGCTGTGGCCTCGACAGAGACTAGTTCAGTGCTGCCCTCTAGTGTTGGTTGCGATAGTGATTCACAATAGTCCAATTAATTTACATTTAAACAAGTCCTTAGACTAGCACAATCAGTTCTTCAATATAACAGACTTCAATATAATTAATAAAATAAAATATGCTGTATGTTTAGGAAATGTGAGAGTTGAGGGAACAGAGAGATCACGAGACAGATGGCTCATCTCAATAAAGTACTTTGGTCGTTCGTACTCTCTGCAGCAGCCCTGTGATCCTACATGGTTCAAAGCTTAACGTCTCATTTGTGATGTACGATCATTCTTGATTCCTTTATCCTCAAGGCTTTGTTTCTTTGATGGGACAAGGCACAAGGGGCAAAAAAAAAGGTTTGAAGGAAGGAAGAAAAAAATGAAGAAATGAACTGCACCCAGAGAGACTAAGACAGACAGGAGGCAGTTGTGTGATGAGACAGTGACTACGACTATGGCTAGAAATGTTGGCTCTTATTTTAAAAAAATATTGTGTTGTGCTATCTGAATAATAATTATCATGTTCTCACAATAATAATTAATAATATACAAAAAATAATAATAAACATTATTATGTTTGGTTCAATGAGACTCCCCTCTCTGTGCAAGGCCCTTAGAATCATCCTACTATTCCCCAAAGGGGCTCTTGACAGACTATAGGCAGTTTCCTCATGAGACAGCACCTATGAGACAGACGCAAGGCAGTTGGCTTCAGTGGAAGTCAGACTTGAGAATGCATTTCTTTATGAGGTGTCTAATAGCCGCAACAAAAAGAGAGACCACACACACACACGCAGACACATGCAACCACACGCATGCACACGCATACAGACACACACCTGCCATGCACCATCAAAAAACACACACACGGAGACACACACAACCACACAGGCACACACACATGCATGCACACACACACTCAGACACAAACACACACACAACCACACAGGCATGCACGCACGTGCTCACGCGCACACACACACACACACCTGCCATCCACCATTGAAAAAAAACACACACACATGCAGACACACACAAACACACATACCTGCCATCAAAAAAGGGGTGAAAGGGAACATGACTGTGACACAGAGACATCGGAGAGTCCCGTCTAAGCCGGGGAATGTGCTGAATTGAGCCGAGGCTGTCTGTGTTTTGACTATGGAAAGAAAAACCAAACAAACCAAAAAAAGGGCCTTGCTCACAATCAGCTGCCAATGTTTCTCTTGGATACACCCAAATACATTAACAAAATACCGTTTCTTTATATAGTGGTGTGTTTTGATGTTGGACTGAAATAGACTTGACCTCGTCCATCTATTTCCAGATGCAAATGCAAACTGCAGTTCAGATATCTTGACTAGACGCATGCATCAGTTTCTGTTGCTACAACAGTAAGACAAGTGAAAATTCTCTTACTAAAAACAAACTGCTGTCTGGGGCTATGGCTCCTTGACCTACAGCTGTCTTGATACCATATATTTGTTTCTGCACAGCTACAGAAACACCAAAGAGGCCAAATAGTAGGAGACACTGTTAAAATGCATCTCCTGGGAAATAAAATAAACAAGTTATGCAAAAGCAGACCTTTGCCCATTTCTTATATCAAGTTAAAAACTTCAGAAACTTGTGTTTAACATGCACTTCGGCATCTCAAGTATGATTGAAATATTAAGTATCCTGGAGTTGTGCTTGTGCACAGAAACACCTTAACCCAAATTCAGTATCCTGAATAATCCCCTCAGCCCAGTTTTCAAGGAATCAGAAAATGCTAGATGGACTACTCATAAAGAAATGGTACAATGTATACACCATATGGCAAGTTAATAGAATTGATGGTAGTCTGGATACCCACATTTAGGGAGAACACTGTGAACACTGTAACAAGAAACGGGATACTGGTATTCATCATGTAAACAGGGATATTATTAACTTATTAATTATGATCTTATTGTATCTGTGTTAATGTAAACTCCTTATACTGAATATGGTCAACACCCAGATCAATGAATGAGGCCTGCTTCTGTTCTTGGCAAAACAGAGAAAGTGTCCTGTCATTGATAGCTATTGGTCACCTCACTATTCCTGCAGTTCATTAACACACAGGCAGGTCCCTTTGTGACTTTTCAGGCGTTCCAGTAAGTTATTCTTTCACTTTCTAACTGCTGAAGTATGAGGGGTCAGGACACGTGGCAAAATGATTAACCAGAGAGATGTTCTATAGGGTGCTAGGCAACTCTCCCTGGAGGGGGCTGAAAGACTGAGGCCTGCATGAGTTAGTTGAGGGAGTGCTGAGTTAAAGAGTCTGGGGAACTGGGCTGTAAAGTTCTGACACCTCCTCAAATGAGGGTTGGGGGGGTGGGGGGCATACAGGGGGGGGGGGGGGGAGCAGGGGGGGCAGCAGTTGATGGCCCGCTAGTCCTTTATGCTCAACATCCCCCTATACATCCCAGCCCACCAGATACTGCCAGAACAGCTGCTCCCCCGCACGCAAACACATACACACACACACACACACACTTACACATATACACATACACATGCACACACGTACATGTGCACGTGCACAGATATAGATTTACACACACATATTCAAATTTATGCATGCATGAATGCCCACATACACAAACACCCACACATTAATATACATACATACAGATATTCACACTTACGCATGCATGAATGCGCGTGCATGCGTGCACACACACACACACACACACACACACACACACACACAAACACCCACACATTCTTATACATACACACACTCAAACACAGGCACAAATAAGCACGTGCACACACACACACACACACAAACACCCACACATTCTTATACATACACACACACACACACACACACCCCTACAGAGACCCACATCTTCCTAAGAATGATGATGATGATAAAAGTCTGGAGGAGCCTAAGGAACAAGTGGGCGGATGTTAATCTACACAGAAACACACACAAGTTCAGCTCCGCCGGGTGAGCAGGATGGAGTTCGTGTGGGAGGACATGACAGGGAACTATTTGTGCCTGGAATTCCAAGAATAATAATATCGAGGAGAGAAAAAAAGACGACAAGACATGTTTTCAGTAAACAGACGACGTTCGCCTCACACTACATCACCTGTCTTTTTTCGCGAGTCAAGTCGAGTCGAGTCGAGTCGGGTCGGGCTGCGACTAAAGTATACGCTGCCATGATACCAAGTACCCCGTAAAACGTGCCATAAGAACCGAATGACCTCCCCCCTCGAAGGTATTTATGATGTGCTGCTGGAGACGATGGCAAGGCACACATACCAGTCTTATGACTGCCCCGAGACCCACTCGTGAAATATTACCTAAATAATAACCCCCAGTTACTAACATGACGGCGGATAATAAGGTTTAATTTACTGGCCCTGTCGGCCTGAACTCCCACGAGGTCTGGAAGGGAGTTTTTCGAGCACCTGTGTCAACCCTACGTCTGGGTTGTGATGGGATGAGGTGTGTTGAAGAAGGTGGTGGTGGTGGTGGGAGGTGACCAGGGAAGGACTTGTCCTGGCACAACACTCAGGTCGTCCCAAAAAAAGGGAGCACTATGGATATCTGAGGGAATACTTATGTCAGTCATACCTGGATGATAATTAATTTAGACAGGGAGTCTGTCAGTGGGAAGTCACATACAATGTGTGTGTGTGTGTGTGTGTGTGTATGTATGTGTGCGTGCTACACTATGTGCACATTTGCTATACATTATGCTACCCTATGTATACATTTGCTTCAATCAGATGAAACTTGCTTCACAGCTTCTAAATACAAACGTCATCCCTTATTTTGAGGAAGGTGTATTGAAACAAAAAAAAGACCCATTTCATTACAACTTCGATTTCAAGTCGCCTTCCCAGAGTCCACTTCTCCTGCCCTCCTGATGAACCCTTGGTGGAATGTATGCAATCCACACTGGGTCCATTCTGATGATTAAATGGATACCTCTCTCTGTAAACTAGTGATGGTCTGCTCTGTAAACCAACTGCCACTGCACAGTATATATACAGATGAGTGTATATTCTCAGGACCTGAAGATAAGATGGAGAAACACGTGGTGCTTAAAAGATCCTCTATATGGTGTTTTAGGGACATATTCTTTTTTTGTCATTGAGGGAATCTAGGTCTTATATGTCTTTAAATCTTCATTTTGTGTTCACAGCTTTTGCTGGTCAGAGTTGACCGTCCTAGCATAAATGTTGATAATACTTTTTGCATACTATTTAAGATTGACCTACTTTGTAAAAAAAAACTTTCTAAACTTAGAAGAAGCATTTTCTGTCTGTTTTAGTCTGTTAAGTATAACATCAAAGTCTGCCTTTATGAATGTTCCCCTTTCTTCCACAAGTAAATGCTCAAAACCAGCTGAAGTGAAAGGTGTTGAATTAATATTTTTAAATTTAAGGTAAAAGAATGCATTTAAACAATGGCAAAGGTATGTCTAGGACACAACATAAGAGTTGGATCTATTTACTATGTGGATTTCACGTAGAAGCCCATCTACTAAGAACACAGCTATCCACTATGTCTGGGTAGACTCTTGTATACCATGTGAGCATGACTGGTGCATTCAGAGACATACTATGAATTATTACCTGGAGACTCAGAGCTGCAGGTTTCACACATATTCACCATCATCAACACCAAACCACAGCCACAGTTTTAATGATGAATGACTCAGTCTTTTTTCCTAATCTAAAATAGACAATTGCAACACACTTGAATAAGTCAACTTCTGTTGCAAGACAAGGTGGGACCTTTGCTTTGAACAATGATACAGTACACAATGATGAAATCCAAACACAGTCTCGCCAAATACTTTAGAGAAAGATATCATCTTGGATATGTGTTAATAAAAGAGAAATAAAGAACCTCTCCATAACAACCAGGGGAAAAAACAGATCACTTTCTGATACAGGATGTAAAAACAACAGGGCAAATGAGACACTCACAGGTACTTCGCAATAGCCTCATTGATGTGCGAGCCAACTGGCTGCCTCTATGGAAGACATGAGCATTGGATGGTGCTTACTGCATGACTATTTACAAAAGCATGAAGATCTAGAAAAGAAGCAAGCAGAACCACTAGTTGGGTTTCCATTCAGCTTATGTGCATCAGTTATGCACATTCATAGTCATATGGCTTAAAGGTTAATGTGCAACTTAAGTGACCATATGTCACCATTTCTTATTTGAATAACTACAATGTACATTGCCCGGTTGGATGGAAACTCAGGTGTTGATATCGAAGAGTAGATGGCTAACAGATGATGACAAGAATCAAAGGCAAACCAGTGGGTGAGCGAAGTGATAAAGCTGGTTTAATTAACCCACAGTTAGTAGAAAAGCTTAGGGGTTAATTTTCTTAACTAACAACGTGTCAATGGATTCTTTTTCCATCAGGTTTACTCCTCAGAGTTAAAAGAAGGTAGACTACCTCAGAGTTAAAAGACCATGTTTGTCACTTGACCACCTTTGTAGTATAACCTTGTGGATGTGAATCTCTCTTTTGCCTCGTCTGCCCCTGCAGTAGGCATCTTTGAGGGGTGGCCCTTTGAGTCGGCACCATGGAACAGAGACTTGAGTGGCACATCACTGTATAAACAAAAGCCTGAAGATCTAGAAAAGAGGCCAAAGAAGAGATGTTGATAGCCAACAGTGGATGGCTGACAAAAGATGAGTAGAACCAGAAGGAAGCTGGATTTTAAATCTCTCTTTTTACCTTGTGTGTGCCACACCACCCCTGCGGTAGGCATCCCTGAGAGATGGCCCCTTTTTAGTGGGCACCACAGCTCTCCACTAGAGAGGGAAAAGTGGGGCAAGCACCAGCGTGTTGTTTTCCAAAACTCCACGAGGCCAGGTGCAGTCTATCAGCATGACGTCTCTCTGTTCCCATGGCAACAGCGAGTGGACAGCGTGTGCCTTTAGATGAATCGGTCCCACTCACGAGACAATGGCGCCAAGGAAGACACTGCGGGCGATAAACAAAGCAGGAAAAACAGACCCAACACGACTGCGAGAGGAGAGGCTCGACCGGTCGCATGAATTGTGTATGAATTCACACGATGAGAGCGGGCAGATGTGGTTCTTGGGGAAAAAAATAAAACCATAAAACAGAAGCAAGACAAAAAAATACAATTAAGGACAACTGATATGACTGGTAAAAATGACAACATTCTCAAAAAGGTAAACTGTTCCATCCTTTATTAAACATAGCTTGCAAGAGATAAATATTACAAAGTTATTTCCTCCAAAATTAGCTTATTTTTTCAGTCAATGCATAATTTTTGTTAATCAACCGGCAGTAATCAAACAGCTTTTTTTCAATCTCCATTTTCTGTATTTTTTGACAGTTAAATATCAAGGATGTGCAAAAGGTCTGGATCCATTTCCCAAACAAAAAATAAAAAATAAAATGTTGACAAAGTAAGTACTTGTACGTTTTTGCCTCCAAATTGAAGTAATTCCACAGAGGTCCATTTCAAATCATACAAATTCTGAATAACTCCTTTGCAATTGTCATCATATTGTTTGTGGTATTATTTTTTTTTTACAAATGGGATTCATAATATGCAGACATCCATTCTACTGAAATTTCAGCTAATGCAGCTAATTCAGTTAAAGAAAATAAAATAAAAATCAAGAAGTTTACTTCTTACGAAGAAAACAAAAAAAAAAGACAATCTTAACATTATTCTCCCAGTTCTCCTTTGACAGAAAAAAAAAAGATATTTTGTACTTTCGACAAAAGGAGATTGTGATCATCCCAAAACTGAGTGTACAACATAACACTACACTTCAAAAAAAGAAACAGACTGAGGAAATATGGTCTGGGTAAATAGAGAAGACAGGTAGAAAAGAGGAGCAACCCGTGCCTGTAACCACAACACCCCCCACACTGCTTGATTGTCTGAGTGGGGAGTCTGCAGATTGCATTCTTAAATGGCATCCTTTTTATTTAACACTTGCTTGTGTTTTCCTCGCTAACACTTCTTATCGTCATATTTTTTTCTTTACAGGCTAAAGGAAGTAAGCATTTGACCTTGAAAAGGACAAAAAAAGTAAATTGCTTTCATAAAATAATAAATGTATACTATGTATACAACTTCTTTTTCAAATTGTAGAGTAAAAATAATCGAGACGTGTTTTACAACCAACAGCTTGGTTCAAAAGGAGTACGAACAACTTTTTCAATTTCAAGAAATTAGAAAAAGAAAGACTAAGAATATACAAGATTTGCCCTGTGGGGGGGTCCACAAAACCCTGTTTGAGCACAGCTGAACTTGTAAAATTTTGCATGCTTCATTGTATTTTTCGTTTTGCTCATTTCTGCTTGCATCTACCGGTGAGTGCTTTAGACTTGGTCAAGTGCAGGCAATAAAGAATGTAATACTGTCAAATGTTTGATCCATTCCAAGTCCTCAAAAAAGAAAGACAAAGATAAAAGAAAGAAAATACACATCATGGATTCCCTCTAGATAAAGAAAAAAGCTATAAATTTCACTAAACGCCCCTGTTGTTACTGACATAGAGGAGGAGGAGGAGAAGAAGAATACACACGTACACATAACACGTTGAAGAACGTCCTTGTAGACCTTTTAGGCCCCCTGGGACTTTGGCTTGGATCAAACGCTGTGGCTGAGCAATGATGTCATCTTTTTTTAATCTGCAAACTCTACATACTACAAAAACATACAGCCAGGGCGAAAAAAAAGCACCTAAAGAGCTCATTCGTAAAAAAAAGCAAAATTATCCAAAACCAGGAGAATTGTAATAATCCTGTACGTTTTGCACATTTTTGTTACACAATAAACACACAGTGATCACAAAACGAAATGACAAGCTTCACAATATTCATGGCTTTTTTTGTTTGCTTTTCTACACAATATACAACCATTTTTCAATTTCAGTTCATTTTTTTAATTCAAGGGAGAGGAAAAAAAGCTTATGTACAATAAGTCATTATTACTTCTTGCCTAGCAAATATCGTGTCGTTTTTATTTTGAAAGTCATTTACAATTCAATTCAATTACAATTTTTTTGTTTGATTAAATTTCATTTGAAAAATTAATAAATGAAATGATCAAACAAAAACAAGAACTTAACTGAAGAGCCAGCAAAAAAAAGAAATGTAACATTTCAAAATACTAGAAAATTACATTTTCAAAAGTTTTTTTTTTCTGGTTGATATTAACAAAAGGTATATGGATGTATCTATTATAGTCTGCAAGAGAGCGCAAGAGAGAAGAAAGGGACTTTAATATACAAGTTTTGCAGTGTTTTCCAAACACTGTGAACATAAAAAAAATACACAAGACAAGAGAAAGCGCTTTAAAACAGATGAGGGGACAAAAGGACCTATAAGTGAAAATGTAACCCAGAACATGATTTTACTTTGTCGTAACTATCCAGAAGGACATGCCTGACAAATCAGTATTAAAGAAGAAATGAACACCTCTGCTAAATCTCTTCTGAGTGTAAACAGCTAATATTGCACCTGCCAATCAAATTCAAGGTAGTTCTGAAATGACTGGGTTTGGGTCTTGCATCTTACTCCGCCTCGTGCTACAAAGAGCATCAGCCCGCAACAGAAAACCAATATCCAATCAAAGGTATCCATCACCCAAAAAACCTAAATGAACCTAGCAGCGTTTCAAATTGCCATCAAAACAGGTGACAGGTGACACCATGTGCTACTCTTGGGGATATCATCTAGAATCAATTGGTAGTTAATATCAAGCATCCTTTAAAAAACAGCATGTCTGTCCATCCACTCACAACTTCTTCCTGGCTGCTCTCCTCACATGTGATACAGGGCCAGGTGGACACTGAAACGGCCGACGGATCGTTATAACACCATTGCCTCCCATCATCCCCACAGTCCTCTATAGCTTTGGCGGCTGACAGAACATTATAACAACATTGCTTCCAATCATTCTCACCGTCTTCAATAGCTTTGCTGACCTCAATAAAAAAACCAACAACCCTGATTCAAAATCCAAAACCAAAACTCCATGCCAGTGCTCTTGGCACTGACACTATGCTTGGTTACCTTTAGCTTTCACACTGAACTTGAGGGATCAGAGGCAAAAGTGCTCAAGCACCAGAATCCTCCTCTGGAGAGCTACTGTATATATCTCTACAACCCTGGAGAACTACACCTCCACAACCAAACAGCTGAATAGACAGCATCCAACATGGCTGTTGGTGAGTTGCCTGGGATTCTGGCAGTAAGATGCTTTTTCAGAAAATACTGTGTTCTGTGATTGGCCTGGCCAACAAAACGAACCCAGTTCTGAGTATTTTGCTGTTGTTGCTGTTTGTCCCCTGTTGTAATACTGCATTGTGACTAAACACTGCCTTAACTGCTTAATGTGAAGAGTGACACCCCCTATCATGATCTAAAACACGCCATCCAGGGATTCTTCATATGAAATGCATTGGACGACAGAAGAGGTATGTTTGTAGGTGACAGAGGGGTCAGCAATCTCTTGTTTAAAACTCTTAATACTCAGGAGGAAACGTTCCTTTTGCAAGCAAAACCAATGTATGCTTGTGCCTAGAATATAAGTCTGGTGGGAGAAAACTGTAAACAGAAAACTCAAGACGTATAACCCAATTTGTTAGAATTCAGTGCACAACACTCAATAGTCTTTCTTTCTTTCTTGGTGACGTTCTGTCTAACAACCTGATGACATCCACATTTTTTCTTTTACGTGGGTCATATACACTGCGACATTCCAAAATCCTGTTTCGTCAAAACCGTTCTTCCCATTTTCAAATCAACAAGAAAAAGTGCTACCTCGAGAACGAGACAACTCCCGTAAATTGCCCTCACACGATGATTGCTCTGCGTCACCGTAACAATAGATATATCCATCTCCTTCTCATAAAATCCATCTCTCAGGCTAACAATCTATACATAGTCTTATTTAGATCTTGAAATAGTTTTCTCTATCTCAACATGGTGATTTATCGTCTCCGAGGGCGGGTACCTTTCAGATACAAAGCCGCTTTCAACAGGAGACGCCGTTAACACGACAAAAAAAAGACAAAAAAAAAAAAAAAAGACACACTCAAAAGTACTAGCCAAAGCAAAAGGTCAAATGGTATCTTGGGAACACAGTTCATGGTGGTGGCAATGACATTGTCCCTCCAGTTCTCTCTTGCCCCTGTGAACTAACTCTTGAACTCCCTCCTGGTTTTTGCCAAACAAAGAAAACACCCCCATACCGTCTATACACTAAAAAAAGAGGGAGTAGAAAGAGTGTAGGGGTCCAGTCAGACAGAAAACCTTGATATCGGTGTTCAGTACAGGTATGGGATGCCATTTTTTTTTTGTTTTCCATGTTTTTTACGCTGCATTGTCTATGTGACACTGCTATGGTGCCACTTGCTTTCTCTACCATACAACTTTGCTGTGTGCACGTAGTGCTATGTAACCCTCAATAAGGTTCATATCAAAAAATTACTTTTTACTCTATAAAAAGGGCCCTTGGTTAAGCTTGCGACCTGTCCTTGGGGCAGGAACAGCAAGGTTGCATCATTACAACGGCTCTTTATATGCATACTGTTGAGCTTTTTTTTGTTTGTTTCGTTTTTTTTCTACAAAGGTTGGTTTTAGCTGCAAGATGAGTGTCTGCCACTGTCTTACCTAGTCGGAGCAAAATCACCAGAGCTCCCGGTTAGCATAGGTAATATTAGCACAGAGGTGGGTTTAAGTCTGAACAAAGCAAAGTACCGGCGAGTACTTTTTATCTGGGTAGAGTATGAACAAAAGACTTAGACTCGGTAGAGAGTTGAAGTCAAAGGAAGGAAAAAGAAAAAAGGTGAAAAATGATTCTTTGTGTGACCCTGCGTTCCAGTACCCTCCCTCTTATGAAAAAAATAAAAATAAATAAAACGCAAAAAAAAAAGAAAAAAATGGATATCTAAGGAAAGACGTAATAAGAATAAGTGTAACAGAAGCAACAACAATAATAATAACAATAATAATAGTCGTGGTAATAAAGGTAGTTGCAATAACGACAGCAATAATAGTTGCAATTATAACGATATAGAGATTTTGCTATAGTTTAAAGAGAGTTAAAGAGTTGAGATGCACTGAACAGTTTGGTGTCTACTGACAGGCTGCTGATTGTGTCATTTCTCATGGGTTAGCTGTGTAGGCACACGGACAGGCACTGCATGCGATGGGCGGGGTGGGAGGAGGAAGTGGTGGGTGGGGGTGCTGGTGGGGTATCGGGGACAGGGGTACTTAGGGGAAGGTGTGTGGGGAGGGGGTATGAGTGTGTGTTTGTGTGTGTGAGTGTGTATGTGTAGGGGTATGTTTGAGGAAAAGGAGGAGAGAGTTTGAGGGGAAGGGGGAGTTGCCTTGAGGGGAGGTGGGAGAGGTTAGGGAGAAGGTGGCAGGGGTCCTGGCGTATCTCATTTCTGTCCGGTGATGGACTGCGATATGGACCGCGGCGGGATCATGTCCAGCAGATACTCCCGCTGCCGGTCTGCTAAGCTGGAGCCTTTGTGGCCCCCCACTGCACCAGGGTTCAGATAGGCAATGTTCAGTCCTAAAGAGACAGAGAGAGGTAGAGAGAGAGAGAGAGAGAGAGAGAGAGAGAGAGAGAGGGGGAGAGAGAGAGACAGAAGATTAGACAAAATAAGCAATCATAGGGGAATATGACACATTGAGAGAAAGAAGAGAGAGAGAAGTAAAGACAAAATAGCACTAAGAAAAGGGGAGGAGAATATGGCACTGAAAGAGAAAGAGAAAGAAAGAGAACATAGCATTGACAAAGAAAGAGGGAGAATGTACATAGCATTGACAAGGTACATAGCATTGAGCTCTTGGCTAACATAAGAGAATGTGGCATTGAGAGAAAACAAGAGAGAAATAAAAAACATCGCATAGAGGGAGAAAGAGAAAGTAAGGGCATGTAGCATTGAGACAGAAAGAGAAAGTAAGAGCCGGTAGAATTGAGGCAGAAAGAGATAGAATGAGAACATAGCATTAAGAGACAAAGAGGACAACTTGTGAGGGAGGATATGAGACACTCATGAGCAACAGTGCCTGAATGAAGGACAAGGTTGACTGCATTTAAAAGAGGAGGGGTGAAGATAAAAACAATGTCCTGACAGAAACTGTCAAATTAACTGGACACTTTAAAGTCAACAAGGATGAATGACAGAACAGAGGAGAGTTGTTTGAAAGAGTGAAGAAAACTTTAGCATGGTAGAGTGAATTATGCTGACAGCTAAAAAGAATGCTTTTCTTTCCATCTCTGTCTCTCCGTCTCTCTCTGTCTCTCACTCCCCATCTCACTCGCACACACACACACAGATACACATACACTCACACACACACACACACACACACACACACACACACACACACTTTCCCCTCACTCACCGGGGATGTTGTAGATCTGCCTGTGGCTGTCATGCTGACCCCGGCTGCTGCTGCCACCCCCTCCTCCACCGCCGCCTCCTCCGCAGTGCTTCCCCGCCATCCCCAGCAGGCTGCTGGCCACCTGCAGCTGGGAGGCCTGGGCGAAGTTGGACAGGACGCCCCGCGCCGAGCTGGACAGGCCCTGCTGCAGAGCAGCCGCCTGGGGCTGAGGAGCCTGCGGTTTAGATAGGGAGAGAGAGAGAGAGGGGGAGAGAGAGAGAGAGAGAGGGAGAGAGGGAGAGAGAGAAAGAGGGAAAAGAGAGAGAGAGAGAGAGAGAGAGAGAGAGAGAGAGAGAGGGAGAGGGACAGAGAGAGAGAGGGACAGAGGGACAGAGAGAGGGAGGGACAGAGAGAGGGAAAGAGATGGAGAGACAGAGAGAGAGGAAAGGAGAGAGAGAGAGAGAGGAGGTAGAGAAAGAGAGAGAAAGAGAGACAGAAAGAGGGAGAGAGAGAGAGGAGGAGAGAGATGGAGAGACAGAGACGGAGACAGAGAGAGTGACAGAGTGTGAGGACAGAAGAGACAGAAAGTTGAGGGATTGCAGGAACATTTTTGTTAAGTCCTACTTTTGCTAAGTCCAAAATATTAAAAGTCTTCGAGAGAGCTTTAGCGATCATATTTTAAGTGAAAATCTTCACAGGCCACAGCAACTCTTATCATCACCATAGGTCTGACAAGATCTTGTGTTGTAGAACAACCACAGGTGGACAGGCCAGGTTTAGAAAGTGAAAGTCCTGCCACATATTTTGCTTCAGCCAATTCACCGAGCCAGCTGATGCTAAGTAGCACACATCTCCAGCCAGGTAGATGAGCTCATTAGTAAAATCACCTGTGTTAGGAACACAGGCAGAAGGAATATATGGTAGGACTTTTTACTTTCTCAAGCTTTTTTGGTCACCTCTGATGATGATAATAATAATAATAATAATAACAATAATCTTTACTTGTATAGCACAATTCATACATACAATATGCAGCTCACAACAAGACAACATTTCTTGCAGTCCAGTGGCACTGGAGCAGTTGGACAGATAACAACCTAGAATGAGCCATTGTTTGGTGTTCCACCATGAAGGACCTCAGTGAGGGTGAGAGTTACTGTACCTGTCTGAGAGCATGGTGCCGGATCATGGTCTCGGCCTTGCTCACGCTGGTGACAGTCTGGGGGGTGCTTGGGGACAGCGCCGCCTGCTTCTGCAGCCTCTGCTCAATCTCCTGCACACACAGCAGAGGAAAGAAAGAGAGAGAACAATAATAAAGTTAGTTCTGAATATATGAATTTATCTCAGAGTATTTTACTGAGCCCCCACTTTGAACTAGAATTTCATGAATGTGGCCATGTTTATGATTCCCTGAAGAGCAAGCACTGAGGCGATAGGGGCAAAGAAAAAAATATGTCCTTATTTAAATAGAGAATAACTTCAGGGATTGCATGATGGAATGGAGTAGATGAGAGGAGAGAGAGAGCAGAGAGGAAGAGAGGGAAGGAGAGGGAGAGAGAGAGAGAGAGAGAGAGAGGGAGGGAGGGAGGTAGAGAGAGAGAGGGAGAGCGTGCGAGAGAGAGAGAGAGAGGGAGAGAGAGGATACAGATGGAATGAGAACATCGTGCAGAGGTGATGGATCCAAGAAGAGCTAGAGAGATACCCACAGTGAGAAGATGCATTGAGTAAGTGGGAGAGGAGATGGATGTAGAAAGAAAGAAGCAAGAAGCAGCAGAGAAGCAAGGATGTGTGAAGAGAGAAAGAGAACGAGAGAAAAAAAATGTTACAAAAAAGAGGAATCGAGTGGCAGGAGAGGTCGGCTAGCTCTCCAGGCACTTACACACAGGTATTTATCACCCTGCGAGTTTCCCACAGGAAGCCTGTGACTCAGCCTGTGCTAAATGAACTGAGAATAACAGCAGCAGCCATTGCTCTGTTCTCTCTCTCATACACTCTGGGTTTTGGTTACTTTTAGAGAGAGTGGAAGCTGATAAATTTCAAGTGCTGTGAAGTAACAACACTGTAAAAAAAAAAAAAGGTAGTGTCAAATGGACCACTACAGCACTGAAAGAGCTCTTTCAAATCTAGTTAACTGCTTTGCTACAAAGTGTTTATGTGAGCTGCCGGGGCCAGCCAATGAGAGAGCGGTGTAGGGCGGGGGGGGTGGGGAATCAGCTGACCTGCTCCTGCTGTAGGGCCTTGACGAACGCGTTCTTCAGCCTATTGGTGTGCTCAGCCTTCAGGGCCTTCTTCTGATTGGACGTCATGCACTGCTCGCAGAGGATGCGCCCGCCCTTCTCCTGCTTCCAGTGGGGGGTGAAGTCGGTCTTGCACTGGGCGCACAGGAAGGGGTCGGTGTGGGACATGGAGCCCCGCATCTTACCTGAGAAACGAAAAACACACACAAGTTAAGCTGAATGTGGTTTGTGTGCTTGTATGTATGTGTGTGTATGTCTATGTGTGTATGTGTATATATGTGTGTGTATGCATCAGTCTATGTGTGTGTGGACAGGTTGAAAAAAAAACACTAGTATTTCTGTACCTCTCCCTTCTAAAGCCAAAATGAACTTGGGTGTAGCCTCTCCCTTATCCAAAGTCATAATCAGATTCAACAGGAAAGAGAAAAAGAGCAACCCTCCAAATGAGACATCGCCTGAATGGTAATGATAAACGTAATACCCAACTGTCTAATTTTAGGGGAGAGATGACAAACGATTCCCAAAAGTCAGAGTATGGTGCTCCTTTAACCTGAAGGAAACCTCCTCCTCCAAACACTCTCATGTAAATGACAAGACGCAGATCTTCTGCAACTGACAAAATCTCTGCTCTGTCCCTCTAACACACTTAGCCTGATAAAGGGCTAGAAGTTTTTTCATTACCATATTCACATTAACATCACTAGACATTACAGTGCATAGAAATTAAAATTAACATGGATTTTTGCAACCACGACAGGTAACAAGGTGTCACATTTCAGAAAAGGCACGTGATTAAATCAGTGCATTGGATAATGAGCTTGTTCTTTTTTCCCCCACTTCTGCACCTACACACAAGTGATAATGTCCTGATTCTTATCTATTGCAATACATATTGTACATTTTAAAGTAGAAACAAGGGAATATGGGTGTACCGTTCTAGCTGTCACGCAAGTGATTCTATGTCTGTGTTTAAAAATGGGCCCTGGGTGGCTTCCAAGGCTATTATTACATTAGCGTCTATTACTATGCCGCCCATTTCCTCCTTGCTATTATGGGCGAGATTATATCACTAATATGACTACTCCCTCCCATTGCCTGCCTACTGTAACCCATAAGATCCATCATTACCATCCCTGCTGCACCCATTCACTTCACACTCACTCACGTTGATAGAATGTTGAGATACAGTACACCCCCCTAACACACACACGCACGCCCCTCCATAATGCACTGCGATAGCAACAGACCATGAACCTGTGATTAAGACTGGAATTTGCTATTTTTTGCTGTATTTGCTTTTTTTAAGCTATATTTTTGAAGATTGTTGAGTAAAAAAAAACAGTTGTATAATACTACAATGCCCAGGTCTAACAACAGCCCCTGGACTCACCCTGGTTCTGTCTAACTACCTTCCTCCCATTCTCTGCCCCTTGTAACTCATAAAAGCCCCCATTTAATAAGATCCATCATGACCATCACTCCTACTCCACTCCATCCTTCACCTCTCACTCACCCTGCTTCTGGCTGACTGTACCCAGTCTCTGCCCATTATCCATCATTCACCTTTTATCTCATATGCTGCCTGTGTTTTTATGTTGTGTGTTTTATAGTTTCACATTGTTTATAGTGTCTTTCTGTTGCTGTCAGTTAAATGCTGTTTTTCTTGGCCAGGGATCACTTGCAAAATAGACTACTGTCCCAGGGTGACTACCCAGTTAAATCAAAGCATAAATAAATAAATAAAATAAATAAATAAATCATTAACGTTACTGCTCCACCCATCCTCCCCTCACTCACTCTGGTTCTGGCTGACTACACCCATCCCCTGCCCACGATCCATCACTAACATCACTACTCCACCCAAACTCCCCCCTCACTGCCCCCCCCTCTTCCTCCCCCCTCACTCACCCTGGTTCTGGCTGTCGATGACGCTCTGCACCACCTCCTCCAGCCCCACCATGTAGATGAACTCGCTGCTGGCGGCCGAGGGCAGGAAGTGGAGGAGCGGGGCGGGGGGCTTGGGCGGCGGGATCTCCAGCAGGGTCTTCTCCAGCTGCTTGCGCAGGGCCAGCTTGGCGGCCGCCTGGCTGCTGGCCTGGTCCTGCATGGAGGCCACCGAGGCGGCGGAGGCTGCGGCCGCTGCTGCTGCGGCCGCGGCCGCGCTGGACTGCATGCCGGAGGGGCTGACGGCGCTCACGCCCCCGTGCCCGCCCCCGTGCCCTCCACCGCCGCTGCCCACCCCGACCCCCACACCAACCCCGACGCCGGCCCCCATGCCCGCCACCCCGGCGGCCCCCGCCGCCTGCATGTGGGCCAGGTTCATGTAGATGGCCGAGGAGGAGGCCGAGCGCTGGGACGCTGCCACCTGCTGGCTCGTGGCCTGTGGGACGAAAGAGAGAGAGACACAAGCAAGGGGTGCGAGTCAGAGACAGTCAGTGGTTTTATATTTTTCAGTTATGAGTTTTATATTTTTGAGTATATTTTTTGAGTTTTGGCTATGTTAAAACGTCATAACGACTTGCTGAAGAACAAAACTGCGCTAGCCTGTTGCATTTAGAAATTTCATCCAAAAGGCTCACCATGCTAGTGATCAGGGCACAGAGGAAGCTTAAAGACATTGCTATTTTTAAATTATTAAAAAGGCTTAAAGTAGCTCCACACGTCGTTGGTAGTCTAACAAGAGCCCTGACATTTAAAACGAGGCATTGAGAACTTTGTAAGTGTACAGGTCATTTATTAAAAAGACTGTTTTAAAGGCTAGTACCTTGTGGTAAGTTTCCGGTCACTGCCATTAATTTTACACCAAATTTCTCCTTTAAATAAAATCCGTGTACAGAGCCAGAGTGTGCTGAGCTTATATTCTGTTTAACAAGTTACCAAGTAGTCAGTACCTTAAAGCAGTCTTTGGTATGCTCTACTGTACATCTTTCTCCAACGAGTCAGAGAGAGTAACACAGAGAGTGTAACAGTCATGTCTTAAATAGCCCTTTGCCAGTAGCATAGGTGGGTAATCCTTTAGAGAGCAAAAGTCTTGCCTTGTATTGCTTCCATCTAAGCATATAGCCCAGTTGATTTCACTTATCAAGTTCATTAACCTGGCTAAAGAGTAGAGCAAAGAGAGAGAAGAGAGAGTAAGATGTGCTCACTAGAATCAAATCGTTTTTTTAAATGGTGGAACAAATGATGTGATACTGCCTTTTACTCCCTGAAGCTGGATTATCCACCTTTGGTCAACAGTACAACACTGTATGCACTATGCACTTAGATGTACAATGCGTGAAATTGGACAGTAAGTCTTGCCTCAGTTCGAACACACAGGTTGTGCACTTTAACAGAAATGACAGATGCAACATGACAACAATTCAAACACTGAATAACAGCATAGCACCCTTTTAGAAAAAAATGCAAACAATGTGTCTTGATGTCTAATGCTGCAACTTACATTGGTAAGGTGTTGTACACCATTTTCATGAGTTAGATAACAGGTTGGCGGTCCCCTCTTTCCATTACGTACCCAAGATGACAGCCACTGAGTGCGAGAATTGTCAAACGTTCTTCACTCAATTTTTTTGACCATTATGAGTGCATCATCCGGGAACTTAACAGTGCACTCTACAGGCCCGTTTACACTCGTCATCAGAATGTGTCTTTAGGGATCTGACCAAAAGTGGTTCGCCGAGTTTCATATGAGTTTTCAGACCACCTGCCTATCTGGATGGCGAGGCCAGATTTTAAACTTGTATTTAGAACGCAAGACTTGTGGTCAGATCTCTCAAAACGCATTTTAACGACAAGTGTATATGGGGCTCTATGTTGCCTGCGATTGGCAGTGTTGAATGCACTTATGCACTCAGAAAAGAAAAGTATACATGCGCATAAGTATTTAATTTCAGACAGACAGTGAGTTAAAGTTTGTGGAGTTGAAAGATAGAATCTTCCCCCTTTTGGTTGCTCCAACCATGCTTTCAACTGGTTACATTTTGTTTAGTTAAGAATACTGCTAATGTATGGGTCCACATGGTTACTACCAATTAAAGAGAGTAAATGCTGGTAATGCAGGCCTTACAGATGCCTTTTAGTCGAGGTGGCTTCAAAAGTAAAAAAAAATCTATCCTGTGCATCTCTTACGGCCATTCACTAAACCAGCTGATTCTAATTAGCAAAAACTCTTTTATCCCGACAGATGAGCCAATTTTCTGTGAAATCACCTGACTCTTAAGTGCACAGGCAAAACCCAATAGATGCTAGAACTTTCTGAAGTGGGTGGGTGATTCCACCTCAGCCTTTTTAGCTTTCGAATAACATTTTTACTACAAAAACAAACAAAAAAATCCCCTAAACGGCTGAACAAAACTTTGCACAACAGAAACTCATGAGCAACACACACTATAGAGCATTTTGCTACTTAATAAAACGACATGGTAGTGTAACATCATCATCATGCATCTGTAGCATCTTAAGAGGCAGAGACAAGGAGTTCTGTGTGTAGTCCGTGGCAGGCAGAAACTGGAGATTTTGGGCCAGTACCTGCTGGTAGTTGACGGCGTTGCCCATGCCCCCTGTGGATGGGCGGCCCATGCTGCTGCCATGCTTGGAGGGCACCCTCTGGCCCTGGAGCTGTGCCGGGTTGGGGGCGATCACCCTCTGTGACATCATCATGGGCGGCAGGTTGGTGTTTGTGGCTGACCTGATCACTGTGTGACCCTGAATGGGGAGCAGTGGGACAAACATGTCAGTCTCACATATGCTGTGCCAGACAGCCAGACACAGACAGACAGACAGACAGACAAATACCACAGTCCTAACAGTAAAATCATGCCACTCTACAGACATCATGGAAATGCCTCCAAGGCAAGTATTTTGGTTTAACAGGTAGAGATCCCCATAAAAATGAATGGGGTGAAATGAATAAGATGGCTCTATCTGCCATCTTAAGCACATCATGTGAATATGTGTTTATAAATCGCACACGATACTTCCCCGGGATCAAAAAGGACTGAAAAAGACTTCCACATGCTGACTATTCCTCATGTTAACTGCCTGTTGACCAGAGTTTGTGGAGCAGCTATTGCTATATTTGTAATAATATAATAAAAAATTGGAAATAAAGAGTACTTCCAGGTAAATTGAAATGCCAAGTATGCCGTTTAGAAAATATAACTGGCATATCCACACACTGTGTACATTAAATAGGGCAGGACTTCCAGTTAAGAGTCCTACAATTCCACCATGGATTCTTCTCATTAACCCCTATTCACTTTCTAGTTTCTAGTCATGTTTCCTTCCTGAAAACATCTCTGCTAATCCTCCTGACACATTTTTTTTTAAATGAGACCCTGCAAACAATTTCACACTTGACATCTGGGGAGAGGAAAAAAATAAATAACTTATGTTCTTGCTATGTCCTTTGTGACCACTAGTTGTCAGCAGATACCCATTTATCAACAAGGGGAAATCTGGCTAATGCGAAAGTAAGCATATAGGTAAGGCGGTGGGGGAGTGGGAGCAGACAAAGCCAGATCAACAAACTGCCCAGGACACACCTAATGGCGGGTGCCTTGACAAAGGAATGCGCTCTCGGGAGCACGGGATTCTGGGAAATAACAGAGGCCTCTACAGAGAACTGACTGTGTGAGGTCATCAATGCCTACCCTCCCACAGGCCAAGTGAATACTTATGAAACTCAGGAAGGAAATAAAATACAATTTTTAGTTTTTTTTTTTTTTTTTTTTTTGTTGTTCAATTGGGGACAGCATAGTGAAGCAGAGCAAATCAAAGCAGACCACAAACATTTTGTTTCCATTACATCTTTGTGAACTCTTAGCACTTGCAATATGATCATGCACATATTCTCTTTCTCTCTCTCTCGCTTCACCCTCTCTTTTACTCTCTGTACATCTCTCTGTCATTCCCTCTCTCTCTTTCTCATTCCCGCCCTTTCTCTCTCATTCCCTCTCTTTCTCATTTCGTCGCTCTCTCTCTCTCCGTCATTCTCTCTCTCATTCTCTCTTTCTCTCTCTGTCATTCTCTCTCTCATTCTCTCTTTCTCTCTCTGTCATTCTCTCTCTCATTCTCTCTTTCTCTCTGTCATTCTCTCTCTCATTCTCTCTTTCTCTCTGTCATTCTCTCTTTCTCATTCTCTCTTTCTCTCTCTGTCATTCTCTCTTTCTCATTCTCTCTTTCTCTCTCTGTCATTCTCTCTTTCTCATTCTCTCTTTCTCTCTCTGTCATTCTCTCTTTCTCATTCTCTCTTTCTCTCTCTGTCATTCTCTCTTTCTCATTCTCTCTGTCTCATTCTCATTCTCTCCGTCTTATTCTCATTCTCTCCGTCTTATTCTCATTCTCATTGTCACTGTCTGATTCTCTCGGTCACTGTCTCATTCTCTCAATGAGACAGAGACAGAGACAATGAGACAGAGACAATGAGACAGAGGCAGAGACAGAGACAATGAGAATGAGACAAAGACAGACAATGAGAATGAGACAGAGACAATGAGAATGAGAAAGAGGGAGAGAGAATGAGACAAAGACAGAGAGAATGTCTCTGTCTCCATCTCATTCTCTGTTTCAGTCCCTCTGTCTCATTGTCTCTGTCTCATTGTCTCTGTCTCATTCCCACTCTCTGTCTCTTTCTCATCGTCTCTGTCTCTTTCCCATTCTCTGTCTCCGTGTCATTCTCTGTCTCCGTCTCATTGTCTCATTCTCTCTTTCTCCGTCTCATTCTCATGGTCTCCGTCTCATTCTCATGGTCTCTGTTTCATTGTCTCATTCTCATTCTATCTCCGTCTCATTCTCTGTCTGTCTGTCTCTGTCTGTCTGTCTCATTCTGTGTCTCTGTCTCATTCTGCCCTCACCCAGCGAGTACACACCTGTGCAGTGCGGAGGTTCTGGGGCTCTGTGGAGTGCAGGCCTGGTCTGGCGGGCATCTTGCCCAGACCCTGAGAGCTGTGCATGGAAGAGGGCTGCACAGAAGAGGGGGCATTCTGGACTACTGGCACCTGGGGGAAGGATAGAAAAAGAGAGCAAAAAAGGAGAGAGAGTGAGACAGACAGACAGACAGAGGGAGACAAAGAGAGAAAAATAGATAGGGAAAAGAAATAAAAAATGAGAGCGAGAAGAGAGAGAGAGAGAGAGAGAGAGAGAGAGAGAGAGAGAGAGAGAGAGAGAGAAAGAAAAGAGACAGTGGGGGGGAAACAAGGAAAAAAAACAAAGACAAACATATTGAGCACGGGCGGATAGCAAAAAAACAAAGGCGCGTATGGGCATGCAGGGTTAAATGCCCCTTGCAGTCACGCCGCACTGCTTTCCAGCAAGTGTCAAGGACATTAAATCAGGCCCAATGAAAACCATGTGGCAGCCCCAAACACACAAGATCAATACAAGCAGCTACATCAGTTACAGTCTTAAATGTCTGTGCGCTGAATGCCAACGAAGTAGACAGCCGAAGACGGAGGGACTTCACAGGCGATGGTTTTAACCACGAGAGGCTTGTATGTGTGTGTGTGTGTGTGTGTGTGTGCACTGTGAATGTGCTAACCTTGTCTAAGCCTTTTGACTTTACTGATTAGTTGTGTGTGTTTGTGTGTGTGTGTGTGTGTGTGTGTGTGTGTGTGTACACCTACATGTGTATGTCCACTGAAAGTGCTTACAATTATCTAAGCCTCTTGATTTTACTAATTAGTTGTGTTTGTGTGTGCATATATATAGTTTGTGTGTGTATGTGTGTGTGTGTGTAAAAGGGCAGCAGATGTTGCCATTTTATAGTGAGACGGGGATGTGTAGACTAAACATCTCAATGTCACAGCAGCGGGGCAAACATGACAGCGAGGTGCGATACGGTATCTGAGGCCGAGCCTGCCCACCCCAGCCCGCTACCCCGCCTGACCCCACGTGTTTATGCATCTGATCGCATCCAGCTCCTGCCTTTCAAGTGCAAATGGGGCTCTGTCTCTCTCCTTTTCCCCACTCATACTCTCTGCACACACACACACACACACACACACACACACACACACACACACACACACACACACACACACACACACACACACACACACACACACACACACACACACACACACACACACACACACACACACACACACACACACACACACACACACACACACTCGTATTACTCTGTGTGTGTGTTTTAATAAACTAGACTTCCGTGTTTTGAATCAAGCCCTCAGTGTTATATTAAATATTTAACATGCTTAGAAGAGTAAAACAAAGAATGAAAGTTTACAAGTCAACATTACAAAGCACAAACAAACAATAATATAGCCGCAAGTGGTGATGACGGGCCCGTGCACCTCCGGTCCCGTAACCCATGACATTTTTCCACCCAACAATATCATAGCCACCCTTAAATAGCCAAAAAGGGGGGCAGTGTCTGTGTGCATGTGTGTATTTGTGTATGTACAATTGTGGATGTGTGAAGTAGGAACAGTGATGAGTTAACGTACAATTAACATGAATTATTCTGCTAAACAGTCTAGGAATAATATTTGCCAAAAATGAAAAAAAAAACAGGGCTTCGCACGTCTGGTGCTGGCCAGAGCTTGCACCTCCAGTGCTCGGGCCCTAAAAAGAACTTTTCCAAGTTTTAGTTACAGAAAAATTGCCTGCTTTGAACCTCAGTGAATCTGTTTCTCCAGACCGACCAATCGATGAGCACAGTCTGCCACGACTGACAACTCTCATTACAAACTCCTGCCATGGCAACTGTTGCCATGGCCCTCTCTTAAATAGCCAAACACTTTTTGCCCACCCCATCCAATGATTGACACTTCTGGTCTTCTCAATCCAGTGATTGAGCAACACACTTGCTCTTGTCAGCAGTAGTGTAGAGCCCATCAACAGCAAACTTCTACAGTACCAAATGGGTCATATCACACAAGTCTCCACACATGGGTAGAGCTCCAAAGGCTTTCTGTTGCATTTTTATTCCTAGAACAATTGCTATACCCCCTCCTGTGGCCATGAATAAGCGGTAAGTACTAGTAATGATACTGAAATTAGGATAAACTTTAGACATGCACTGAGCTCCTGTTATGAATTCCAATAGGAAATCCAAACAAATCAGTTATAAAAGCAGCATTCTCTGTTGAGAAACGGGAATGTCTACTTTGGCAAAATGTTTAACCACGTTCGAGTGGAGAAGCAGACAGCAATGTCAAGCACTGGGGCCACAGAAGCCAATTTCCAGGGCCTCTCCACACCTCTTATGCTGTACAATGCAGAGACGTTGCATGAGAGATGCTTCTTCTAATAAGCCTGCTACAATAACGAGCACCTGTAATGAGGCACTTCATATTCCGGCCAGGTAGCGGCCATGGCCTCTGCCTCAGGTGTGGACCCGAGTCTGGCTTATTAGGAAGCTGGCGATACGTGTTTGCAACGTACCTATAACCTCTGCAAAACGTTTGCTTTAGCAAGGGGGCACAGGCTTGATCTACAGAAGAGGGGGAACCTTGAGCTGAGGGTGAACAAGTGTAATAAGAGGGATGGTCAAGGGGTGGGCGGGAGATGTAAGGGTGCTCAAATGGGTCATTTCAGGGTTTATGGGGGTGATAAGGAACCCCTGGGGCAGATTAACAGGGGTGTTAAGGCGGTGGGGTTGGTTGGGTAATGGGGGGTAGAGATTGATTACGAGGCTAACAGGGGGGTTGCCAGGGATGAACACGCAGTGGAGGCCAACTGCACCGAAAATTGGCAATACCCAGGTTATTAAAGCATAGAACAAGGTTTATACAAGCTGGTAACTACTGATAATGGTGACAATAATGGCTGTTAAGGCTACAGCCCCTTTCTACTACCAGCAGTTAGAAGACACATTTTCCATGAACATTGCAATTTTCTTCCCAAGCCTAGCCATCTCTGAATAAGATCCCTTTTAAGGTTAAATTAATAACTTGTAGCAGCATGTGTTAAAACCAGGCTGCCCTTGAAACAAGCCTAAACGTTCTTGCGTTGAGATGTTTATGGACGTTATCTTTGACTAAGTCATATACAACCAGCTATTGTTATTCGTTTTCATAAAGTGGGGTAGCCAGTTGTAAAGAACAGGGATAATTTGAGTCTGGGAAATAAGTATGCTTTTTTTGATGCCATATCAGCCTGGCAATCAAGCTATATAAATAAATACAACTGCGTAACATTCATGACGTGTGAACTGTCGAGTTGTGAATATTGAGGGATAAGATGGCCCATCCAGATCATGAACAATAGGAAATACCATTGTATAGGTGACAGCATAATAGCATAGCTGTGGAATGGGATTTTAAGGATGAACGGAGAAGAGTGGTGTGGTTTTGAGCAGGGGAGGGGACCAGTGTGTGTGTGTGTGTTGGGGGGGACTGGACTGTGAGACTCTTGGGGCATGGGGGTCCCAGTGGCGGGGGGTGCGGCTGTGTGGGGGTGACCATTGCTGACCTTCTGGACGACGTTCTCCTTCTGCATCTGGCTCTGCCGGAGCTTCTTGAGCAGCACCAGGCGCGCCTCCTCCAGACGCAGCTCCTCCCGCAGGGCCTTGATCATCTGCTGACGCTCCTCACCCGTCTTCCCCTGAGACACACACACACACAGGAAGTCACACACGTGCATGCATGCACATGCACACACACACACACACACAAACACACACACACACACACAGAAAGACACACACATACACGCAGAAACGCAGGTGCGTGCCCACACACACGTCCACACACACACACACACACACACACACACACACAGCCATACAAACATAACTTGAAGATCGAGCCTTGCTGGGCTGAATATAAACATTGCCTAGCTATGCTCCTCAGCAACACGTACACACAGAGGCAGTTGCAGAGTACATAGGTGACTGCGTACTGACTACTCCAGTCAACTCCACTCTTTCGTTATCAAGTCCTGCTCTTCATCTCTACCCCATTCCTTTTGTTTTGGTTTGTTTTTGTTTTCTTTCTTTGTTCCGTTCTATTGCTTTCTTTGTTTTGCTTTATCTTTGTCTTCATCACTGCTCTACACCTTTTTTTGTCTGCAGCTCACGCCACAGAGGGAAAAATATCACTCCAAAGGCTCATTGTGGAAGGCAGCTCATTAAAAAGAGATGTGAGGAGTGCGTTTGTGTATTAAAGGACTGGCGAGCCCCGAGGCTGTTTGAAAACGAGTGTGCCCGAAGCCATTCTAACACGCACATCTGCACCATGGATATGTGCTGAGTCACGCTCAGTTACCCAGTTAAGGTCAAAAAGGTCACTCGTCAACCAGAACATGATTAATATGTTTAGAGCAAGCCCAAAAGAAGACGTTCTCAAGCAAGGGACTGCTATGAAGACGCCTGTAATGGTGTCCCCTCTTGAATGGGTAAAACATCTGGACTATGATGACCATCGCAGATATGCATATATATATATATATACTGTCCACACAGGACATATGCTGCCTGTGTATTCTCTCAGGAGTGCTGGGGGAAAGTGAATGTGTGTGTGTGTGTGTGTGTGTGAGTGAGAGAGAGAGAGGTAGGGAGAGTGTGTGTGCATTTGTGCACGTGTATGTGTGTGTGGATGTGCATGTGAATATATGTGTGTGTGTGTGTGAGAGAGAGAGTGAGAGAAACAGAAACAGAAAAAAAAGACAGAGAGAGAAAGAAAGAGAAAAAAAAAAGAGGAATGCCTCTTTTTCGCTTGTCCTCAGCGTACCTTGAACATCTCCAGGTTGGCGTGCTTGTGCCTGTCCTCGGGCTGAGGGGTCCCCCTGGGGCTGGACGCCTCGTTGTCCGAGAGCACAATGACGTCCGGGGACGGGGTGCGGCGCTTGTGCTCCCTGTGCTCACTGGGGGGCGGGGAGGGGAAAGTGTGGAGGGGGGTTGGGTCAAAAATGGTGCAGAAAACAAGCTAAACTGAAGGGCAAAACAGATGAGATGCCTTCAGATGGTCTACTTTGGTGAGTCACTGTAAAAGTTGGGAGACTGTGGCTGCCAACAGCAGACTCTTTATCTTGACCATTGATTCAAGGATTACTTTTGTTACTTGCAAAATGTTGAACTTTTGCAGCATTTTTTTTTTTAAATGTTTAGGATGTTTCTCTAGGAACATTTTTAATCCCACCTAAAGTGCCTTTAGTGAGTTACACTCACGTCGTAAAATAGGCTCTGGTCATGGATAAGAGTGGTTGCTTGGCAGCAACAAAAGTTTAATTTCACCATCAATTTTACGATTACTTTTATTGACTTTTAAAAAAAGGCCTTAAAAGTCTTTAAATAGCAATGTTAAGAAAAGCTGCAGTGGGGTATTTTAACATTAACCTGAGAGTACACCATAGCCTCACCATGGACGTAAAACAAGGGACATGTCTTCTGCCCAAGAAAACATTGTGTCTGGTGTATTAGGTTCAGCCTATCATCACATACACTGGTGCATATCTCCCACCACTGTAGTGGTGGTAGTAGTAGTAGCAGTAGAAGTAATCCCATTACTGGTGTAGTGCCCATTATAAGCCATTTCTATTGCTGTTCCACTTAAAAAGAGGCTTTACCCAGTGAAAAAAAAAGTTATCCCCGTGAAAATAGACAAATTCAGTTCCCATAAACCTTTTGGTTTGAGTAAGTGAACTTATAACATTTACTTTAAACTGATTTTGCATTGAATGTCTCTCACCAACCGGCAGATAATAGACTGACTTACATCACTACTACTAGTAGTACTACTACTACTACTACCACCACCACCACCAATACTGTAACCCGCTCCCATCCTAGCCCCCCATCCTGTATCTGCCACTGTAAACCCCCCATCCTGTCCCTGCTACTGTAACCCCCCCCCCCCATCCCGTCTCTCCCCCAGTTCTCACCTCCGCCGGGCGCTCATGTCGACGGGCCCCTCGTCCAGCATGTTCTCTTTGCCGTTCTTCCCGAGGGCCGCGTGCAGGCCGATGTGTCCCACGTGCCCCATGTGCACGCCCGCCATGTGTCCCATCCCGACCCCCCCCACGACCCCGACCCCGACCCCCACCCCCATCCCCACTCCACCCATTCCTCCTCCTCCGCCCAACCCCCCGCCCCCACCCCCTCCTCCGCCTCCTCCACCACGCAGGCTCCCGTTCAGCTTCTCCTCGTAGGCCGCCGCCGCTGCCGCCGCCCCCAGAAGCGCCTGGTGGCTGCCCCCGGGGCCCTTGCCGTCCCCCCCTCCCATTCCTCCTACTCCTCCTGCTGCTCCGGCTGCAGCGGCCGCTGCTGCCCCTACAGCCAGAGCCCCCTCCAGGGCGGCCAGGTCCTTGCGCTTGAGCAGGGCCAGCATCTTGAGGCGCTCCATGGCCTCGTGGCCCTCCATCTTCAGCCGCTTGGCCAGCGCCTCCTCGGCCCGCTCGTCGTGCCCCTCCAGCCCCCGCTTCAGCAGGTTCAGCCTCAGGGCCTCCTCACTCATCCGCTCCATCCTGCTGCAGATGGGGAAGGGGGGGAAGGGGGGGGGGGTGAAGAGAGGGGAGAGGTAAAGGGATAGATGGAATGTAAAAGAGGGAAGGAAGAAGAGAATATAGATAAAAAGAAAGAAAGACAAGTTGTGGAAGAGCACAAGAGGGAAGGGAATGGGAGAGAAAGAGGGAGAGGGATGAAGAGAAGGGGGAGAGAGAGGGAAAGATAAAGGGAAAGAGGAAATGTAAAAGAGGGAAGGAAGAAGGAAAGGAAGAAAAAAGAAAGAAAGAGAAGTCATGGAAGAGCAAAAGAGTAGGAGGAAAAAGAGTAGGACAGAGAAAAAAGAAAGAATGAGAGAGAAAGAGAGAGACAAACAAACAAACAGAGAGAAAAATAGAAAAGTTGGGGAAGAGCACAGGAGCAGGGGGGATCGGGGGAGAAAAAGAGGGAGACAAAAAAAATCATGAGCATCTGTCATGCAGCATACAGTGCAGTCAAGCAAGAGCATTAAACATCATCCATCTGGTTCTGGGTGAACTCAAAGCCCCCCCTCCACCCCCTCCCCCCCTCTAGTCTCACCCGAGTAACACGTTTGAGACTTCCTGTGGCCCAGACCCACGCCAGACACACCAGATGACAGAACATCCCCGACACTGTGCGATCGCAACCAGCTCAGTCGTCATGGATACCGTACGCACACACACACACCCCTCCCCATCCCTTTAACGCCTAGTGTAATTGATCATTCACGTCCGTCACACACAGAAATAAAACCAGAGTTCGCGTCGGGATAAAAGTTTAAAAACCCACTTGTGACAAAGACAAAAAAAAAATGGATGAAGTCACCTCAGTGGATGAGCGTCACCTTTTTGTTTACCTATCGAGTAGGGTGCGCAGTGTGGAGTGGAATGGGTTGGAGGGTAAAGAGGTTTATTTAAAAAGTTAGGAGGTTTATTGCACAATTTTATTTTATTTTATTTAAGGGCCGTGTGTGTATTGACAGATATCACCAGTGCTAAGTGTGTAATGTGAAACACATGAGGGCTATTTTAAGGAGAAGAGCGTGTGTTCTGTGCACCAGGCCAAGCAGGGTTGAGTTGATTCAAAATTCAAAGCCCTTTAGTGTAATTGCATTTTTCACGGCTGTGTCTATGAAGGAAAACATGAGTATGAGTTTGCATGCTTGTTCCAGCCTCCACCACACACACGCACACTCTCACACACACACACACACACACACACACACACACACACAAATTTATTTATGTAGGTATGAACATAAGTACATTTTTATGAGTCATCAAAAGAGATTTCCAAAGCCAAACAAAGCCAAAGAGATTTCACATACACTCACATACTCACATACAGAACTCACATACACACACACACAAACTCTCTCTCTCTCTCTCACACACACACACACACACACACACAGAATGTGCCTCCATCTTGTACGCTGGTTGGTCAGCCTTCACCATTGATTGTTTCTTCAGGTGGGACCAAGCATGATTAATCAGAGGGCTTGTCAGTCAGTGGAGAGACAGAGTTAGCAGGGAGATGCAGAGAGAGAGAGAGAGAGAGAGAGAGAGAGAAAGAGAGAGAGACAGAGACAGGGGCCTAGAGAAGAGATAGCAGAGAGAGAACAAAAAAGTGAGAGTGTGTGTGTGTGTGTGTG
>CM059283.1:20144754-20219754 GCA_030347295.1 Setipinna tenuifilis
GGACAGGAGAGGACAGGATAGAAGAAGAACATGGTGAACCTTCTACTCTCCAAATGATCTACACTGAAACATGCAATTCCACTGACCTGTACGTAAATTGATTATTATTATTAGAGAGTTCGAAAGGAGTCATAGCAGTTACCACAAGGTTTCTATTCCATTTAACATTCACAGCAATGTGAAATGTAGTGAAAGTACTTTGGGAACAAAAAAAAAAAAGAACGTTCAGGCATTCATCGTTTAAAAGGGTCTATAGAATCTGGTCAGGCAGACTGTGTGATGTCGAAGGGGGCCGGCGAGGTGGGGGTTAAATCAATGTTCTACAAATGTATACGTGAATGGAAACACAATCGCTGGATATCCCCTCACAGCATATGGAGTTTCGGGCATATTATTTAATCTAAGGCCTACAAGATCAACTCACGGTTTTCTGAATTAAAAACATAGCCCACAAAACATTATTAATTATGTTAATTTATTCACGGTTCGACCAAACATGACCAACTATATGCCTATGTAACACTTAACTATGCTATGGGACATGTTTACACAGAGTGATATTTTTCCATTCGGGTCAAAGAAAGAAAAACATTTTAAGCACCACCCTGGTCCCTGGTCCAACTTCCTGGTCCTCCAAACTATGGTATATGAATTGTGATTCCTTCTCTTCAGTCTAGTAATTTCAGATGTACATACAGTGGCCAGAATCAGAAACAGAGAGGAGAGCTGTGAATCATTGTGAGGTCTGTCGACAGCAACCAACTGGCTAACCGCGGTTAAATAAAAGTGGATGGGTAGCTCTCTAAACGAGAGCAAAATTACACAGCACTAGGAATTTAGCCATTTTTTTGTTTTTCCCTCACCATGCCAGTGTACTGCTTTAGACGGAGGTGTCTGTTTTCAATTACATATTTTGGCATAGTTGGTGACACCAGTCAGTCAGTTCTTTTGTTGACAAACAAGGTGGGTGTTTGGAGTTTGTGTGTGTGTGTGTGTGTGTGTGTGTGTGTGTGTGGAGTCCGTCAGCATGCTATCTTACTGTGCCTCGGTATGGCTTCTGATGCAAGATTCGATATCACTTCCTGTCCTCCGCCCACCCCAAAAAAAAAAAACCACCCCATCCCCCACCCCCCTCGCCTCGCCTCGCCTCTTCGGCCTTATCTCCGAAGTGGTTAGCGCAGCGCTCTTTCAGACTAGAGCCTCCAAAATCAGATTAGACCTCGTGAAGTGACCCCTGTCTCCCATGATTGGTGTGGCGTTGTTGCGCTAAGCATCCTTAATTAGGATTTAGATTGAGATGTACAGCACCCTCCACAATTATTGGCACCCCTGGTTAAGAGGTGTTCTTAAGGTGTCCACCCTTCAATTCAATTCAATTCAAGTGCATTTATTCAGTGGGGGAACAAAAAATCCCACATTAAGAAATAATTCTTTTATATGGAATGACGTGTGTTACAATTACTGGTGGTAATACTTTGTACAACCCTCTTCTGCCAAGACAGCACTTAATCTTCGAATATAAAATTTCAAAAAGATGGGAGAATACAGAGAGATGGATGTTCGACCATTCATCCATCTCTCTAAATCATCCAAGTCCTGGGTGTACTTTCCTCCTTAGCTCGCCAAACAGGATTTCAATTGGGGTTGAGGTTTGAGGACTAAGATGGCCATGGGATGAGCTTGATTCTGTGTCTGGTGAACCATTTTTGAGCAGATCTGGCCACATGTTTAGGATCATCATCTTGCTATAAGACCCAGTGACAACCCATCTTCAACTTTCGGGCAGAGGCCACTAGACTTTCATGATTTCATGATGCCATACAACCCAAGAAGTTTCCCAGGGCTTTTGGAAGAGAAACAGGCCCACAGCATCACCGATCCTCCCCCATACCTCACAGTGGGTATGAGGTGTTTTTCCGCACACTCATCGTTTATGTTACGCCAGCCCCACTTAGAATGTTTGTTGCCAAAAAAAGCTCCATCTTGGTCTCATCTGACCAAAGCACACGATCCCAGTTGAAGTCCCAGTACTGCTGAGCTAACTCCACACATTTGCATTTATGACTGTAATTGAGAAAAGGCTTTTTTTCCGTGCATGCCTCCCAAACAGCTTGTTGGCATGATGGATAGATAGCGCCTGATGGTTGTTATGGAGACTTTGTGACCCCAAGATGCTTGGGGTCTTTGATGCAATTCTCTAACAGTGAGCTTTGGAGAACTTCTCTTACCATCCTTCTCACTACACTGTGTAGGTGAATGTTTTTTTTTCTTGTAGCCATTGCCTGACTTATAAAGGGGTGACACACAGCTGCCTTACTTGAATAATTGTGTTCCCTTGTCTTTTTCCAAGTTAGATAAGAGAAACAGGTCTCAGTGTCATGTCATATTTACACCCCAGGAATACCAGAAGTGATAAATTACTTAAAAGGTTCCTAGATACTCTGATCAACTTTGTAAACTGCAGTATAAATGACAGAAATGCTTCAATTACATTTATTTTCCAGGAAGGAGTTAGGGGTGCCAGTAATTGTGCAACAGATGATTTTCTGAACAAAAAAAATATTTTTTTTAGTCAGGGACTGTATTTATTTATTTATTTCAATTCCATTTGAGTGAAAGGTTACATTTTCTACCATTTTCAGTGAGAGACTATGCTTTTGAAAAATAAAAAATTGAATTTATTTGAAGGCTTTTAACACATCTTCACCAGGGGTGCCAATAATTATGGAGGGCGCTGTAATTAGTCCCTTGATTGTTTAATCACAGCCCCCCTTTGGCTAGCCTGAGCTAGCATAACGCTCAGCTAGCATGCGCTGTCTATCCGCTGGCCTTGACATAGATCTCCTCCTTTGCTGTTGTTGTTTACATTTACCTGCTGCTGTAAGTAAATATGGCTTGTACATGTAAGTAAGGTTACATGTAAGTATGAGAAATCTTCACACATACTGCAGTATTCTGGAGCAGCTGAATACGAGGGCAAATCTGAATAAAATCTGAAACTGTCCGTCCATTTCTTTGACTGGGGGGGGGGGTGAAAAACAGCAGGAGGACCAGGATTATGCTGGGGTACACCAACCCACCCACCCACCATCCCGAGAGCAGATCGCTCGGAGGTCTACTGTGAGTTCAAACGCAGTTAAAGTCACAGAAACCAAACGGGCACCAAGACAGACGCAATTAAATCAGTCACTGAAGGCGCTCTGACATGGAGCTCCTCAGCGTTGTGTGAGAGTGAGATTGAGAGACCGAGAAACAGAGCGAGGGGGGAAATAAGTGTGTGTGTGTGTGTGTGTGTGTGTGCGCGCCACAGAGCAGGAGAAGAAAGCAACAATGGCACAGAGGAACCAATCAGCATTGCCGTGTGGTGCACGTCAGTCCCCCATACTCACCCCCCCCCCTTCCCCCTTCACCAGTCACCCCTTCCACACACACACACACACACACACACACACACACACAGCTTGCTGCTCCCTCTATCCTCAACCCCTTTCCCCCCACCCTTTACATAATATAATGACTGTTTCAGTCAGCTGCTACAAAAACCAGACTTTTGCCTCTCAACCCACTCCACTCCTCCCTTGCAACACCCACCCTCCCCGCATCTAAACACCCACCCCCCCTCCTCCTTCCCACACCACCACCTCTCCCTCCCTCCCCTCTTTCTCTTTTTCTCTCTCCCGCTATCCCTCCCTCCCTCGAAGACCTGCACACGCGCACTCCACGACAGACTCGTAGCTTTTGGCACTTTGCCAAGCAAAGCAGCAGCAGCTCGCGGAGATGAAAAGAAAGCGCGAGAAACGGGGAGGGAAAGACAGACAGAGACAGAGACAGAGAGAGAGAGAGAGAGAGAGAGAGACTGACGGATGGAGGGAGGGAGAGAAAGACAAGGTGGTGGGGAAGTGTGTGTGGGGGGTTGCGGGGCTGGGGTATGGGGGGGTTGAGAAACGATTTCGCACACATAGCACGAGGCAAAAAAGGACAACAAAAAAAAAAAGAAAAAAAAAAGAGGAAGGCTGACATGGAGGGTGGTGGGGGGGGGGGGGTCAGGGGTGGGTTTAGGGGTGGGGTGGGGGGGCACTGAGGGCTAGGTTCGGTCCGATCGGGGATGGTTTTAGTGGGACGGCGATTCGGATTCGTCCTGCTGGTGAGCTTGTGGAGGGTTGAGAGCGAATGGCTGCCATTGATACGTATCACACACACACACACACACAGATGCACACACACGCACGCGCAAGAGTGTGCGCAGTTGGTGTGTGTGTGTATATACTGTATGTGTATGTGTGTGTGTGTGTGTGTGTGTGTGTGTTTGTCTCAACTCGTGTGCCTCCACAGACCGAGGTGACAAGAAAGAAAGATTGGGAGGCCTCTCTGACGACACACGCGAAAGAGTGAGACACAGAGAGAGAGAGAAAGAGAAAGAGAAAGAAGGAAGGAAGGGGGAAAAAAACTACTGTGTGGTTTCATGGCCCCTTTCTAATATAAGAGGTTCTATTGTAACACCCCTCGTCCCACACACGCGCGCACACACACACCTCGCAATTCTACTACAGCTGTGCCACACCACAAAGCCGTGTTAAACAGACCCCTCCCTCGGAGAGCACTCCTCCCCCTTTCCAAAAAAAGTATTCCTCTCTTTTTTTTTTTCCTCTCCTTCTCTCTACTTCTACCACCCCCGCACCACCTCCGCACCACCCCCCACCCCCACCCTCCTTTGCTGTAAAAATAAACACACATGCTCGCTTTCTGGGGGCCCCTGCAAGGTATGTGCCGGTACACACACACACACACACACACACACACACACACACACACACACACACACACACACTCTCCCCCTTTAAGCGCTCTTAATAATTAATGTGAAATTTTTAATGATATGGGTGGGATGGGGTGGGGTGGGGTGACAAAAAAGAAAAAGAATGTGTTAGGATATGAATGCTTAAAATGCATGCGTGTGTGGATCTGCGTGTGTGTATTTGTGGAAGTGTTAAGTGCTGTGCATGCGAGTCTGTGTGTATGAAAATGTTGAGTGTATGCATGGGGTTGGGGTGGGAGGGGTGGGGGGTGGATTGAGGATAAAGAGGCGGAGCGATATGCAGGAAAAGAAGAGGAAAAAAAAGACACCACCATCTCTCTCTCTCTTTCTCTCTCTCTCTCTTTCTCTCGCTCTCTGGCTCCCTCTCTGACACACTACCCTGTCATAATGCCAACCCTTAATTCCCCCCTCTCCTCTCCTCCGCGCCCCTCCCCCACCCGAGCCCGATCACCATTTTCTTTATGCGCCCGCCTCGCACTCTCTCTCTCTCTCTCCCTCTGTCTCTCTCTCTTCCTCTTTTTATCTCTCTGTTGCTTGTCCATCAGATACCCTGCCCGCGCAAAAAATGTCCTCCCTCCCCATTACTCCTACATGCCCTCAGACCCCTGCCACATACCCCTCCGACCACACACACACACACACACACACACACACACACACACACACACACACACACACACACACACACACATACACACATACACACACACAAAAACTAGTCCAGTGCCCTGCGTACACAAAAATAACAAAATGATTTCGGAAAGACTGTACTAGTACTTTGAGCCACAGGACCAGTTTTGTCAATGAGAGCAGGGTAGATGGATGGGATGGGTGGATGGAGGGTGAGAGAAAGAGAAAGACAGAGAGATGGAGAAAGAGAGATGGGGAGAGAGAGGTAGATAGATATATAGAGATAGACAGAGGAAGGGAGGACGAGAGAGAGCAAGAGAGAGATGGAGAGAGAGACAGAGATGAAGAGAGAAAGACAGAAATGGGGAGAGAGAGAGGGAGGGAGGAAGAGAGAGAGCAAGAGAGATGGAGAGAGAGATTGAGAGAGAAAGAGACAGAAATGGAGAGAGATGGACAGAAATAAAAAAAGAGAGATGCGGACAGAGAGAAAGAGAAAGTTGGGACAGAGAGAAAAGACAGATGCAGACAGAGAGAGAAAGAGAGAGATAGACAGAGAGATAGATAGAGGGAGAGAAATTGAGAGAGGTGGAGAGAGAGAAGAAGAGAGATGGGGACAGAGAGAAAGAGAGGTGGAGAGAGAAAGACAGAGGGATAGAGAGAGAGAGGGATGGAGAGAGAGAGAAATGGAGAGAGATGGAGAGAGAGAAAGAGAGAAATAGGGAGAGAGATGGAGAGAGAAAGACAGAGAAATAGAGAGAGAGAGAGAGCAATGGAAAGAGATGGAGAGAGAGAGAAAGAGAGATGAAGAGAGGGCAAAAGAGAGAGATGAAGAGAGGGCGAAAGAGAGAGATGGAAAGAAAGAGGGGGGGGTAGTGGTGATAATAAGGCCATTTGCCACTCTGCAGCCGTGCAGCGGAATCCAGGGATACACAGCTCATTTCACGCATGATCTGCGTCATGACAATTCATTTGGCTGATGCAACTCCAAAAACTGCCTCTCTCCTGCGCTCTGCCTCTCTCTTACTCACACACACTTACTCACACACACTTACACACACACGCACGCACGCACGCACTTACTATACCACACCTTTCAGAACCAATGCGCTGGTGCCACTGCATCATGGAGGGTGCGTCACAGAGCCTGATTTTAGCCAGCCACACACACACACACACACACACACACACACACCACACACACACACACACACACACAAATGAATGAATGAATGCTAAACCTCTGTTCTTCCATGCAAGACAATCCAGGTATCATTTTCACTTCCGAATGCAAACAGGGGAATGATTGGGGGACTGCACTGCAACCACCACCCCCCTCCTCCCCCAACCCCCCACCCTCCCCCTCACACACCCCCCCTCCCTCCCTCTGGCCCACCTCCCAAAACTGGCTAACCCCCAACCAACCAGCCAGCCAGGCAGGCAGGCAGGATGATCCAATCCCTCTCACACACACACACACATCCACACAGACACACATCCACACAGACACACACACAGTCTCTCTCTCTTTCTCTCCGCTCCAGCAACCAAGCGCCCCTCTTACCCCCGTCTCTGCATCCGATGCTCCTGCGCGGTCTCAAAATGGCTGCCGCTGTCACTGCCAGGTGTGTGCCCGCCCTTGAGAGAGAGGAAAGAAAGAAACACATAATAAAAAAAAAACCACAAACTCACATGAAGACGGGAGTCCCGTGCCAAGTCTGCGACGCTCATCGCCGTGCCGTTATCATCCCAATAAATCTAAACAGCTGCCTAGTTATCCACGGACGATCATCGCAGATAGCAATGGATGGATGTAATTTATGGTAATTGGTGGGCTTTGAGGCAGTAACCTAGTTTAGGAGTTGTTACGCGCGGGATTGGTTTAGGGGTCGTGTAGGGTGACTGTCGCTTGTAGAGGGCGTGAGGATAAAGGGAGGGATGGAGGGAGGGATGGAGGGAGGGAGGGGGCTCACCAGACGTTGGGATTTTTTTTTTTTTTATAATGGAAGTGGGAATGTGGAACATAAAATCCTGAGATGCCCTCCTAGCCTCTTGCATGATTAGCAGGCACCGTTACATGGCAACTAATTAGCCATCAAATTAGAGCGTGAGGGTGATTAATTAATCTATTATGGTCGACTCGTCAAGAAATATTGTGCAGCCCTTTTGGATTTAAAAAAAAATCCGCAAAGCAAGGTTTTGACTAGGTAATTGGGCTAGTTAAATATCTAATCGCGACATATGACGGGGGAGTTTTTTTTATTATTATTACCGAGGAGAAGGTTTTTTTTCCAAATGCCGATTTTTTAATAGTTCACAAGTTTCTGTGTCCGCGACCTTATCCTGGCCCGTCGGCCACAGGCTTGGCCGAGCATCCGTGAACCCAATAAAATCCGCAAGTCTTTTATAGACCAAAGGGGGACGTGGACATTAGTGGTTGTTTGAATCAATAATGAACCACACTGGAACCTTTCAGTTGGAAGGCAGCAGAGGCCAGAGCTGGGGAAAAAAGAAAGAAAGAAAAAAAAAAAAATGAACTTGAGCTTCTCTACTATATAATTTCACTGTCCTCGCATTTGAAAGTCTAGGTAGCCAAAAAAGGTCTGTAAGGCCTCGGGAGGACCATGAGGCTTAATGAACATGGCTTTTGTTATAGGATCTCTTCATATCTCGTAATATCCGCCATAAAAAAGAGGGGGAGGCTTGGCACCAAACCAATTTTTGTGAATTAAAAAAAAAAACAGAAGTGTATTGATATTCTCATTTTCTCCTGGATTCTTTGATTTTTTCTTTTTTTTTTTCGAAGTACTTTTTGGCTGCCAAAAGTGCAGACGAGACACAAAAAACATAAACTCCTGAGCGCGCGCGCCCATCCCCCCGCCACCTCCTCTCTCCTCTCACTCCTCCTCACACACACTGTTGACAACCACAACAGCCAAAGTCCTTTTCCCGTTACCTGAAGACAGCTACTAATGCATCTAAGGAGCATGTCGTGTTTTGACAAACATCCATTAAGGGGCTATATTAAGCCACCATTTCCAAGTCCAGTAAATGCCGGGTGTCGTGAGTGAAAATAAATAAATAAATAAATAAAAATACCAGCGCTAATCCAGTTTCATTAAAGAAAGTTAGGGAAGTGCTGCTGACCTCATCAGACCACACACAGCTACGCATACACCCACACGTATACACCCACATTCATTCACTCACACACACACACACATATATACACACACCCATAGATATATACACATACACACAGTGTGAGCGTGTGTATATATCTATGGGTGTGTATATGTGTGTTTGTATGTGAGTGAATGAATGTGGTTGTATGTGTGTGTGTGTGTGTGTGTGTGTGTGTGTGTGTGTGTGTGTGTGTGTGTGAATGCGGGTGTATATGTAGAGGGGTGTGGGTGTGTGCGTGTGTGTACGTGCATGCATGCATGGTCGTGTGCGTATGTGTGTCTGTGTGTCTGTGTGTCTGTGTGTGTGTGTGTGTGTGTGTGTGTGTGTGTGTGTGTGTGTGTGTGTGTGTGTCTGTGTACGTGCAAGCAAGCTTGTGTGTGTGTGTGTGGTGTGTATGTGTGTGTGTCTGTCTGTATATGTGTGAGTGACACTCCCGAGGGCCACATAAAGCAGAAATATGGCTGTGGCGGCAGACGCGGGCCGGATGATGTCATACTGGAGCCATTTGTGCTCGTTACTCCACGGGAGGGGGGATGTACAGCAGGTGACCGACTGAGCCCCCATGCAGATACACACAGCAGTGCACTGACTAGAGGAGTGCCTGCCTGACTCCATCTTGGAGCTTATCTTTGCTACGCTTTGTAACACACACACACACACACACACACACACACACACACACACACGAACAGACAGCAGACATACACACATATACACAGACATACACAGATATACACACACACACACACACGCGCAGACACACACACACACACACACACACACACACACACACACACACACACACACACTGAGTTTGCTCTTTATGCCGAGAGCAATTGCAAAACGGTCATCAAATGTGGCTTCAGATGTTAGCCGGACAGGCAAGGCGTGCCTCAAAGCCTATGAGAGAACCAAGAGAGAGAGAAAAATAAAAGTTTCCCCATTAGCCCTGCTGTCCCTATGTGGGGTGGGGTGGGGGGGGGGGGGGGGGTGGGTTATCTGAGGCTATGTGGCCCATGCTGTGGTTAGCTCATTTCCTTTGTGTCCATAAGATGCCATCCTGTCCTTGACAGTGGAAAGCAAAACCTGACCGATTCTGGTCTTAAGCTCTCCTCCATTCATCTTGACTAGACTTTACTGCTACTCAGCCACCATGAAACAGTCCATTGGGGCCTACTCAGTCAGGAGCAGTTATTCAAATGACAAATAGGTTCTTCTTCGAGATCTTTACCTAAATCTAACTGGATAAAAAAAAGACACCAGCTCTGTGGTAGTTATTCAAGCTGAACTTGTCTCCTGAAGTGAACAGTAAAGCGAAAAAAGGAGGATGTACAGCAGCGTAATCTAATCAAATTTTCAAATCTGATAAGAAAGAGATTAACCGCATTGACAAATTTACTGGAACATCGAGGCAGGGCAGCAACTTGCAATGAAATGGTGATTAGATTTGCAAGATGCTGGCAGGCAACCCAATTGGTCTGGGACTGTTTTTTTTTTTTCTTTCTTTTGGTACCCTTATCGTAATAACAGCAATTTAAATTCACTGCCTTTAACATGTGATTTCCTAATTTTTTAAAAGACACGACACATAATTTGTTAGGAGAGTGTAAAAGTCATTTTTTTTAGATGTGGGCCGCTGTGAACGTCATGCTGAGATTTTTTAGGAACAGCAAGCTCTAATTTGGTTACTTCTGGATAATAGTGCATCAATATTTGTATCCGCCAAATTAAACACATCCCACACGAAAACAAATGCTTAAAAAATAAAAGCGTCCCACTACTTTCGGAAAAAAAAAAAAAACGACATCGGTCAAACAAAAATCCCATCCTGTGATCCATCAATAATGGAAAGCCACTGGGGGGGTCCAGGATGGGGGTGGGGGGCACGTGGACCACTGACTGTGCCCATTGGTTAATTCACTAATTGGCCCGACATCCTCCTTGCATCCTCGGTCCACTTCGTTGACAGCCCAGCTGTACGTTACTCACGGCGAGTACAACAGAGGAGGCTGCTGGGAATATGACCAAAAATTTGCATACGGCTAGTTTCTGACACTAATGAGGCCAATTAGGCGCACCGTGCCCATGGCAACAGACTCGCCATTGGTTGGCCCAGACCGCAAACGGCGTTATGGGTAACAGAATGTTGGTATGGAGTCAATAAAGGCTGTCTGTGCTGTGCTGTGCTGAGAGGGGAGGGAGGGAGGGAGGGAGGGAGGGAGGCGATAAAAAGCCCACTTCACCTGATTTACCCTTTATTCGGGCGCCTTATTAGGCCAGCGAGGAGGGAAGCCGTGGTGACAAAGGGCGAAACAGACCGTCACCTCTGGAGCAGCTTTAACCGGTGGAGGAAAACTCGGCCCCCAAGTAGGCTAGTGCCACCTCTCCTCTCCACAGTCCAAACACAGACAGGGCGAATACGCACTGGCTACAGAATGCACTTAGACACGCATACACACACAAACACAGACGAATATACACACACACACACACACACACACACACACACACAACATAATTAAGAACACACACATACACACACAAACATGGAGACAGGCACACACAAGTACACACAGCATAATTAACACACACACACACACACAGAGCACAACACAGCCACAAACACATACACAGACACCCGCACACTCACACACATACCCAAAAATACTCACATGCACACAACAAAATACGACCAAAAACACACACACACACACACACACACACACTCCCACACACAAGAGTACCCACACTTTAAAACAAAAAAGTGAAAGCGAAGCAGAATCCACAGCATCTGTTTGAAACAGCCATGATATGCAGGTGTGAGGAGGAGTGCCTCTCGCAACTGCAGCAACAGACACAGACGGCTGGCAAGGTGACCATCTCCACCTCTGTCTCCACACTCCCTCCCTCTCTCTCTTTCTCTCTTTCTTGCTTTCTCTCTCGCTCTTACTCTCCCTCTCTGCCCCCTTCAACCACAACACTTAAAGCACCCCGTCTTCATTAAACAAGACAACAGCTCATTGTGGCCGTTGCCATGACAACAGGCCCTTCTATTTTTAAGCCGTGCCACTAATCAATTCCTGCTCTGCTGTCGCCCGAGGGAGGGAGGGGGGGGGGGGGGTGGGGGGGGGGTGGGGTGGAGGGGTGAGGATGTGGGGTGTGGGGATGGGGGCGGGGGTGAGAGGGGTGCGTATGGTGGCGGCGGAGAGGAGAAGGATGGGCAGTAGGAGGGGGCAAAGGGGAGGAAGTGTGTGGGTCGGGGGGGGGCGGTGGGGGGTGGAGTGGTGGGGGAGTAAGGGGGCTGTGAAGTTGAAGACAAAGAAGGATGAGATTTTTTTTTCAGGGGTGGTGAGGGGATAAAAAAAAAAGACAGGAGTAATATACACAGCAACACTGGCAACCAACTGACTGCCATTTACAGTTGTGCCGTGGCAACCATTACGGGACCGCAGTCGGGATAGCATTTGGGTCTCGTGCTCAGGCGAAACCTTCCCATCATGCCTCTCTGCGCAGTTCAGTGGTTTGTTTTCTTCCAACGCCCAAAGAAGCTATAACGAAGCGACACGTGTTTAGCAGTTTGAAATTAACACTAACGACTGCAAACCTAAACAGAAACCCTTCCACTAAAATCTCTGCAATTGTGATCCAATGTGAATAAACTTTTAATCAACCTAAGTCTCAGTTTACCGTTTAAGAATTGTAAATGTACTCATCCCCCCCTAATGAATTGATTTACTTGACACAAAAAATATCTATCTGTACTTAAAGCATTTCCATGCAGGATTTCCTAACTGAATTCAAAATTTAACCAAGTTGTTGTCTGTTTTACTATTGACCATTAACAAAACAACTGTCAAATTGTGTTGCTCGACAACAAAAAAAGTGACATTTCAGTGACACAGTGCTCTTTAACACTTATATCACCCGCCATTATGCTTCTTCGCGGCTGCTCTTTGGTGGCTTGTTGGTCTTTGCCGGTCTAATCTTAGGCTCATCAGTGTACGAGAGCAGGGATGACTCATTTCTTTTAGGCAGAAACCCCCTAGCTCACACGAGCTCAAGGTTGACTAGGATTTCTCCACCATTAAGGAGCTGTGTGCAAGGTTTTGGAACCATAAAAACCCTCAAGTGTGCGACTGCAGAAGAGGATATCACCTAGACAGCTACACAGGAAGGAGGACCTTTTGCAAAACAGGTTGCATGGCAGACAAAAGACCATCTCGTACACAAACATGTCAGCTCACCGGCGCAGGCACTTGCACTTGTTCAACTGCACCTTTCAGAGAACAGCACCGAGGAAAACAGGCACAAAAAAAGGATGTTGTAGAAATTATTTCAACAGAAATTGATACAAGGACGGAAAGTCTCTCGGATATGTACAGTACAGTTAATCCACAATGGATTTTACGAATTCTGTATCCATACTCATTTCTGCCATAGGTCTTTCAGCCACCCGGTAAGGTTAAAGACTGCTTAAAGTATCATAGGAGCAGCTGAAATTCTGAAACACATGGCTTTCCCTACACAACAGCCTCTGCACATCGGCCTTCGAATTCACAGGGAAAATGAACTTCTACGTGTTTCTGCTCAATGACAAACACGAAAATGGGTCTCCGAAACCTTAGCACTTCGGTTCGAGAAATTCAGAAGTAAATAGAAAATCTTCTGTGTGCCTTTGCTGTCATTCTGGGGAAGAATTAGTCTCCTGTTCCTTTAAAAAAAAGCCGAGTCACAATATCTTTTTTTTAAAAGCCAGGGTACCCAGCGGAGTCAAAATGCATGCAAGCCAGTCTAAGCCGGTTTGAAACCTCAGGGTATGGAATTATCTCTTAATATGTAGCCGTTAGTGGTCAGGACGTCACACGAACACAAGGAGAGAGAGAGAAAGAGAGAGAGAAAGAGAGAGAGAGAGGGAGAGAGGAGGGAGGGAGGGGTACAAAGGCGATGGAGGGGGGAGGGAATCGAAGCCCCTGAGCTTTCGGGGCAGAAAGAGGGAAATCTACTTGTTTTTTTTTTTCGTGAAAGGCTGAATCCAAAACCTGGCACCTTGACAAAAAGGCTCATTGCGGAACTTCAGACCACAGGGTGGGGCATACGTTGTTTAAACAAAAAAAATCTGAAAAAAGGAAAAAAAAAAGCGAAAGAAAAAAAAAATGGAGGAAAAAAATGCTGGAACTTGAGCCATCTGGAAGGAGTGAGGTAGCAAGGAGATTTTTAAAATGGGGTTGAGAGTATGGCACAGGGGCTATGCCTTTACCCGAGAGAGAGAGAGAGAGAAAGAGCGAGAGAAGGGGATAGAGAGAGAGAGAGAAGGGGGGTAGAGACAGAGAGAGAAAGAAAGAGAGAGAATGAGAGAGAGAGAGAGAGAGAGAGAGAAGGGGATAGAGAGAGCGAGACAGAGAGAGAAAGAGAGAGAATGAGAGAGAGGGGTAGACAACAATGCAAATGCTGTAAATGCCCCATGTCACACGGTTTTGCACAAGCACAAAACAAAGGCATACGTTGATACGAGAGCCTGAAAAAAAAAAAAGAATTAACCCTCACACTTGCTATTAACACAACCCTTCTTTGGGCACAACAGCCTGGGCTTGCGGCACCACTTCAGTGTGTGTCCAACACCCTGTGCTTTATCAACCCAAGATAACGTGAGCAGAGGAACCTATCTTGGGTCTAAGAGCAATGGGTTTATGAAAACAGATTTTTTTTTTGTTGTTGGGGAAAAAAAACGCACCACCACCACCACCACCACCGGGAACAATAACAAGGAAGCATTTCTTGGATCGTGCAATCCTCAGTGTGCTACTACGCTGTTCATTTAGCAGCTTTCGGAGGCTCTTCAAAAAAAGATAAATTAGCGTCTAGCGGAGGACCAGACGAGTCAGCTGCAGGAGTGCTGCAATGGTGGCCTGGAGCTAGACAGCAAGAAGGAGGAAGAAGAAGAAGAAGACGACGACAAAGGGGGAAAAAAAGCAAGGTGGCGAAGAGCAATCTGTTCCACTGCATGCCCGTCGTCATGCAAGAGAGGGCAAGGGTGGGGGGTGAGGGGGGGGGGTGGGGGGGTTATTGGGGTGGGCTGAGGGGTGGTGGTTGTGGTGGTAGTGATGGTGGGGGAGGGGGTGTTGTTCAGGAAGGGGGCGTTGACTCCGGGTGTTGATCATACGGACAGAAGACTGAATTAGGAAGCCATGTCATGGAGATGCCAAGACCAGACACACACAAACTATTTATAATTCCAGCTCGTTGGAACGTAGAACGTTAACTCTTACATGAGGAACCTGCCAGAAGTTCCATGCCCGGTGACCTCGAATGTGAGGGTCCACGCTCTTATATGCTTAGCAAGGCACCAGTTTAAGCTTTTGAAGAGATCGTGAATTGTGAAGATAGTTTCCTCATACCTGAAACTACTACCATTTGGAAAACAGCTGGTCCCACATATGTTCCAGAGAGTGCTAAGGTGACTCAGCTACACACTGGAGTTCACAGTGGAAGATGTGGAATACACACACAGGCACTTGAAGGGGTTTTGTCCAGATGAATTCTGTGGCAAAAAAAAATCTGGGAATCTTAGGGATTTTTTCCCCCTCTAAAAGCAAAAACAGTGCGAGAATACCCTCAGATACTGTTCGAGAAACTAATGGAAAGTGTGAGTGGTGATAAAAGTACCTGGTACAAAGGGTTGCTGATGGCTTTTAAGGACACATGACTGCATCTTTCTGCATCTTCCTTTAGCTGCTTCTTTTGTCCATCTCCATTCATTGTCCCTTAACAACTCCATCTCCATCTTTCTCTGTCATCTTTCAAACTCTGATTCACTTCTCCAAGTCATTCAGGCATCCCGTAAATAACTCAACTTCTTCATTTCTCACTTCCACATCCACCTCTCCACCCTTCCCTTCTATCATTATCCATCCCCTCGCACCACAACCGGGACTCTCACAGATGAGCCAATCACAGCTGGCACCACAAGTAAGGAAGTGAGTAACTCCTTTGGCCAGCTGAACCCAGGCCACAAAAAGTCCTTCCAGCTATGCCTTACTATCAGACAACAACACTGCCATTCTGTAAACAGAGCTGGACAGACACAAACTGACCGGTCATAATGAAGATGGACAATAGCCACTTGTACAGATATTAAATATCAGGCAGGTAAGAGGTCCCGTGTATAATGCTTCCGTCCATGCTTGTAGCAATACTGAGAGGTACAAGTTCGCTTAAACTGAGGAGAGGCTGATATCACAAATGAGTCCTGCATCCTTGTCCTCGGTCAGCCTTCTCTCCACTTCTGTTGGGACTCCACCATTTTCCTTATGAAGACCCCCAACCACCACCACCACAGGTAAGCGGTTCTTCACAGGCCCGAGAAATCTGACGGTGGGGTTGCAGCTGCGGTCGGTCGGCGGTGGGCTGCGATGCCGTGTGTGTGCTGCTCCCTGCTGCTGTTTATCCAAGCTAAAGTGTTGGGGAGGCCCGCTAATTAAGCTTCACAGGGAGCCATTCATCTGGCTGATTGTTTCTGCGTGGGGTTTAATAAGGCTTGCACGAGGCCCCCCGAAACACTGTCGCCCATTCAGGTGTTAACAAGGCCTGTTCGTCAGCACACAAACACACACATGCACAGTCACTCACACACACACACACAGACACACACACACACACACACACATACACTATAAACATCACTGGAGTTTGTGCTTTCTTGTAAGGGTATTTTTTTAAGAGTGCATTTTAGTGCATGGTTTCTTCTTGAGTTGGCACAAGTCAAAGCTTCCACACTATCCTCTGCCACTGTAAGCAATCATTTGGCTAAATTTGGATTAATGACATGAATGTTACACTTTTATTACCAAGACTAGATCATTGCTATTTTCATATGAAAGACAATGCCAAAATAATACTCGTCATAACATATCATCAACCATCATTAATTTTTATGGATCATTGGGTGATATGATAAAAATTCACAGTAAAAGGGCTGTTTGCCCAGCAACTGACAATGGAATGAATGCGGACAAAAAAAAGAAAAAAAAAAACTACAAAGACGAGACTAAGACAACAAGCACGGGGAGCAATAGTAGGAGGCTGAGGCTGGGGCTGGCGCTGGGCTACAAAGGATGGGTAGGTGTGCCTACTGTACTCTGCGCAACCTTTCTCAAGGACACAGGCACCATCAGTGAGGAGCATGTGCATCCATCCACCTCGGGCACGGCAGTCTAAAGAGGGTGGGTGGGGAGGGTGAAGGAGGGGTGGGTGGGGGTACGATTTCATGAGGGCACAGCACACATCGAAAAAAAAAATTACAACGCCTCAAAAATTTAGAGGTTAGGTATTAGGCATGGTTTAAAGTAACAGATAACATTCACTGATTCATGCCCTTAAAGTCGCTGCCTCATAAATAGACAGGTTAAGTATTGGCATGGTTAAAAGTAAAAGGTGATCTTCACTGACTAATGCCTAAAAAATTAATAATAATAATAAATATCACATTGCCTCAAAAAATTGCTGATTAGATATTGGCATTATTAGGAGGAAGAGAATATGTTCACTGACTGATGCACACAATGACTTTGAAGGCTGTTTTAAGGTGTCACAAAAAAATGTAGAAAATGTATTCCAGGCAAGTGCTGGTAAAATGACTACAAACAAACACATTTTTTATCTTTCGTTGTCTTCCTACTTTGCTTGCTGTGCAAGATGAATCTCTTGTTTATTGCCACACTTCGCAGGCTTTCATTAACATCACATATCAATTAGTAGCACGTGCCAGCAAAACCGCAAGCTTGCTCTCTCTCACTCCCCCTCAAAGGATTTTCACTTGGGCGGATTTTTAAATAAACTTAATTTTCCTGATTAAGAGCTAATTATACTGATTTCGCTCCTCTCAAACAGCAGTCATTCATCTCTTAATTTCGTGTAAGTAGAGGACGGAAAATGAGAGGGGGATTCTGACGGGGCACCAGAGGAGACCCCCGCCACCCCAAAACCCCCGCGCCCCCCCTCGCCGCTGTGAAAGTAGCGGGGAGGAGGGCCCCGCACGACTGATCAGGGACGTCTGAGACCCCCCCAGTGCCCCACAATGCGGGATGGGGTGAGGAAGTGAGCGATGCCTAGAGCTACCTTCACCTCTTCAATATTGCATGGTTGTTATTTGCACGTCTCACTCTGTCACCATGAAAACAGATGTCCACTTGAGTAAGAGTAAGAGGGGTAAACTAAATGTTTTTTTTGAATGCGCCAACAAAAGACAATAGACAAATGTGAACAAGCCTATAGGTGAATGAGCCAGCCACAGTGTGGGTTTGCTCAGTGCTCTGGGAAACATCTTTGTTTCATTTCATTTTTTGTTGTTGTGAAACTCCCTTGTCCTTGGCTGTGGACAGCAAAGTGTTAATATTTGCTTTTAAAACGTCTTTGAGACCAGTGCCTTGAAAGTGGGAGGGGCCAAGGTAACGATGTTGGTCATTACTCTGTTTTTCTATAGGACAGACAGGAAATGAGGTCAGCGCCAGTGCCAGGGCGCACGGACGCGTTATCGGTGTGAGCGAGAGCAGCACAGAGCAGAGCTGACCCAACCCTGCAGCGAGGCGACACTAATCTCTCGCTGAACCGGCCACTCCATCCGTGCTACTAAAGACAGTCACTTTTCTTAGCCATCGCTGTGTTCAAGGAAAAATAAATAAATATATAAATAAATAAATAAGTGAAGGTCTTTGTTTTCATTGACCCTTTATAATGTCTGGGGTGATAAGGGCATTCAAGACCCAATTATGCTTGACCTGTCCTTACAAAAAATGTGACACAAAAGATCACGACAGAAGGTCAAGGAGGTCAACATCAGAACATCTAACGTGAATACTTTCTCTTCGCTCCATGCAACATGCTCACTGTCAGACTATTACTATGCAGTAGACACTGCCAAGACTTTTTACGACATCATATCGAACTCCAGGTGCTTGGAGAACAGGGTATTGTGTTTATGGAGCTTAGCACTTTTGTTTTGTCTGCTAAAGCTGCTTCTGGGATGGGGCGGGGGTGCATTTTAATTCCTAGAAGTCCCATTTTGTAACTCAAACAGGAACCACGGCTACTTCTGCTTCTTTGTGTCTATCACCTACCATGGCAGCTGCAGTTTTTGGCTGTACAGTGACGACATGAGGATGATGTTAGGTTAGGTTACCACAGAAATCAAACGCAGAAGTAGTGACAGGAAAGAATCCCATTACTCTGAAAAACTCAAGACAAGCCCAGTGCTTTCAAACAGACGCCAAACCACAGCCTTTAAAACCCAACAAGCGTCACTCCTGAACCGGTTTTAAGGCAGATCCCACCATATAGGCCAGCAAATAAACAAATACATTTTTAATTGTTATAATTATCATATAATTAATGACAATAACAACAAACAAAAACATAACAGTGCTAGGGAGAAGACGACTGCTAGTCTGGTGCTTCTGGCTGGGAAGCACCTGGAGACGCCCATCGGGACGCCTCGTGGGGCTTAAGGAGACTGGGCCACTGCCAGAGATAAGGTGGCCACCGCACCATGGAAATTAAAGTGTGCATGCTGCATGAAATCCCTTCGCAGGCTGTGCCCATAAGCTGGGAGGCATCCACTGAAGTAATAAAATGAATGGCACCGAAGGGGGTGGGGGAAGAGAGAGAGAAAAGAAAAGTAAAGAAAGAAAAAGAGAGGGAAGAAAAATAAATACCACCCTGCCAAGTATCTTTCTGTCTGCAGAGAAAGGGGAGTGATCTAAACAAAATGGCTTTGAGCAAAGGAGTCAATAAGAACAGTGTTAAGGCTCTCCTGAGGGTGTATGCAAAGAACGAAAGAAAGTGTGTGTGGATGAGGGGATATGTGAGTGTGTGTGGGAGAGAAGGAGGGAGGGAAAGAGAGCTGGAGAGAGGGCGGGAGAGAAAACTTCATCAGGTATGAGTGGCTTCTACAGGAACTTTTCTCCATTTCAAAAGCTATCTCCAACTACAGGATAATCATATCGCATTGCTGAGTAAAAGGCAGTAGAATGTAATGGAATGTAGGTAGTGGTCAAGTGTACAAACACACCTTACACAAGCAACCAAACTCATACAGGTAGACCTTCACTTTAACATGGCACCTTTTACTCCCACAAGAAACTACTGCCAGCAACTGCTACCCAAGAGTTTAGTGTGGGAAAATTGGCTTCAAACTGCAGACTGACTAGAAATTTCCCCATGTTTGGTTTTTAATGTGGAGGACAGAAGCGGTCACAACTTTACACCTCAGAACAACTTTGGACAGATAACAGGACAACTTTTAAAGGGCATACCAAATAATTCAGAGCGGTATTAAGACAGTGTATAGTAAAATAAATATTGCCAATTTCTGATCCCAACTGCAGACTGGATTAAGACAATCCATTAAACAATGTCAATTACCATATATGGCTCCCTTTTAAATTGTAATGCCTTACAAATGTATCAGAACATCTCTCTTCCAATGACTATGTCATATGAGTGTGACAAGACATTATAATGCACCTACAGTTATGATATAATCACATGATGTATGCCTGTCTTTCCCCAAGACCTTCACTGTCTGATCTTGTAACTGATCAAGTAAATGAGGTTGATTCTTTCTAAATTAGTTACATCTTGTCTGTTACATACATATCCATTATTCTTGAGGAGTCCATTTTCCATAGCGGTCGAGTCCAGGCCAAAAGCAGCTTGAAAGAAAACGTGACTTGAAGTAAGCTACCAGTTGTAGTAGTCTGCTGCCAAGTTAGAAACAACTGACTCTCATAAAATATTCTCTAAAGCTATGACCGGCAGACTCGTTCGGTTTTGCAAGTTATAGAAGTGTTGGTAGCCTATAAATTAGGAGCTTGCTCACTTCTGACATGTTTGCCGCACCAAGAATAATAGACGGCATATAATATTGATCTGCGTTTCTTTCCAAACGTCATCTCCCGCAGTTGATCAGTGACTCCCTGTTGGTTACAATCAATACATGGCTTCACGTCGGAATTAAATTTCAGTCTCACGCATGTCAACTGCTGGGCAGCCATTTGCGTGCATATGGAGTTGAGAGAACGTCCTCACTTACGTAAATGGCTGATGCATTTTCGGATTCTTTTTTTCCTCTAATTGTACAGCCATCGTCTCACCGTGCACTAGCCTCACTCCTTGCGCCCTAAACACAGTTAACCGGAAAAGTGATTCCCCGAACACCTCCAGCTACATCTCGATCACTGTTATTAGATGTTAATGTTAGTGAAATACTTAGTAGAGTGGTAATGAAATCGTGATACGAGGGAGTAATTTGGATATTTGCATTGTGTGCCGCTGCGCTGCAACTGTAGCCTTCTCGCGCAACCAGGAGGACGCAAGGCTCTCTCCGCCAATCTGGGTTAACCCCCAGAGACACGAGATGAAACAATGAAACGGGTTTGAAACATTAAAATGTTGCATTCGCCACGTAACTTCCAATGATTATTTCCCGAATTTGCTGTTAATACGTAAACACCACACACGTGAAGGGGTTCCGTATGTTGTAACGTGTAGGAGGGCTTCTCGGGGCATTTTAATAGTATTAGCCAGGCACTCTGAACTGTTGGATACTGATAGCTTGCTAGCCTAGCCGCAGCATTTGAACTAGCGAAGCGGCTATGCTATTGTCTGGCTTTGCACCATAATTGATCCAACCAAATCATCACCCCGTAACCTTGCACGCGATGACTAGCAATCCTCAGGACATCCATAAGGACACGAAACAATGTAACCACAATGTTTCTAATTTGAAAACCGCTAACTAAGTGGGCTAGGCCCCGCATATATCCTCGGACTCACCTTATTCTCCTTTACCCTTCAGGTTCCACTGGCTCCGGGTTCACTATCCGATCCTGAAGCGCTACAGTAGCTCCTCACGACCAGTCCCCGGCACCGGCAGGCAACACAAAAGCGCTGATTGGGCCTCGACAAGTACTCATCCCCTTGGTCTCTGCCCAGACAGACGGGTTATTGGTCGGCGGCTGTGTCGGAGACGCGCCCCTATTAAGGTGTATGTTGTTGTCTGTGTCTGGAGGGGAGGGGACAAGAAGCTCTAAAATGATGGGAACTAAATGGGTTGTTATGCGCGTCGTGTCGGCAGCACAAGGCGAGCTCACAACATTGACAGATAAATTGTGGCCAGCCATATTAACTCACTCTTCCTACCTCAAGCGCAGTGGATTATCAGAGGAACAATGCTGTCTGGACGATGACTCATATGATTTTTGTGTCGTCAAATGCACCTTTTAAAGTTCAGCTACACCTTATTTTAATAGCCTACCGGATTACCGCATTATTGGATTCATTCTTTTGTATAGAGACGTCTTTATTGAAGATGCAAATTTGCCCAAACGACTTGCCTTCTAAACTGCATGGGTGTTTGTAGTACCAATTAGGCTACATAGGCTATCATAACTTCTTACAATAGCCTGTTATGGTTCGTTAAAGGAATGATGATTTGTGATGTGATGAATATTTAAAATATGCTTTGGTAAATAATATTTTAAGGCAGACTTTACTGGCTATACAGAGCCTACACACTTTTTTTGTTTTTAGGTCGAAATAATCAATACTTAAAGGCACTGATTTCCCCAGCACGAACAATGCACAAGCTACCCATGTTGACCTACTTTACAAACTAGCCGTATTGCCCAACGCAAGGTTTGCTGAGGTTGAGCGAGCTTATGCACTCCTGGCAACGGGCCGATGACAGTTATGATACATACAGAAGGTATTTCTCGCGTCGTGGTATTTTGTTCATAGCGGAATGCTGAGTAAATAGGCACACAGTCAGTATTAACGCTTGACACAAAGTGCTTCAGCCTGTTCCTACTGTGTCTTCTCTGTCCCCTCTAATATGATTTTTGCATCACCCGACTGCCCAAGACCTTGCTGAAGTAGCATGCAGTCAAATCCAAGTGGTAGATAAGCTTTGCATTCAGACCTACAGTGTTTTGTTTCCTTAGTCATTAAAGAATGTCGTGACTTTGCTTGTGCGACGTGCTGTTCAGCCTCAGACTTGGACAAAAATATGTATGAGCAATGATCAGACCGTCCATTTAATTTCATGGTTTAGTGTTATTGTTGTGTTAACTGAATGACTGTTAATATCCAACGTTTTAAAAAATGTCCAAAACGTGTCGTCAGTTGAGCCCTCTGGTGGTATTTTAGGTGAAAGGCCAATTTTGCTTGTGATTCAGCAATTCACAATTTCTGTTACAGCTTTTACTTGCAAACTTTCACTGCTGTTCTTTGTTCTTTGCTTTATGTCAGAACCCTTCCTATTTTCATTTGCTCCCCCTAGGAACAAAGTTTGAAGTCCTGCTTACAAACTCTGATAGGTCATGGTATTGTGGCAGTGGTGCTCAAAATCTAACATCAAAACCATTTTAAACAACTGGACAATATTTATGTCATATTTAAGTAACCAAATGATTTCTCGTAAAATATTTATAAACAGAGTAAAGAAATGGTCACATTTAAAAGCCTTTAAGACTACCAGGTCTACCTCTGTGAGTTACCAGTGGCTTAGGTGCACATGCAAGGATACAGTGTTTCCAAATGTGCAAAGTTTGCAGTATTAAAAGCCCCACATGAAGCAGGGAGAAACCATTCATGAAAATGTTAAGACAGACAGTACTGTATATGGCTGTCTGCCTGGCTTGCCTCAGCTGTTGTAGTTTGTAACGTGTTAGGGGGGTGTATACCCTTCGACAGTCTGTTTTCACTCCTCAGATGTTGCCTTCGCCATACGACAGTCATTCCATGCTTTCACATCAACAGTCAACCACTCTGGCGTCCAAAATAACCCACAATGACAGGAAGTCACCCTGCTGACACAAGAACAACTTCCCGTAAACTGATGGGCATAGAAAATAAAAGAGAGGGAGAAAAAAAGAGAGAGAGAAAGTGAGAGAGAGAGAGAGAGAGAGAGAGAGAGAGAGAGAGAGAAACCAGCTCATAGTGCCCCTCCCTTTGGTGTTGGTAATGGTTATGAGGCAGTCAGGTCCTGGGTCGGGGCGTCAGAAGATGATGATGCCTTTGGGACTAACAAGAACAATGACTTGAGTGAAAGTGCTCAAGGTCTATTCTAAATGACTCACATGGGAAGAGCATGGGCGTGGAGGCGAGGCAGTGTTTGACATGGGCACGACATGAAATAACACAGAACTGATCTCTGCGGCAAAACCAAAAGGAAAATAAAAGCCTGATGTGAAAACAGTAGACATGTTGAGCAAGAGAAAGAAATGTTCTCTTCACATGAAAATACAATGTTGTCAGGATGAATCAGAAGACTTCAGAGATAGACGTTGCTCAGTTGTCCCTGCACAATATTTAAACAGAGAGAGAGACGTGAAACATGGCTGTATCGTTGGAACTATCTCATATATTGTAACTTCCTCTTCCGATCACACAGGTCACAGTAGAAATAGGTTCCTACCCAGATTATCATTTAATTTTACAGAAGTGACTGGCATGACACATGTTTTCAGGGGACATTTTAGAGTAACACATATAACAAATCCATATGTGCTTTGAGGTCTTTGTGAGAAGTTTTGGTCATGGGCGGCTCTTCCCTTACAGTCCACCGCAGTGTCTGTCTGCTGTGCTGCAGTGGTGTTTACAGTGTGGAGTGCCTGGTCAGAAGCTGGGTATTAGATAGATTAGTGTTTCACATGCAATGCCTCTCCAATGTAATCCTCATGACCTTTCTGGGTTGGTCATTTGGTCTTACTGCACCACAGTGTAAGAAAAAAAGGCTGATTATAGAAGTGGGATAATGGGATACAGTGTAATGCATTCGTATTTATAAATGTGGTTGTTATAAAGACTGATATTTTATTTATTTGTGTATTTATTTATTGGGTCACCATGGACACTCATATCACATAACGAGGAAACATGTAATGGCAAGCAAGGGGGGAAAAAAAACGTAAGGCAAATAAGGATAACCTCAAATGAGTTCTTAACATACCATTATGCAAATCCATCAATCTTTTTACCAAGAATATATGCGCGACAGTGTTATAACATGCCGTGAGATTGTTCACCTCTTAATATAAACACAGCGTGATGAGCCTTAATCCTTCCGTACACTAATGCGATACTACAGGCCTTTGGTGAAGTGCTGATGAGGGGGTTTTCTTTAGTCACTTGGTGGATAAATGCTCACTGAAAATATTACTGTATTATTAAGAGAAGTGCACTTGATGCTCATGTTTTAATCTGACATTAACCTGAAAATGACCCTTAAAACAGCATGTAACTCTTTTAAGACCACAGAGGGAGAATTAATTGATGGCTGCCACATCACATTTTAACCTAGACCACCTCCATGTCCTCCCCCACCCCACCCCTCCTTCCTAAAAATATCTTAATGACTGTCTCCCCCAAAATCTACTGCACCATGGGTGACTTAACATGGGCACTGCATTACATACTAGATCTAAGTAGATTAAACGGTTAAACTCTTGATTAAAACCCCAGACTAGAAAAAATAACCGAAAGAAATCAACTATGGTGCTTTATAGAAAAAAAGGCAGCCGTCAGGAGAGAGCAACAGGACTGGGCTAAATAAATATGTGTCGATTCAGCTATATGGACCTCAGAATCTAGCTTGGTGCTGCTAGACAGAAGCTTGGTTTATCCCAACAGTTTCCTATATCAGTGTTTTGGTATTTAAGGTTTTAACGATCTTAATTTATACTGTTAATGAAACGACTTGGAAGTATTATCTCATGAAAATCAGCAGATAAGAAAGACAGAAGTGTTGGTGAGCTTGAGAAATGTACCATATGCCTGGCCTTTGACAATTTTCAGGACCACCAGTCCAAAGAAAACCTGATTCAGTCTTCACAGACCACAGTGAAGCAAAGTTTAAATTCGTGGCAAGCCTTGCATCTAGCTACAGAGCAACAGCCCCCAATGAAATATTAAAACAAACGCAAGAACATTGGTGTTTAATCAGAATGACTGTAGAAGAGGATCAGGTTGCATCAGTCAACCACTGAGTGCTGCCTCTTGCAACAAAGCAACAAAGGTCAAGGATAACTTCCCCATCTGGTGGTCATGTTGTCTTATTGCGACCTTCTGTATAACAGATGCATCCTTCCAATGGTTCTAGAATTGTGTGTGTATGTGTGTGTTTGTGCATGTGTGCATATGGACAGAGAGCAGTGGGTTTCACTAGCGGGGACAGAGGGGTGATTGTTGAGATGCAGGTCCCACAGCCCACAGCTTAATCACTGCCAACAAATATTTACTGAGCACAAGATTGCCCAAAACACAGACCGCATTTTCACAGCTCCGCATAAACAGCCAAACGCCACTTTAGTCAACGTGTGTGTGTGTGTGTGTGTATGTGTGTGTAGAGGCTGACCAAAGTCATGTTCCTGAAAGTCTGTTCATTCTCACTGGTGCAGAGAGAAAACCAAAGATAAATTCACAGTGCAGTATAACTTAGAGCCATGAAAAGCAGGCTGATTAATGGCATCAGTGTCTGAATGAGAGGCATGATATTCTGACATACACGGCTGAAGTTATGTAAACAGGCAACGTGCATATTAAATGAGCTTACGAATGTTACGCAACAGTCTGTGGGGACTGCAACATGGAGAGGCAGTGTGAAAAAGCAGCAGGACAAAGAACATGACTCCAGACTTATGGATGCAGTGAGAACTTCAAAAGGGCAGGCTGTACTGACTCAAGGTTTGTTTCCTAAAAAAACAAAGCTGACAATGGTCTGTTTTAGTGCCATAACTGACACACACACAAGTGTTAAATGTGCATTTCTAAAAAAAAAAATGACACATTGTATGTCTCAAGAAAAAGATGCAGTGTTGGCATTTTATGATAATCATTTGGGTGTGTTTAGTGCAAGATCCTAAACAAATTGGTTGGCCTAAGTTATGGAAATCTAACACAATTATTACATTAAGTTTAAGAATGTTTTCATTATTTATTAAGATGTAATAAACTAATGTTGATTTACTTAATATTTGACCCTTTCACCTGAATGGAACAGCATAATTGTAATGCATTACTTTTTGCTGAAATGTTATGTTACAAAGGAAGGCTCTGTTGGTGAGTAATTATAAATGCAATTCACTCATGTGTGCCAACAGAGGGCAGCATTGCCTCACCTTTCACAGTATGATGTACTTGCTGAGGAGTTTGAACCAATTAACACGTTTTTTCCAAAGAACTCTTGCTCTCATTTGCCGTTTTTTATGCAGTTGCATGAACGCGTGTACAAAACAGACTGTAGTCTAGACTCCAACACGCGTGTGTGTGTGTGTGTGTGTGTGTGGGTGGGTGTGTGTGTAAAATCATTGTAGCTGTTTCCACTGATCATATTTATACTGTATGCTTTATAACTAAGGCTGGTTTAAACCTACAGTATGAGCTGTAATATGCTGTTAAATATATAGTCCATCATTTATGATTCCTGTGTTCTAAGAAAACAGAACACACCAAATTCACACTCTCAGTTCTCCTTGTCAACCAGAGGAAGATACTGTAACTAGGCATATGATTTGCATAGCTGTGTGTCCACCCAGGGAATGTCCTGAATTTGTAATTACGCCACGGGCTTGGCATCTTTTAATCATTTAATGACTTGACTTTGGGGGTTATATAAAAAATGGAAAGGTGACAGATGGGCAGTATCTGAGAGACTTCAAGGTAATGAATGAAATTAAATCAAAGACCATCACGTGTGAGTACCCATCAGAACATGTCATTTAAGTAGATGAATAAACTTATCGTTTGACATTTAATAATAGAGTTTGAGTATGTGTATTCATATTTCTGGCAAGGTGTCTTTCTGGACAAAGAGCTCCACATAGCAAGGAGGATGGAGCTGAAACAGAACAACATGCTTTTGTAGAGCTGTACCAGCAATTTAGAGATAAGAGCTTGCCCTCTAATGTTTTACTGATTTAACACGTTAGTCCTCAGCCCCTCTGTGTAGTTTGAATCCAAAACATTTTTGTAAAATTAAAGTTAACTGTCTCTCACTCTAGCTTAAATACAGTCCTGTCTCTGTAACCTGAAAACAGCTACACTTACACCACCCACAGAGAATTAACAGATAATTAAATGAATTCCAATTTTGTCTTAGGGATTGTTCACTGAACATTACCAAACACTAACTTGATCCATGCATTGTAACAATGTTTCAACAGATAGTTCATTTGTAATCTGAACATCTGTATATGGTCTATGGATGACCATCTGAGGAAGGGCTGAACCTGCACACAAACCTAATGTCTTGGACTGAGTCAACCTGTATGACATCCAATCAACATCTTCTCTGAGGAGCATGGAATAGAGACTTGTCATGTAATTGGCTGTTCAGCTCAAGTATCAACGACCTCTTGCCTTAATAGCAGACCTCACCTTTAAAATGTTTATTACAACAGTGAATGTACATATCCCTAACAAATATCTTCATTGCTCCTTGTGGTTCTCTCTTCTCACCAAGTCTTATTGGTAATTGGGGATTTTGAGGCTAGGTCATTTAACTATTCATGCCATGAATACTTTATGTACTGAAACATTTCAGTTTCTGGGCTACTCCATTTCATGTTGCTTAAACTAAGTGAACCTCAAGCCACAGTCATCTGAATAGAACAGTGAAGACAGAGACGATACCTGGTGCCAAGGTGACTGGGAGAGCAAATACGAAATGTTTCATCATTCACTGTATAGTGCACTATGTGATACAAGGATGGTTTATTATTGTCACATGCATAGACATACTGGGTAGAGTAGGACATGCAGTAAAATTGGTTATGAAACCCTATGGAACAGACATACTATATAGTACACTACATAGTGAACGAGTGGCCAGAGTGTGGTTCTGATGCCCACGGCTGTAGCTAGCCCACAGCTGTTCATTGCTGTTTTTCCCCTATCACCCACAACTCATCAGTCACTGTCCCTCAGCACTCTTTTAAAGTGCGTTTGAAAAGTCATTCCTCAATCCATTTGTCCCTGTCACATTATACACATTCATTTCTATGTGGCATGCTAAACACGTTCTCGGGCATGGCAGTTACAGTGTTCTGGCCAGGAGAGTGGGAGCCCTGGCTCACAGAGGGTCATGAACTACACCAAAGGTGAGCCTCTTAGCCTGCTCGACTTCTTAGCCTGTGGGTCTTATGAAGCTAATTAGCATTGAAGGGGGGAAAGTGGCTGGACATGACTTGTGATTAGCCTTAATGTGTGCCTGGCCTGGCTGATGAGCCTTTAGCAGGTTAAGGAGGGAAGCGGTGTTGAATGGTATTTAAGGCTGATATTTTCAGTGCCCTTCAAAAGCAGTGTTTGTAATGATCGGTAAAGATTTACTGACAGAAATGAAGGCTGTCAATAGGCAACACAGGCAACCGTATGGGGCCCCCAGGTCACTATAGGGCTCCTGAGGGCTGACAAACCTTAAACTACATTAGCAGCAATACATTCATTTTTTATCAGAAATTGTGGATTTTTATGACTGGGGTCTCAACATACTCCAGAATCGCCTCTGCTGGATGAGTATTTTGATATCAAGGCTGATGGGTACCAACCAACGTGCAGTCAAGGTTGTATGCATGTTGGTTAAAATGCCAACCCAATATCCAAAATCATTACCTAAATTTTGTAGTCACACATTAATTGTGCCAAGTCAAGATTTCTTCGAGTTCTACTGTGTAGGATTTTTTTTCTATCCAGTGGTAAGGTTGTATCACAATGAGAAACACAAAATCTGTATTTTTCTAGTGTTGTTCCCTGTGCATGCCAGTAGTCTCAAAATGGCAGTATGACATGGCAGCATTGAGCTCACCAGGACTGTGTGTGTGTGTGTGTGTGTGTGTGTGTGTGTATATATATATATATATATAAATGACAAATTCAACATTTACAAGAACACTTCAGTTTGCTGGTGGAGGTAATTACTCATTAATAAGCTCATACCTATGAAAGAAAAAAAAAATCTGTTAATTACTAACTTAAGAAAATACACAATGTGGCTTCAGCTGTAAAATCACTGTTGCATTGTCAAATAAAAAAAAACTTGGACCTCTTAACTTGCTAGTGCAATGCAAGAGCAATGGAAAAGTATCAGTAGGACCACCACCATAGGTGTGTACAGGGTTGTAGGAGGGGCGTCAGTTGGGGATTTGGAAGAGAAGAGAAGGCATGACTCAACCCGACAGCATCTCCTGCAGTGATGATGTATATCCCCAAGGGTCACCACAGTCACCTCAGAGGATGAGTCAAAGGTCTAGCTGAAGCTGTGAGAGAAATGAAAGGATGAAGATGACGATGTGAAGATGAGATGAAGAAATCTGAGTCTGGAGACAGCATTGCAACGAAAATGTTAAGAACAAGGTAAACACTGTTCTAGGACATATAGTATATAGTCATGCAAGCAGGTTGTTGTATATTTCTGTAATGTTATTGCAGGTGGTAGTGACTTGAGAAAAGATACTTGTGGACAACACAGCTCTTGTTAATGGTCTTATGATAGTAGGTGGTCTTCAGGCAAAGATGTGACTATAGGTATGCAATATTAGTATTAGATATTGCAATACCCGTGATACTTACACTAAAACATGCCAAAATAACCTGGCACTGTAGTTATCCAGTCTGTTGTAAATTAAAAGTTTGTTCAAATCTGTGTCTCCTTCAAGAGGTAAATATTACCATATTTAAACATCTGCAAAATAACTGTCAACTTTTCATTTTAAGACTTAAAAATCTAAAAAATTGAAGCCTGACATTTGCTTTTAAAGAAATCTTTTCTTCACAAGGTTAACAGTTAACGCAGAGAGGAAATTTCCACGTTACATATATAGCCCTAATCAATGTCCGACTTGAAGCACAAAAGTGACAGCACGACATTTTGCTAATTAGTCCAGGAGAGTCTCATGTAAGTTGCCAAATAAATGCAACAGGGTCGATTTACTTACTGCTCATAAAAGTACAGGTGATCCAAACACAAGCCGCATGTTGTCAAACATCTCCTGCTCTGACTTTTTTTTCGCGCAGTGCACGGTGCGCAGGGGAGAACGTGACGTTACTGATAACGCAGGTGCTGTCGCTTTACCGTGGCAGAAGAATGTGGACTTCCTCTGAGAAACCGGTCCTCCGGGAAGATTCAGCACTTTTCGATGGGACAGCTCCTCTGTCCATTGCGCTACAAATTTGAGGGACTTCTCTGGTGACCAGGGAAATCTCACTTTGAAATAAGGTGCGCTCAAGAACTCGGAAAACCTCTTTAATGCTGCACTGAACCACACGTTTTTAACGGGGAATGTACTCGCATGTAGTGCCAGAAAACCGGTGACCACCGACTGCGGCACATGGTGGAGTTTTCCATTGGACCTTTAGCCCTATCCAAGAGTGACAGAGGCAGTTTTATGAGAAATATGACACAGACGAAAACGCAGCCGAAGGACAAATTTGTAATGTACAGACGCTTTTGGACACCATATACCGGCATGTATCAATAGCCTACCTTTGATAAAACTTGTCAATGCTGGATAAAAGTGTGGAGATGGACGAGGGATAATGCTGCAAGACTGTACTTAGTACCTGTACTTCGACGAATAACTTCAGGTAAGGGCATACATATTTTACATGTCTGTATAATATTGACTTTAATTGTTCTTTGAGGCTGTTTTGTTGTAGTTTGATTGACGGAAAGTGTAAAGAGCTAAGTTTTACACTACAAATCTTTGCTGTATCTTAAGGGTATTGTTATCTGAAATGAATTGGCTTCTTGTCTTGTCATGTTTGTGCTGTGCTTGACACAAGTTCTGTTCTATTGTTGCTCGTTTTTTCCGGTATGCTTGCGCGCGTGCCCACAGGCCTCTCTTTTACGTCTATATTTCACATGACAAGCATATACTTAGTCAGTGGTGATCTGTGTAGTAGGCTATTAGCAACTAAATGACAATAGGACAATAATTGGACCTTGAACTCAGTGTCTGGTACTTTTCAAATACTACAATGATTAAATGTCGCACACCACATTATGGTGACCCATGTGACCAAGACAGAAAAGTAGAAACAACAACCTTTACCTCGCACCTTCGAAGGTAAACCATATTTTTTGTATCCCTGTCTGCCAAGTTAACGACCTAAGACCATATGCTAGCGGGGATGTCAGTTGGCCTCTTATAGCAAACACATTTATCCGCTTTTTTGTTCACTTTTCTTTAGAGTAACGAGCCTGAGATTAAACCTGAGATTTATACTACCCGGTGGTAACTATTAACACCAGGGCAGGTCTTGAGGCAGGGTCTGGTATGCATCTGACGGACTAACGCCAGACCTGGGCGAACCTCGGTTCGCGGCCGGGAGTAGAATGGGGTAGGGCAGTCGCTGGGGGGTAGATGTGCTCCTCAGCATGAGGTGGGCTCTGGGTTGTGCGTGGAATGACTCACTAAGAGCGACTGGGGCTGAACAGAAGGCGTAGCAGCATGATGCTGGAACCAGGCCATCATGTTTCCCTAAAGAGTGGGCAGTATGGTGCTTACAAATGGGCCTAGCTAGCTTATTGTGATAAATTGAAAATGGTGATAGTGAAATGTAGCAGTAGGTGCTCAGTGCATTCAAAATATAGCACAGTTCATAAAGTCATAAGCCTGACTCTGAACCCTGACCAGTAAGAGATTTGCACACACCCCACTGACTGTGTTTCAATAACTCCTCATGATTCACAGTGTTTTGGTTTGACTAACCATGGCCAGGTCATTAAGTATAACAGCCTAACATTCTTTTGCACCTGCCTAAGTGTAGCTAGAGCACTGTGTCAGTGTGTTTCCTCTCTCTCTCTCTCTCTCTCTCTCTCTCTCTCTCTCTCTCTCTCTCTCTCTCTCTCTCTCTCTTGTGTGTGTGTGTGTGTGTGTGTCTTGAGGGTTCTGAAATGCACTAAAGCCAACTAATTACATTGGCGGCTGCCGGCAGCCTCTCATTCACACTGGAGCACTAAATAGCACCCTAAGAAGTTTAAGCCAATTTCTCCTGGGAGTGAAAGCATAGCAATTTCACAACACAAATGCCAACAAACAGTGGAACACAGTTTATGTTATGCTGTGTTAGTGAATGGCACGGGAGGGCATCCCTTTATTGCATACATTTTTTTCTATGTGAGATGTTTTGCTATAGATTGGTGATTTGCCTACTGAGGGTATTGTATGATTTCACTTGTACTGTATATGTTATAAGAAATTCAGTCCCTCCCATGAACCAGCATCTGTGCGGTTCCTTTTTTCTGGCACACACAGGTGTGTGTTATATCCCCACAGACGATTACAGACCACTCCGGTATTAGCCTCTTGCCACTGAATTGCTGATACACCATGCTTGTCTGCGATCCAAGAACCTTCCCCCTCCTGCATTAAGATTGCACCGGCAGAAGCAGCAGCCAGTTGTTCATCACAATCCATCCCAAGAGAACTGTACCTCAAGGCTGCACTTCAATTTGCTTTACCTCAATGCTGCTTTTTCCCCCAGCCCTTTCTGTCTCCTACACACACACACACACACACACACACACACACACACACACACACACACACACACGCACGCATACACACAGATGCATGCGTGCACATACACACACACACACACAGATGTACATACAGATGCACACACACACACAGATGCACACGCACACACACACACACACACACTCACACACACACCACACAGGTGGCGGGGGGGGTGGGAGAGAGAGACACACACATACACATATGCACTCATACACACACAAGCACCTCACCTTGGAACACATTGATCCAGTAATGACAGCTCCACAGTGGGTCATCACACACTTTAGACATGATACCAACCTGAAATGATTTCACCTTAATGGGAGCATCTGATGGGTGAGTCAGAGATGCTATTTGCTTTAGATGCCTGGTAGTGTTTCATAGAAGAAAAATGGAGAGTGGGAGTGGAGCATGAGAAGACACTGATTGCTTCCTTAAGTATTCCTTCGTGTCCAGCATAGATATGCGTGGCTTTGGGGGCGACTGAATACAGAGCGATCCAGTTTCTGTGATGAAAAAACCTTGGAGTCAGAGGCAAGCTTCTCCTAGCTTCACTATCACTCTCTGAACAGAGTGTCCAGTCTGGATAACATGATGAATGCCCCTGCCCTTAATGTCATGCTGTTCCTCTCTCAGTAACAGTGAAGCACAGAGCTGATTCAGATCTACAGGGAGATTACCATACAGGCTTTGTGAAGCTGTGTGTCATAGAAAGGCCATTTTTTGCCCAAGGTCTGTACAGAGTGTCCTGAAAGTTTGAAAGGGGTGGGGGAAAAAGATCCCCTCAAATAACCCACCTGGGGAAGGGAATAAATCCAGTAAAAAAGGCTCTGTGTCCCAATGAAAAACAACTTGTCATAGGGTGAGTGTGGAGAAAGAAACACTTTACCACAGGGTTTTATATTGTGTAAAAGTGTCTTTGTGTGGGCTGTTATACTCCACCACTATGTTATAGAAGGCTCCACAAACCTGCCCTGTCGTTGTTGTTATTCATCTTCATTCTGAACTGAGACATCAAAGCTGCGCCGTTTATGCTGACAAGGCTGTAAGCTCTGTGCTTTTTCATACAATATAAACAGTGCTTTACAAATGCATTCAGATTGCTCTTCCATGCATTGTGTTTGTTGATATTTGCCTCTGAAATGAAATATGATTACCATCTAATTTTGATGATGAATAGCAGTGGTGAAGCATGACTTTAAAGGTGTCATTCCACGAAAAATCTGTTTAGTACTTGCTCTTTTTGAAATACGATGGACTCAATCTGAGTTGCATATGCATGCTGCACACGAAAATGTTCTTTTACCCCCATTGCCTCTATCAGTCAATGAAAGACAATAGACAGAATAACAAGCGGATAAGGAAAGGGCACCCAAAGTGAATTAGAAAAAGCTCAATCATAGTTGTAATTACTGGAGGAGTCTTTTTGCAGCACACATTTACCTAACAAAATATAAGTAAGTCGCCATGTTTGTTTAGAACATTTAGAGATTCTATTTGGTGTGCTATGACTGAATGGGCTTTAAATTATGGTAGCCTGTGACTAGCATACCCAAAATCCTGTCGCTCTCCACGTGCACCTCTTCCACCAAACTAGAACAGCCTGAAACAGGAGTACTAAAGCTTTTTTTTTTTTTACCAAAACTGGTAGAGAGACCACCGGAAAATGACTGGAAAACGATGCAATGACACCTTTAAATGATCTCTAAGAACTGAAATCACAAAATAGAGTTTTTTGACCTATTACATTACATTATTTATGGTTTATTCTTTTTCGGAGCACAATCAAAGGACTATTTATGATGACAATGCTATAAGCACTGTGCTGCTTACATAATAGGTACATTACAAATGTATTCAGAATACTGAATGCATTGGGTTTATTAACATTTGCCTCCAAAACATTATATATATATAAATACTGTTTTTTTCTTTTTTAGAGCACAATGTCGGCAAACTGGTCCATCATGCTGCCCACGGTCTCCTATGACAACAACTCCACCCCTCCCTCCATCTCCTCCTCCTTCTACTCCTCCTCCTCCTCCACCCCCTCCTTCTTCCCTCTCTCCTCCTCCCCCTCTCCATCCCTCCTTTCCCCCATCCCTGACTGGGAGGCACCCACCTTCACGGTGGCGGCCCGCTTCCGCGTGGCAGCCACGGCCGTGCTCTTCGTCTTCGCGGCGGTCAGCAACCTGGCCGTGCTGCTGAGCGTGACACGGGGCCGCGGCCGGCGCCTGGCCTCGCACCTGCGGCCGCTCATCGCCAGCCTGGCCTCGGCCGACCTGGTCATGACCTTCGTGGTGATGCCGCTGGACGCCATCTGGAACGTGACCGGTGCAGTGGTACGCCGGCGACATCATGTGCAAGCTGCTCTGCTTCCTGAAGCTGTTCGCCATGCACTCGGCTGCGTTCATCCTGGTGGTGGTCAGCCTGGACCGCCACCACGCCATCCTGCACCCGCTCGATGCCCTGGACGCGGGCAGGCGCAACAAGAGGATGCTGTTTGCCGCCTGGACGCTGAGCGTGCTGCTGGCCTCTCCACAGGTGTGTTATGGGACATGTTAATTTACGCAAGTGCATCATGGGCCATGTAGTATTCAAATTTACACAAATGCATAATGGGACATGTAGTAATGCAATTTACATAAATTCAAGTGGGAACTAGTGAGATAATCATATCAGTTATTTCTTCAGTTCCATCATATTTTTTCAGAGTTTTTTTTTTTATGCTTAAATCACTATATGGACTATATGTCAGTGTGTAAGCATGTGTGTTTAGTATGTGCACTGAAATGAAACTTTTTGCTTCAAATGGCTTTTTAACTTCCTGAGTTTTATAACTCAGGAAAGACCCTTTACTTTCAAAGGACAGCGTTAATACCTGGAAATATGAAACCTATAAGTCCTTCAGTGAGCCGTATCAGTACCCAGGGAAGTGAAAGACCGCGTGGGTAGGAAGGTGGAGAGCACTGACCATGATATTGATGTGTGGCTCGCTATAGCTGTCAATACCCTAATACCCAGAATCCCCTGGATCTAACCACCCCATGTTAGGACTTTCTCTGATACTGTTACTTGTCTCGGGTCAGTGTTCTGTCTCTACATACACGTGGTATCTAGAATAACAATGGGGATTTCGTGCTTACCGGAACAGTTAGAGCATGAAAAGAAACTGAATGCTCTATTGATCCTGGCCATTAGTTAGTCTCTTCGAGCCTAGGGGGATTTTTTTCACTGGGAGCTTTGCTTTTTTCCGCATGGTTTCACTCCTGAGAGACATCTGGTGGTCTTGGCAACCAAGATGGGACTCTCTTCTTCCCTCAATTCCCCTAATGCACGGAATTGTCTGTGTACATGACCTTGGTGGTCAGCAATCACTAAGGGCAACACACACACACACACACACACACACACACACACACACACACACACACACATACACACAAACACACAAAGCATTTTTTTCAGAGAGTGAGAAAGAGGAACAAGTAAGGGAGAGAAAGTGAAAGAGAAAGAGAGTGTGAAAGAGAGAGAGAGTAAGGGAGAGAGAGTAAAGTAAGTGAGAGTGAGAGATGAAGACAAAGGGAGAGAAACAGTGTGAAGGAGAGAGTGGGTGGAAAGAGAGAGATGGGTTGTGACACAATGGTGTCTGCTCATGAAATGTGCAAACATATACACCACCAGCTTCACGTATACACCACCACGCTGTCCCCACCACCACCCACCCCAAACACCACATCCCCTTCAAAGCACAAGACAAAGTAAGGACGAGCATCCCACCCTTCCCACTCCCTGTCACTGCCTCATTGAGATGCCTCTCAGCTCTACTCCATCTCTGTGTGCACTGGACTGTGGGCGTTGTTCTCAGATTAGAAACGCATTAGAGAGGGGGTGAGACAAGCACTTAATCTCATCAGCACAAATTCAGCTGTAAAGGTGTCGAAGATCAATTGTTTTTTTCACCCAAGTTAATGGAAAGTTCCACATATGGAGACATTTTTTTTCAGTAATGCTTAGGATGAATGCAGCTGGACATAGACAAGGTGGAGTTAACTGAACTGAAGGAAGCTTCTGGATCACTGAAACTTTTAAGGGGGCTGATGTTTGTGTGAGCCTGTTTGTGTGGCAGTCCAGACAGACTGCTGTAACAAAGGTCAGGTAGGGAAGACCAAGGCATGGGCCATCTCGTTAGAAGTGTGGAGCAACGGTTGTCATGACCCCTCAACCCTTACACAGATTCAGAAGACCCAGCAGACTAGCCATAACAAGGCAGGAGAAGGTGGTCATGTGTAATTGAAAACCAAAGGCCTGTTTTGTAGCAGCTGTAGGCATTTCAGGTATGAAACTAAAGGCACAGATCTGAAATCACCAAACATGCCCTGTGCCATATGCCTTCATTTACTGTAAAATATCAACAACGACAATGACTGTGTGTCTGTGTCAGTTTTACAATTTCATCACTATGTCACATATGTAATCTCTGTTTGACATATGATGGCGTCAGTCCAATATATAAACACAGCCTCTGATAACATCACACGGTATGTGAAGTGCGGCACCATGACATGATTTACAAACAGATTGCCGGCACTGGGTAGTAATTTCCTTAACCGTGGCACGTCTCACAGCATGGACGCGGTAATAAGCCGCTTACACAGATGTGGCCCAACTCAGGGATGCTTGAAGTGTCCTTATTGGCAGTTTTGATTCCATCCCAGGCCTTGAGATCATACGCCGCTGGAATTGATTGTGTGGATGTCATGTCTCGCCCCAGTAGATCAGGGGTGGAGGGGAGTAGACTGCCTCTCCAGCAGATGGTTATCACTGACTCTGCACACGTCTAGATACATAAACCATATCACGGATGCTGAGGACAGGGAAAGAATAAAAGTGATGTTACATGACCTGGTACAAAATTGTGTGTCTGTGATATACACGATTCTATCAGTCTATAGGCAAGGAAATGTGAATCAAATAAGATACAGTTCAACTCAATTTTATGAAAGTTGCAGCATAACAAATGTCTGGACTAGTGCCACTGTCTGGACTACACTGTCATCCACCCAGATGCCTCGTTTTGGTTTGTTTCTTTGTTTAATTTTTTTTTTTCTTTATTTGTTTCCTTATTTGCTTGTTTGTTTGTTGCAGTATTTCTTTTTTGACTTCCTTTTCTTATTGGATAGGTTTTTTTGTTTAAGGTAGAATTCCATAGATGAAATTTCCCAGCTGCGTTTACTACACGTAACACACTTCTACATGTAACATTAATGTTGTTTATTTCAATTGAAACATTAAAAACAAAACAAAAAAAAACATTTATCTCCCTTAACAATGGAATTCTCTTTTTTATGATTGGCTGATAAGGTGGGCATGAACTTTCTAGAAAGTCAGTACCTTTGAAGTTGATCTCAAAAGAAAAGTATATGCTGTTCCATTTCAATGACTCTGCAGAGGGTCTTTGATTTCTTTCTTTGCCTCCAGTTCTTTGTTTCCACCTCGCCATTATTTCCACAGAACCAGTCACCTCTCAGTGGCCATTATTCCTTACATATTAAAAGTATATATGTCCTGGAAAATATGCATGATTAAGTCTGAAATTATAGCATGTATATTTATTAGTGTGTAGTAAATGTATGATTATCTCTGTAATGTTGTGTATTTTTTACTTGTTCAAAAAACGAACTAACTTTTGACTTTGACAGCTGTTCATCTTCCGTGCGGTGAAGGTGGAGGTGGAGGGGGTGGACTTTGTCCAGTGCGTGACCCATGGAAGTTTCCAGCACCGGTGGCAGGAGACGGCCTACAACATGTTCCACTTCGTCACCCTCTACGTTTTCCCCCTGCTCGTCATGAGCTTCTGCTACACGCGCATCCTCATCGAGATCAACCGGCAGATGCACAGAAACAAGGCCACCAAAGGTACGTACAGAAAACCTTCACGAGAGTGATTGATTGTCACGTTTTTGCCATGAAAGCGCTCGTCCATCACAACACACCAAATCAAAATCAATAACAGTGTTATGAACAGAATCGATCGAGTTGATTAGTTTACAGCAAACCCTGCCCTAAAAATATTCTTGCTTAGTTGGTGTTGTGTATTGATTGATTGAGGGTTGACAAAGGTGGTTGAGGCCGGGTCAATCATGTGTCTTGTGTTTCTTTCAGGGGGCGGAGAGCCATGTCTGAGGCGCAGTGGGACTGATATGATCCCCAAGGCTCGGATGAAGACCTTGAAGATGACCATAGTAATCGTGGCCTCCTTCGTGGTATGCTGGACACCCTACTACCTGCTGGGGATTTGGTACTGGTTCCAGCCACGCATGCTCCAGGTCACCCCGGAGTATGTGCACCATGCCCTCTTCGTCTTCGGCAACCTCAACACCTGCTGCGACCCGGTCATTTACGGGTTCTACACCCCGTCGTTCCGTGCGGACCTGGCGCGATGCTGCCGCAAGAGGCGTCCCATGAACGCCTCGCCCAAATCTCTGGACCACCTCTCGGGTCGCAGGGGCGGAGCCAGTGGGGAGGCTGAGTCAGACGTGCCCAGTGGGGATCAGGCGAGTGGCAACATGGCCTAAAATGGTTCAGGGAACTTCCTGTGTGGATGCCGGATGTTCAGCCACGGGAGAAGGAACCCTACAAGACGAGTGCTAGCCCAGAAGCTGGACGCTCTACACCATGAAATGCCTTGTATTATATTCTGTCCTTTGGTGTGTTGTCTTGACTAGGCCTGCAACCTACACATGTTTTTTTTTATGTGGTGACAGTCTGGATAATTCCATCTTGTACTTTGCCTCTGACTCGGAGTAGTGAAGACACTTGCCATACCGCTTGGCCTTCAAGATCACCTTACCTCAGTACTTAGTGGATGAGTATTCACTGATGATCACAAAGCTGCTTTGATCTCTCATTACTACCTATCAGGCTGTCCCAATGGCAACGGGAAGAAATGGCAACATTTTCTAGGCCACACATTCCTATAGGCTTGTATCACTGTTTGTATCAGTCTTCAGTTGCCTGTTTTTTCAGATTCAAGGCGTCAAGGTAAATGAAGGTAAACTGCACAAAGAACCATGGATTGGTTTTCACATTCCTAAAATTTCTGATGGAAAAACAAAATGAATGCCCTTATTGCTGAATCAATTTACTCCTTAGAGAATGTTCTGTGTTCTAAACGCATGAGGTAACATTCTGTAGACACCAACATAACATTGAGCCCCATCTCAATTTGTTACCTTTTAGAATGTGACATATTATATTATAGATATCACGTTACCTGCAAGCCAATAATAGTAAAAGTATCTATTCTCAAAGTGTTTGTTATAAAGTGGTATTTAAGGCATTCCAGTGCATACTTTACAACTGGCTGTATGCAGAGTTCTCTGTCTGATATAAGCTCTTGGTCTTCTAGCAGGTGGAAATCATTTCTTGGTACTTAATGTTGAACGTGTTCAATCCCAGCTCAATCTGTGCTGTTCGTTGAGCCAAAAGTGTTCACTTGTGTAAACATGATATGCATGGCTTTGGCAGAAACTGTGTTTTTTTAAATGTATGGTGTTACATGTGTAAAACTGCAGTCTTTGGTGGCTTTGGGACATATCTGTGGGTATCTCTGAATGTAACTGCCAAGTTGTAGTAATATATATGACAGAACTACTGCAAAGAAACCAAAAGTGTCAGTAATTGTCTCATTTATTCTATCTGCAAAGGGGATTTGGAGTTATTCGACACACTACATATACATTGGTGGAGCTGACACATTATCACTGCAAGCCACAGACTCTCACTAAAAGAAAAAAAAACCAAACAAAATCCAGAATGATGTCGCTGGAGGCAGGAAGTGCATAGGGCAGTCTTTAAAATGTTATTATCTTCACTGAAACAGATGTTTAAGCTGGATCTGTGGGCTGTAAATAACAGTTCTTGTTAGACTAGAGGAATCCTGGGAAAGTCATTTGTGACTGTGGGGAGAGGAGTATCATTAATAATAAAACAGCAAGGATCGCTGCACCCTGAAGCGACAACAGGAAAGGGGAAAGAAGATGAGGGAAAAAAAGGAAAAAAAGAAAGAGAGAGAGAGAGAGAGAGGGAGGGTGGGTGTGGACACAGAGGAGGTAAGGAAGAGAAAGACAGAGTAGAAGGGGGAGGGGGAAAAGGAGGAAGCAATACTATTCCAAGCTGATATTCTTTTTTTTCTGCCCTGATGCACATCACCAGGTCTACAGGGAAATAAATCTCTACCAAATCTTTCCGTAAATAGTCGTGTGTGTGTGTGTGTGAGTGAGTGAGAGAGAGAGAGAGAGAGAGAGAGAGTATGTGTGTATGTGCCCTTTTGTATGTGCCTGTCTGTCTGTGTGTTTGTCTGTCTGTGTGTGGCAATCTTATACAAATCACTAATGTCAGGGTGATTGGTCCTTGGACAGCATGTGGAGTGCGGTGACAGCGTGCATTGTGGCATCTCTGCTGAACCGTGACAGCGCAGTGGCAGGGGCCTGCATGAGAAACCTTATCTCTGAGGAGCCTCACATCACTGTCACATTGCCACAGAAAACAAATACACACACAAACACACACACACACACACACAAACAAAGGCACGTGCACACACAAACAGCTGACAGGTAGACACGTAGACACATACACACACACACACATACACACACACAAACGCACACACACAAACAGTTGACAGGTAAACACATACACACACACACACAATTGACAGATACACACACACAAATGCTCACACACAGACACATATGCCCTACCCTACACACATACACAGGTACTGTCTTACACATACACATACAACTACACACATTTACACAACACAGCATACACTAAAGCACATATGCACCCACTCACACAACCACCACCCCTCTCCATTCTCTTTAAGTGTGACGCAAGTGAGCATCAGTGCCTTTGCTGTGTGTTCATTAATTTTCCCTTCCTGCTTTGCTAACATGAAAACAACTCTTCACCCCAGCCATGAATAGAGCAATTAGAGTAATGCATTTCAGTGCAATTGTTCAGAGAGCTGTCTGAGCATAATTAGCACACTGCTCCTCAAACACCAAAGAAGGCCAGAGACGGTGTAATTATGCTATTGTGGACACTAATGCCTGTGCCTGCTATTTATATTCAAAGCACTGAAGAATAACTCTGTGAAAGATGTTGTGGGTGCTGAATCGTCAATGCTAATGGTACATGTATTTTACTTAGTCAGTTATTCATGTAAATTACATGTATGTTAGGTTAGGCTATATGTTTGTTCACCACATGGGGTTTTATCCAATATTTAATAGAGCAGTAGCTTACTTGTTTGCTTTGAGTGCACCAAATAATGATTTTCACTTAATTTTGTGTTAAGGTTAGGGTTTTTATGTTGTACATTATAACATTGATCTTAATTTCATGTAAAATGAATCACAATGGTCATTACAGTTACAACAGTAGACAGCAGATGCACCCAAAACATCCTTATTAGAGGTATTTGTGGATCACCAGGGTAAATGCAAAACCTTAGGGACATAGTGTGATAAATGGAAAAATAGAGCTTACCATCCGTATCCATACAGAGCAATCTCTGAAGAACATAAATTGGTTTAGGCGCTCACTTACTGGTAAGTATTCTGACAGAAAAAGACAACTGTGTCTGTGTTTGCACTCTTTTACTGCTGTTGGGGTATTTATTGATTTCCACATATTGCTTTCTCGATTTCCATGTATTGCATTCTCTGTTACACAGCACTAGTCAATTGCCAGAATGTGCTTCTACTGCTGTTTTTGCATGTCTATTGTTAGTCTTTGAATGCCAAGGTCAGTGCAGTAGTCATTAATGAAACCAATTTATTTTGTGTCTTTCCATCACCTGGGGACGTGGATAAGAGGGGGTTTTGGGTTGAGAGCATTAGATTGAGTGTGGATCTGTGATTGAGTTTCTATCAGTCCTAAGCTGTACAGCTGCTCATCTCCAGCTAACTACGTGAGTTTTCTGGGTAGCACTTTATTTTATGGCTCCTTTTTAAGTGTATCTACATGTAACAACATATAATAGTATGTACTTACACTGTACATACCTAACACTAACCCTAATCCTAATCCAATGGTATAGTGTACAGTGTTACATATTGTTATACACTTTGTTACACTGTACCTAATTGATGTAACAAGGACAGTAAAATGAGGGTTACAGTTTTCTGTTTCTTTGGCTCGTGATCCTCCATGGCATCCTTCCAACACATTGATGATATGCTGATACTTTTGTCCTTTGTAGAGGGGTAGAAAGGAACTTGCCAGCTGAGGCCTTGGTGTTCAAACCACCCCTTTCAAATGTCCAAGAAAACAATAGTATGTTTGCTCTGCATCGAAATCCCACCATGACTCACAGTGACATAACAAACAAACAAACATCAATGCATTCGTCATTGAATGTAAAACTTTACGTCTGCCTTTCAGTCAGCCTTATCTTGGTACTTCAGTGTTTGTTTGTGTGTGTGTGTGTGTGTGTGTGTGTGTGTGTGTGTGTGTGTGTGTGTGTGTGTGTGTTGTGTGTGTGTATGTGTATGTGTATGTGTATGTGTATGTGTATGTGTATGTGTATGTGTATGTGAATGTGTATGTGTATGTGTATGTGTATGTGTGCATACCCGTGCTTGCGTCCTCGTCTTGTGCGCGTGTGTCTGTGTTGGTGTATTTGTGCAGATGATCTTTAGGCAAGCATGTGTAGAGCTAAAGTAACAATAGTAGGTTTAATAAAAGGTTTTTATTGATACAGTTTAACTGTCACATACCCAGAATGCATTCAGCATAATGCTGTCTACTGGCTAGTTTAGTCTGTAAGAAAAGGAAATGTGCCTTGCTACCTTGCTACCAGTGACTTTTCAGGTAATGCAACTGGCAGGTGTTCATAGGTCTATAATTAGAGAGTTTCCACGTTCAAGTGTTATCTGGTCATTATTTTCCAATTATACTGAGTTAAATTGCCCAGAGTCATGTGGAGAGATATATTTAGACCGCCTGGCTGTACCACTGCTGGTGGTGATGAGTTCTGCTTCACATTAATATTCAAGTTCAGCGGTTGGGTTGGGTTGGGTTGGGTCTTGATATGAGGGTTTATTGCCTGCGTTTTCAAGATCTACCCCAGAGGGTCCTTGTCGCCTCGTCTTCATCCATCTCCCGGTATAAATATAGCCTCCTCCTCACCTCAGCTTCTGCGTCAGCGTACCTCCACTATTCCTGCTTTACCAACAATCTGTTTGCCCTTTTCTTTTCTTTTCTTTTCTCTCCTTTTCTCTCTCTCTCTCTCTCCTTCGATCCTTCTCTGTTAAGTAAGTGTCTTGAGTTCCTCCTCCTTTGAGTTTAGCCCTGGTGTTCTGTATTCTGAGACCACTGTTAGTATCTTTTACTAACAGAAGAAAGCTGTAGTCGGGTCGGGTGGTAAATAGGCAGTAGATGGTGCCCAGTGATTGCTCTAAATTGCATCCTGTCAAGACAGTCTTACAAGGCCATGTGTGAAGAACCCAGCAATCCATACTCATAGGACATGACCCAAAGGGTAACCATTCACACAATATATCTAGTCAGGATGTCTACGACCTCGCCTATGGTCAGCCTTATAAACACTGTTCTGATTTTGACATGACAGAAAAGAGCATGCTGTTCTTGACATTGACATGTTGTCCTTAAGGGCATTGGTAGCATGTTTTTTTTTTTTTAAACCGTTACACACCTTCCCACCGCTGGCAGCCTTGCCTTTGAAGCATTGATCTGCAAGAGATGTGTACTGAGACTGCTGTCAGTGTAAGGCTTTGTGAGAATAACACTGCACCACTCAAATGCTACTGCAACTAGTTTAGAATTCCATATGTAAAACCAGGGAAAGTGCATGGGAATTGATCCTTATCCTGCCGATAGCCTGAATTAAATGCAGGCCAAGCAGAGGCCCAAAGCCTATTAATTATGAAGCAGTGGGCTTTCGGGAGAGAGAGGGAGAGAGAACGCTTATAGGGAAAGATCCATTTACAACATCTACACTGTGTGGTAGCCTACTGAGTACTTTATCAAGCATGTTGTTCACCACACATACCGTATACTGTGGTCCTCACAGACCTAGCCATCAGGATATGCTTAAAGTTTAAAACAAATCTGAACCTGAATTACTTATGAATGAAAAGAGACTTGCTGAAGTTGAATGTGTGAGAGTGTTGCGTCCCAACACTTACACTCTATTTTCAGCCGTCTGTGATTGTGCCTGTGAGTCAGAGTCAAGAAAGAGAGAGAGAGAAAGCCTCTATGGCAGCTTATCACAACTGAATCCACTGCAGCTGATTATTACTAAATATATAAAACAGTCTATACGTTTCACCAGCATTCTTTGTCACCATGCTCAATGGAAAAGACAGAGGTGTCAAACTTTTTTCCCCACATAAGTATTCTTTTTCTGACGTTAAATATAGCCTGAAGAAGAAATGCTGGGGAAATGACATCCTCATGTTGACAGCTTGAGATGGAAATGTAGAGAAGGAAGAGAGAGAGAGAGGGTGAGAGAGAGATAAAGACAGAGATAGATAAAGAGGAATAAAAGAGGATAGAAGTTGATCCATGCCTCTCCCATGTGTCTTTGATGATAAGGCTGCCTGTTGCAGTGAAGAGGTTGTTAGCTCTTAAAGATAGCGTACAGAAAAGTAAGTACAGCGATAGCAAACAGCAACCTACCAGAGATGATTGAGACAAGAGCTGTGTATCGTGCGCTGGTGCACGTCTGCAGGCTGTCAAGCTGTCATCCAAATCTTGCAATAAGACTCTGAGCTCTCTTCTCCTCCAGTCCATATTCACTCAGCATGCGAAAATGGTCACGCACACCCTCACAACTAAAATTCAAATTCAAATAAGGGTTACTGGCATTATAGAAAAGTTCCAACTTTGCCTCTTTCTTGCCCTGTCTTACTCATGTACTCACCCACTCACTCACTCATTCACTTATTCACTTACTCCCTTACCCAACTCACTCATTCACTAATTGCATTCTTTCAACATCCATACTCATTGGTTGAATGACCACACATGGGATTTCATGGGATTTATAACACTATGGCCTAATGTGTGTGGAAGATGTTTACATGGTGAGACTTTTGTACTCTTATGTACTTTTGTACTTACAAACTGCTGTATGTCATAATGGGTTTGCACTCTAAAGATGTCATTTCATGTATGTGATACAATATTTCCATTATTATGTAGGGACCTGTACCTCTTTGAATATCGTCACACACTACTCTGTTAGGTGCAAATCAATCCTTCAAACAAACAGAGAGATCAGCCTCTAAATGGAGGCGACATTGATGCACAAATACAAAGATGATACTCTAGCATGGAGAGAAGAAAACAGAACATTCTGAGGATAATAGTCTTCAAGGTGCCAAATGGCCTGTGTATTGATGTCTGAGTCATTTGCACCGTCCCTGCAATGCCAAGCTTCTTTAGTCTCTATTAGAAAGGTCATCTCGCTCCCTTTCCCTCTTCTGTATTTTTGTGCAGTGCAAAGCTGGCTCAGGGGTTGCAGCTGTCGCAGCCTTCTGTTTAGACTGATGAAGGCTTTGTTCGCTTCAGCACATTGTTGTTGAACCAGAACAAATAGCTGTTGCTTTTCATCGTTCATTCCTAGATTCTAGTTATAAAGAACAACCAAACACTGAGATGTCGGAACCAGTGACATCTTTATGCAGCTGAAGATATATTTTTTGGCTGCAAATAATGTGTCAAAAGAGGGTGGTGTTAAATTTGGAATATACATACCAGATGTGCCACTCGACAAATGATGTAAAGATTGTGAAATATGGCTCTTTAAGATAAGACACAGTGTTTGATCAACTCAGCAAAACGGGTTTACATTGATTTAGGATCAATAACATGTCAGAAAGGCATGAGGCTTTGAAATACCACAGGAGCTGTTGAATTGTGTCAGAGTGATAAAGCAGACGTTCTCATCTAGACACCCTAATGAACGTGGGCAGGTAACAGATGAGCAAGCTTAAAAACTGTTGGGGTCATTTTTGGCTCCATGGCAACTGTGAGGTGAGATAATGAGGTGGTAAGCATATGCTCTGGTGTTCCCATCACAGCTTCGCACTAACATCCTTCTCCAAATGTAATGTTTTGGGCCTGAGCTGTTGAACTTTCTAAAAGTCAAATGACTTGTATGTCAACTTCAGTTGAACTTTAGCTATGCAGAAGCTACTGTATGTGTTGCTATTTTGTACTTTTATAATATGCTGTATTTCTTCACAGAAAATGCCCTATATTTGTTCTCCACTAGTATATAGCCACAACTCTCTCTCTCTCTCTCTCGCTCCACTCTCTCTCTCTCTCTCTCCCCCTGTGTTTGTGTGTGTACTTGTTTATTAATAAGAACATTAAGAACATTATTACCAGATCTGCTTGCCAGTAAAATCAGGTTCTTATCATTTTATCTGCCTGACCAGGGGAGAACTATTGACTTTTCTGATGCCAATTTAATACTTTTTTCCAAACCAAACATCTGCTTTGTCTCCAGATTGTTGTGCAGCTATATATCTAAAGACAAGGTCAGTAGCTTGGCTACAATGCGAACAATGCTAACAATGCTTCCAACGTTCCATTATTTTCTCTTCTCTTCTAATAGCCTTTATAAATGCAGCAAACAGGCTAGTTAAAAAGAATGTGGAGTCAGCAGTACTCCCTAGGAGACCAGCTTTGAAATGGTTGGATGTAGGGACCTCTAAAAGACACATCTTTCAAAGTTATATAGTAGAGTTCACATTTCAACCTTTTTAGAAAACCCCTTTTTTTCTCCCCTTTTTATCCGTAAAGGCTCTACTGTCATGGGAGAACTTGCCTTTCCATCCAGACTCAAAGGGTTTGAACTTTGCTTTCAAGCAAGAAATGAGCACACTATCCCAGAGAGGTAGACCTTAGTGTACTGTAACGCACTGAGGTAATATGCATTCCTTGCAATATGGAGGTACCCAGCACAGGTCACAAAAACTCACTTTCAAACTCACTTTCTGTAACTTTGAAGTTGTAAAGTCTCACTTTCACATCTTAAGAAAAAAGAAAAAAAGATAAGATCTGTGATTTAGTATGGTGGACAATTTTCTTAATTGGGCAAAATAGTGTTGAGTCTAACTGCGTTAAAGTTACACTGTCAAATGCTAACATGTTTCCATCCAAACATTCCCGTCTCTTGACCACAAAATACTTTCTTCCATTTATGTTGTCGTATTAAATGTGTTCTAATCCATTTTTGACTGGTTAACCATCATTAGCGAGACAAATGACTGTACAGTTGTTTTATGATGAATGGCCCCAATTACAATGCTATGCAATCAATAGCAACAGTGTACACACCACAAAGCCTTTTATTATGATTTATTAACCAATTTCATGCATGGAACAAACTGATCAAACATTGACCAAAGGAGCACAGTTCACAAACTGGAGAGAACAGCTCATCCAAGGAAAATGTCGCCTGACTTGTGCCAAAAGATGCTATTATTTCTACAAGAGTCTATGATTTACAGGCCATATTTTTCTGAAGACCACTGGCTAAGAGCTAAAAATCCAGCATTAATTAAGCACCTCATGCTGCTTCAGAAAGTACAAAACATGTCTCCACATGCCCCCATGTTGTTCAGTCTTGTGATTTGGCTGTAGCGACTGAGGCTACAATGCTAGTTATGCTAGCTATGCTGAGTTACAGTGTCCATGTGGTTCAATACAATTAATCATGGAGCAGATCTCTGTAACCAAGGAGACCTCTGTGGTAATAAAGGCATACCTTTTGCGGGAACTCCTCCTGGGTCCTGCAGAAACTAGGCCTGCTGTAAACAATAGCTCTAACAGAACATTTTTTGTCAAGGCACAGTAGGACTGCCGCTGCGCAATAAAGGATGTTTTATGTCACTTGTTTGTTTGTTTGTTTTCTTACAGTAAAAGCTAGCTATATTTCACAGTGACTTAATAGGAGTAAAACATTATTGTGTTCTTTTGTCTTGACATAATGTGATATTCTTGTACATCCTTTACTCCTGAGTATTTCATAAGGAATGATGGATGAATGGATGTATGTATGGATGGATGGATAACTCTAGCATCATTATTCAATGCCCGTTATTAGAAAACCCCTTAGAGTGCCTTAGCCCCGCTGCCAGGCTGAGAGGACCTGCACTTAGACCCATTTTTCAGGAAAGTGCCACCTCCTGATGTGTCGGGCCGATTAGGTTGAGCGAATGCCAGCTCGTCCATTCTGAGCTTTTCCTCCCTATTCAGCCCCCTGCCACCTTCCAGCATTTATTTCCTCTGGTCAACTAGCCTACCACCCCCCAACCCCCAACCCCATGCACACACTCAACCTTGTTTTGTTCCTCTCTCTTTTTCCTCTTTTCACTCGTTCATGGCTCTAAAGTTAAGCCCTCACTCTTCAATTACCCTGCATGGGCCGCGTGAGAGCAGGTAGGGTCACCACAGCGAGAAGGTTTCCTGCCCAGCCCTGTTCAGGGTGATTGATGCCCCGCAAATCCCTTTGCTTTCCACTGACGCTGCTTAGGGGGGTTTGTAACAACGGGTTTACATCTGTCAGAGCAGTCCAGTCAGCCTAGCTCACGCTGGGTTCACTATGACGTACATCAGCTGGGGGAGATGTGAACCTGACGTGTGTGAGAGAGTAAGTGAGTGAGTGCGTGATAGAAATAGCATGAAGCCTGGCAGGTTGACAGGGTTGGAAAAGGTGAATCAGATGGAAAGACACGTACACGCAGTCTTTTTTCGAAACAGCGGCCAACAAATTTTTCATTGAGCCTGACCACTCTCCTGCCCTCCTACGGTGTAGAATCACATTTTTTGTTTGCTGCCAAAGCCTTTGGGTTTAAGTGTGTCTGTGTTCTCGGCAAATACTTTATTCCTCTTTTCCTGTTTCAGTTTTTCTCCTTGATGTTTTGAAAAGGGGAGGATCAAGCAATTTAAAATGCATCCCATCCAGCGAGGGCCTCCTAACATGAGAAATCCAATTAGTATTAGCCTTTCATTTACTTCACTACCATCTTCTTTTTCTGGGTAGTATTTCAATTGTATGGTTCAGTGACAATCCTGGCTAAAATTGCTCAGAGCTGGTAGTAAACCTCCTCATAGAAGGGTGCCATGGCCTTGTTCCCTAGCAAAATAAAGCTGTGGGACTGCTCTAGTAGCAGGGTAGTACCCCTCACTTTGAGTTTAGACATTAAAGCATGTCCTTAAAAGAAGGTCCTGAAGCATGCCGTTTCTTTGTTTTATCGTTGTCGTATCAAAGCACACAACATTGTATGACTGGCTCTATAACAGCAACATCAGCATTTCTCTACAACACTATAAATAAAGCTGTGAACCTGCGAGAGAGGAGTAGAGGACAAGTAAACATGCGGTACAGTTCAGATGAAAGCCTCTCAGGAAACCTTAACAAACTGTGCCAGAAGAAGTGTCTTTACTGTAATGGTTCACTAATAGATGTCTCATTTACCACAATTTGACACAGCCACTACATACTAAACTTAGCTTACATTATCCTTCATTGAAGCTCTATAGAGCAGTTCCATCCATTCTTTTTAATGTCCTATCTGCATTTTCCTGACTAGCTGAAAGAGCTGTGTTTTATCTTTTGCCTCAGGAACAGATACATTCATAATGAATAACAGCTAGTGGCCTTGGGGTTCATATTTCAAGGGCAGTCATGACTATGATTCACCCTGCTGATGCTTATGGCTAATGTTTCCATATGATGTTTCCATATGATGTGTGCGCTGCTGTTGACCCATTAGGGTTTAAAGTTGTAGTCACCCAAAGGTAGTAAAATACCATATATGATGTAATGTTATAGATTATTTCTAAGAATTTCTGACCAATAGATATGCTTGGTCATATCTCTTTCTGTTATGTATTAAAACATAAATGACATTAGGAAATCACACTACATGTCTACAGACAAACACCCACACACTAACATGCATTCGTACTACTCACACACCTGATGAAACACACAATCACTTCCCTGTCTGATTACCTTTCCAGGAGCAAATTGGGAATTATTGAATTACATTTTAATTTCTGTCAGCCTCTTCTGCCACAGCTCATTACATCAATTACTGTCCTCCGCCGTGTGCGAAGCACGCCGTGAATGTGGTTACCTGTGTTATGATTAATGGGTACGGCCAGCACTAATTGGTTTGCCGGTGAGTAATACCAGGAAGTGGCGACACAAACCTTGTTGTTCAGATAGAGAGACAGAGAGAGAGAGAGAGGGAGAGGAAGAGAGAGAAAGAGAGAGGGAGAGGGAGAGAGAGGGAGGGAGGGAGGGAGATAGAGAGGGAGAGGGAGAGAGACAGAAAGAGAGAGAAAAAGAGAGGGGGGGAGAGGGAGAAAGGGAGAGAGAGAGACAGAAAGAGAGGGAGAAAGGGAGGGAAGGAGAGAGAGGTGTCAGCTGTTGCTGTGTGGGACTAAATGTGTTCTAATTTGTTTTTCGAGTGCATGTGCCAAATGCAGAGACGTGACTGATAAGCATTTTATTTCAGCGACACACACACACTGAGAGGTGATGCCTCCAGGATGTAAACTTTTCCATAAATACCCTGAGGATGTCAATCTGTCAAGGCCTTTTTCTAACAAAAAAAAATCTGTTTGACATGAAAACATTGCGTAATACATATAACAAGAACAGGTGTATTTCTGTAATCTCTCTTATAAAGGCCACCAGACCCATCCACAGATAATTGGATCCACAAATAGCCCCACATGTTCAATGGGTGTCGGTCTGCATTACTGACTAATAAGGGCGGCAAACATGATTATTATTTAATGCAATGCATAAGCAGGCACAGTTAGCAGAGATGTCTTCCATAATAAACATCATGTAAAAATGTGTAATGGCATGCTAGTTTAATGGAGAAATGTCATTACTGGACAATAAACTTTGTCATTAGGCAGGCACTCATGTTTTTTTAAATGCAACTGGTGAAGAGTGACCTTTTGTGAGACCTTTTGTGAAAGTCCCAACTATGCTCTCCCCTACTTAACTAAATTAAAGCATCATGCTTAACTTATAAAGAAGTGTATGTGAGTTCAGTATATACTATACTATACTATACTATACTATACTATACTATACTATCAGAGGTGGACACACTGGCTGGACATGGTTTAAGTCCTGCTATGAATTCCTTCTGCCAGTGCTCTTACGGTAACACACATAAGTTCACTAATTGGTCCATCTACCTGGCTGAAGAGTTGCACCAGTTAGGATCTGGTTCAGTAAATTGTCTGGGAAAAATAAGTGGCAGAACTTTTACTTTCTGAACTCAGGATGTATACTGTATTGTACTATGCCACACTATACTGTACTGAAGACTGTCGGTGTCTGCTATTGCACTGTAGCTTGGTGCTGACACAGGAAACTCCAGTGGGGCTAGCTGGCTGGCTGGCTGGCTGGCTCCTGCTAAGGGTGCAAACTCATAATTTTGTGGCGGGGAGTCAGGTTGCTCCAAATTGGAAGATTAACTGGATTGCCTTTAAGTCCCTTGGGAGGCTTCCCAGAATGTGGTTTACACTGCACAAGCTCTAACTAACCCGCCTGCCTGCCTGGCTGCCACTGCTGGAGCTCGTGGTACGATGGTTCCCGTTGGACATCTCCAGCAAACAGCAGAGGTTTTCATTTCTGTCTGAGATACAGGAGAGAGCAGAGCAGGATGCAGCAGAGCCCCATATTAATCAGCAGCATGTCAGTATTAACTGCAACAGATGTCTTGTAAGGAGGTTGCATTATGAACCTAGGCATTTATGGGTATTTGTTCTACGGTGTTACGTCCCTCTACTCCCCCATTGGCCTAGCAATGGCAGTTTGCAGTGCAACGGCCTTTGGGTGGTGATTGGCACTCAATCAGTTGATCAGTTTTACCTGTGTCAGTGTGGTTATTAAAGTCTTTGTCTGCCTCTCCCTGTCTCTCTCTCTCTCTCTCTCTCTCTCTCTCTCTCTCTCTCTCTCCCTCCCTCCCTCCCTCCTGACTGCCCTTACCATGTTCTTTCATTGCATTGTACTTTGTGTTAGTGTGGGTGCTTATCCCCAGTGTTTTTGTGTTATCGTTGCTTATTTATTCTTATTAAAATGTAAGTTATTTTTGTAATACTCTGTTGTCCGTCTCCATTTTATGTTGTGGCCTATGGGCTGGGTCGTAACAATGGGAAATTAAGAAAGGACCAGTTTTGTTGATACTCAGTCTCTGTCAAAATAATTTTACTCCTGGGCCCAAGATAATTATGTGGGTAATACTTACATGTATTTTATGAATTCAATAAGGTAGGCCAGGAGTGTGCAAGACTGTGGGTTTGTGAGAGTGTGTGTGTGTGTGAGTTTGAGAGGTAGGTGTTTGTGCTTTTGCCTTTCGATCTACTGTATGTGTGTGTGCACGCATGCATGCCATGAGATTATGTTGGTGTGTGGGTGTGTGTGTGAGGCTGAGAGAGAAAGAGATGCCTTTGCGTATCCTTCTCCCTTTGGATCTACTGTGTGTGTTTGTGTGTGTTCGTGTGTGTGTGTGTGTGTGTGTGTGTGTGTGTGTTTGATGTGTGTGTGTGTGTGTAATGGGTGTGTGTGCGTCACACGCAGGTACGCACGCACATTTGTCCATGTTCATACGTGCCTCTACAGCAGTTCTCCAGTCACCATAGACCCCCTGCTCCCCCCCCCCCTGCTCCCCACCACACATTCTGCTGACTGCAGCAGTTTCAGATCAACCCCCCCCCCCCCCCCCGAGACCCCCCTTCCTCCTCTCTCTCCCTCTCCTTCACCCCCGCTGACGCTGTCCTAGTGGCCTCACTAAGAAAAATGTGTTGTCCAGACCTCTGATAAATAATTAGCCTATGCATGGCTCCCAAAGGAGAAAAAAACACAATCACATACCCATCCAGCACACACACACACACACACACACACACACACACACACATACACACACACACCACTGAGCACCATAGACAGACCCAGGGACAGTGACATCCTCATTTGAACACAAAGCACATTACATGGACAGATGCAATAGCAGTAGAGCACTGCAGTATTTGCATGCATATACATGCGATGGTACTCAGCAACGTATCACTGGTTGACATGAATGATATATCAGTTGCGCACCCCCACCGATTATGATCCCCCGTGCTGTATTTCCTCCACAAGGTCACCACCTGTGGTGGAGAAAGAGTAATGACCATGTGATCATGCTTGTCCACACATCACTCTGACAGAGCAAACTCCAGCCACAGGTCAATGCTAGTGGTGGCTCTGTGTGTACTAAGCAGATTAGCATGTTGGTAGGCAGGTCTTTGTTCGCCCTTTTTCTGCTGCCTCTACCATGGATAGCGAACATGTGGAACTGCAAGACATATTCACTGGAGAGAGAGAGAGAGAGAGAGAGAGACAGACAGAGAGAGAGAGAGAGAGGGTGGAGAGAGAGAGAGAGAAAAAAAAAGGGGGTGGGTGTGGAAAGAGAAGCGAGAAAGAGAGAAAGAGAAAGAAGATAGAGGAGGCGACCTGGGGAAAAAAAAACGGTGAGGCGTTTTAGTGAGAGATGACAGGAAGCAAGCCTGGGGAGGCAGAAAAGGAGTGAAGTAAACAAGGGATTATAGAGTTTAAAAAGAGCTATGTTGGTGGAGAGAGAAAGTAAATACAAAAAAAGAAAAGTAAATAAAATGGTACATGCAGATGAAGCCAGAGGGACAGGCAAAAGTAAACAAAACCATACGGTGTTTATGGTGAGGGGGATGAAGGGGGGGTGGGGGGTGGGGGAGGTGGTTAGGGAAGGGGAAAGATGTGAAAAAAAGGGAAGAACGAAAAGATGAGAGGAGCGAGGGATGGGATGGCACGTAGCACAGATGCGGGTCTCTTCTTCTGTGGCTGCCAGTCACAGAAGTGGCTGCTGCTGCTGCAGGCTGCCAAAGCCTAGTGTAAACATGGTGTTCATTACCACACCCCCCTCTCCTCCACCTTCTCTTCCTCTTCCACCCCCCACCCCTGGTCTCTTTCTCCTCTCTCCCTCTCCTCCCGTGTCCTCCTCCTCTCATTTCCTCTACCCCCTCCTCTTCCTCTTCCTCCTCCTCTTTCTACCCCTCAACCTACTCTTCCCTTCTCCTGTTCTTTCCTCCTCCTCTCATCTCCTTTATCCCCTTCTGTCTCTCTCTCTCCTCTTCCCCTCTTCTTCTTTCTACAGTGTCTAAACAACAGAGAGGTGTCAGAAGAGGCAGAGGAGAGGAAGAGTGATTGGCAGTCACCTTTGAGCGACAGAAGAAACTAAATTAGAGTCAGGCTGTCTGAAAGGGGTCTGTGGGAGTTGAGACTGAGAAAATGCATGGACATACATAAACACACACACACATACATATGCATATGCATACACACACAGACAGACATACACACACACAGACACACACACACAAACACACACAAACATAGACACACAAACATAGACACACACACACACAAACATTCATAAACATGTATTCACACACACATACATATAATTTGCATAGTGTTATGTATTCCTGCCTTCATATCTTTCGAACTCACCTGCCTCGCCTGCCCTCTCTTCACAGCCCAACACACACACACACACACACACACACACACACACACACACACACACACACACACACACCCAAATCCGGCCTTCTCACTATAGAACCAGTCTTAGTAGCTACAGAAAAGCCACATGTGATGCATCCCCTCCCCTGACAGGTTCACTGCAGATGCCCTCTGCTATGGCATCCACTGCGGCAGGAGGGGAGGGGTCACTGCTCCACACCGACACTGGCTGCATTCCAGTCACACAGTCTGATGGGGGTCATTGCCTTCATTACATTGCTAAATGTCACTTCGCCATCCCAAAGACTTGGGAAAAAGGTTAGTCCTGTCTGCTCTCCTACCCTCTCCTCTCCTCCCCTCACCTCTCCTCCCCTCTCCTCTCCTCTTTTTCTCCTTTCTTCTCCTCTCTTGTCCTCTGTTCTTCTTCCCTCTCTCTGCTCTACTCTTCTCTCCTTTCCTCTCCTCCTCTTTTTTCCTCTCCTCTTTTTACTCTCTCATCTCCTCTCCTCTCATCTCCTTCCTTTTCTCTCCACTCCTGCCCTTTCATTTTCTTCCCTCTCCCTCTCTCCTCTCCTCTCTTCTCCTTCTCCTCTCCTCCTCTCTACTCTCTGCTCTCCTCTCCTCTCATCTCACCTCCTCTCCTTTTTCCTCCTCCTGTCCTCTCCTCTGCAGTCCTGCCGCGTATGTGGCCATGAAGCCACGTCTATAAGGTAAATCTCCTGTGGACAAGAAAGGAACATTAATATTCATTACTTCAAATTATGACAGCAGTGACACGATAAGCCCTCGCATCACAGCTCCCATATTCATAGACAGCAACATTAGTTTGTTATGAGTGATGAATCTCTAGACCTTGTATTTTGCTTTTATAGATATGCTTACATAAATACAGTGCAGTGTATCACACTGAGACATTTAGCTGCATGAATTAAAGGCATGCTGTATTGCAGTCTTGGGAGTACCTATGTTTATTGGTGGGATTTACCGTGCATGTAATAGTACATGGCCTTTGATTTTTATTATTTAATCCTTTATGGATCACACAAATGACCTGCCAATGTGGGAATAGGTTAGTAATTAATCTACAGTGACATTTTTATCGAAGTCTACAGTGACATTTTTATCGACATTTGTATCGAAATCTTTAATTTGCTTGTTACAGTAATATGAGCCATGATAACTGTGTTGTAGGCTATTATTGAGAATGTATCTTTAGCTAAGGATATAATGTGTTGCCCTCACTTATCACCTAACATGTTATGTATGCCCTGGCTGACATGTTAGTCCAGTTAAATATCTCTATCTAGAATAAAAGTGGAAGTAGAAGTCTTAACTGTCACTATACAAAGTATAATAGTGAGATGCCATTCGGAACAGTGAACAGATGCACAAGAAGAAAGTAGATAAGAATAAGAATAGATAGGTAGAATTAGGTAGAATTAAAGTATAGATTCTGTATGTACAGCAGTATAAGACTACAAAGCAATATATACATTTTACAATATCAAGCTATGGATAAATAAATAATGTGCAGAAAATGCCAGCAGCAAAGTGGTAAGCAAGACAGAGTCATATGGCACAGAGTCTAATGTATTGCACAGAGTCTCATTGCACAGAGTCCAGGATAATGCACAACAGCAGGGATTCGAGTGTTCAAGATTCAAGGATTCTTTAGTGTCCCAGTGCAGCAGTAAGCAGATAATACCATGTGAAATTATGGTGGAACAGTGGGAACACACAAGTATGTGCCACAAGTTTCCCGGAAAAGAGACACTTCAGACACACTCAGACACACACACAGAGACACACACACACACATACACACAAACACACAAACACACACACACACACACACACACACACACACACACACACACACACACACACACACACACAATCATTCTATAGGAGTGCAAGAAGGCATTGATTGTGAGTGGATGTGTGTGTATGCATAGAGCCCTGCTGTAGACATGCCATTCACAGTGCATGGGCCATTTGCATTATGGGAGTTTAATTTAGTGTGGTGTTTGCTGGGTAAGAATTAGGATTAGTGGCTTTTGTGGTGATTATTTACTGCAAAAAAGTAAGTGTTGTCAAAATTCTAAAATATTTGATACCCTTCACATAGCCTACAATGTTGGTTGGTCAACCTGCAGGGTGAGGAAATGCAAACTGAAAATGTGAGCATTCTGTGTTTCATGCTGGAACATATTTTCCTCTGTCTTCAATCTGTGGGCCTATATTGTCGATGCTCAATAAACATATTTAAAACAAAAAAACGAAGTCTGGTCTCTAGGTGGACCATGCAGTGCACCAAAGTTCACTCCCTGTGTGCCAGAGTGGGTGTCTGAAGCAATCACTCCAGTACATTTAAAGTAATTGGAATGGACAGAATCAGCTTAAACCTAAGACAGACTCAAACGAGAGACAACACAAAAGGGAAAGGACATAATCAGGAAGGAATTCATTTATAAGCACATTTAAAGGCCCATCGTAATCAGAAAAAAAAACACTAAGGTGTTCTCAGTTCTTGCTAATCGGGAACCGTTTCGTGAGAGATCAGTGTAATTGCATGGGTCAATACCTCATTCCTCTGCCACAACAAGGAAACACAAGCACTGCTCTGACTGTCTCAGAAGGGTGAGTGTTCTTCTCTCTTCTGTTGTCAAGATGATTCAAGGACAGTTTTTTAAATGACATTCAATCCCTGGTGTCTGCAAACAAAAGCACAGGTCTAGACACAGAAATGTTCACATCGCAAATGTTACAGTAGACAAAGTAATAATCTTTGGTTGAAGTTCCCTTAAGGCTTTCAAGCATCTTACATAAAGGGCAAACTACAATAATGAAGCATATTAGGTTGCATTTCTTATGTACACAACAAACTAAGTCCTTTAACAAGCCAATTCATTTCAAAATTAGGCATATTAGCAAAACTAGCTTGAATTGTTCTCCAAGTAGACAGGCACACACTTACAGAGAATAAAGCCTAATAGCCTGCAGTTCTGCAGTCAGTGTAAACAAAATGTTGTATATGCAATTATTGTACATACCCCATGAGTCAGATCCACTTCAAAATGAAGTATGTTCTTCCTTTGCCCATCATCCAACTCTTTTTTATGAAAATTGGCCCAGATGTTATTGTCTAACCCTGCTGAACAAAGAGATAAAGACAAACAAATAGCATAAGAATCCTCCTTAACATAACGTGTTACGTAATAAGTAGTTATCATAACACTGTTGACAAAACATGCTTTAACCAATCAGTGTCACAGTAACAGTTGTTGATGATGAAGTCGTGATTCAAAACTTCCTCTTTAGCCATACCCTCAGGTCCTGGATCAGTCACGCCAAGCAACAAATCACTGGCCCTTACCACCACTGCTAGTTATTGACAAGGGGGCTTGAAAACAAAAGCAGAAATAAAATGAAATCTTATCACCTTGATGTTTTTTTTATCACTTTCCCTGAAGGAGGTTCTTCAAACACTTCTTTTCACATACCCAATCAACTGAAGGACAACAGGTGCAGTGACAGTGTGCTCCACAGTAACCAACAGTACCACAGGCTCCCTTGTTGTCCAATGACAGACTCAATACTCTCCACAATATATCCCCAAACAATCTACCGAGTGAGTCATTGGCTGTCTCAAGGGGATGCCTAAGAAAATGAAATCCATGGACCCAGAATGCTTTTTTCCCCAACACTCCACTTTATTTCATGCTGAAGATCCTTGCCGGGGGGGGGGGGGGGGAAGTGAGGGTCGGACAATAGGAAACAGTCAAGGGTAAGAGCTCACGTTTATGCATCCATACTCCTAATGCCAATCACCAGCACACATACAGACACAGACACACATACACACATGCACACACACACACGCACCCCCTATTCACCAACTGTCCTCCCCACCCAACACACACACACACACGCATATCTCCATGCCTCCCCAAACAAATACATACACACACACATATACTGTATCCCTATGCCCCCTCCCCAACACATATACACATACACACACACACACACATAATATCCACATGTCCCCCCACACACACACATCCACACTCATCCCTATGCTCCTCCAGTGTGAGGCGAACCAATCACAAAGACATTAGTCTCAAGCCATTACGGAATGATGGGACTTTGCATCAGCGTGTGAGTAGGAAAGGCTGCCAGGGTGGTGGATGACCAGACCAGTCTATAGTTAGGCACAGAGGGAAGACCCTTTTGTATCATTTCCACAGATACGATTTTCTACAACTGCGTCTTTCAGCCACCATGAGGCAGCCTTTGTAAAAATATGAGACTGTCACGGTGTGGTAGTGCATTAGGAGACACAATAAGACAATGCAATGAGTGGTTGAATTTGTGCCAGGTCTTATGAAACACATTGCAATTTCAGTGATACAAAAGTACAAAGCAAGAACCCCAAGGCACATACAAATCAAAATACAAATTATGTAATACGTTTGAATAAAGATGCAACATGTGAGTATAAAGATGTCAAAGAGAAGTGGGAAGAAAGGAAGAAAAGAAGGAAGGAAGGAAGGAAGGAAGGAAGGAAGGAAGGAAGGAAGGGAAACGTGTGGGGTGTAGGGGGTGATGGATAGAGAAAAAAATGGCAGTGGATAAAATGTGCTTTTAACCTATCAGGAAGCTGACAGGGTTATAGACAATGAGTTGCTGCTGTGGGCAAGGTTATAGAAGATACAGACATGGTAGAGACAGACATCCCAGAGGAGCGGTCCATCAATAGCTGAAGGCACAAACACAGCAGCAACAACAACAAAGAGCTTAAGCTGGAGAGAAAAGCCTGCAGAAGCTATTGTATTGTACGCCCCACAGCTGGCTTGAATGGCCATACTGTATAACCAGAATTTAAATTGGGCAGAAACTCAGCTCTGCCTCCTCACCTCAATGGCAATAAAGACAGTCAGAGCTGAGCCCCCTCTGCTGCAGTATTTATGGTAATACAATAGAGTGACATATTGACCACTGTGAGTAATGAAGGGCTCCCCTTCCTTAAAAAAAGCCATTTTAATGACTGTGTATGACCACATATCCACACAAAAATGTTAAAAAGGGAGGTGGGTACACACGCTAAAAAATAATGGTTCTTTACAGCAATACCATAGAAGAACCTTTTTCAGTGCTTCAAAGGAGTGTCGAGGCAACAGTTTTCTCAGGAAATATGACATAACATAGCCCTGTTTCTTTAAAAAAAACATTTTCAATGTGAAATACCTTTCGTATACACAAGAAAAAAATAAAGGTGCTTCAATGGTTAAATGGTTATTTAAACATCTCTGGATGGTTCCATGTAGAGTGAAGGTTCTTGGAGATTTCATGTCAGGTATGTGTTTGTAATTATGAAAAGAAAAGGCTGTAATGGTTCCATTGAAAGTAAAGTTCTTCTATGGCATCAATGTACTGGCCCCATTATTTTTTAGATGGCACTACATGCACAGCGTTAAAAAAGTACAGGTAAACTATGCACATCCCTAACATCAGCAATCATAGTGTCTTGTTTTTTCTTTTCATCCTCTTCCTTTCTCTTCTTCCTCTTCTGGCTCCCTGATGCCAGGCCAAAGTCTGTTACTGTAACAATGTTACAGTAATGTGCATTAACCCTTTACCACACCGCTGCACTGTACCATATGTATATAGGCATGTATGACATTCGCACAGTACTCATATTTGTACTCAGGCATATATTTTGTACATACATGACACATAACCAAAATGTTAAACCTTCAAGACAGTATTAAACATGTACAGTACATGATGGAAAAACAATTATCCAGTCATCCCGTACAATAGACTATTGTTGTGTTTAGTGAATTAGAGGCTGACAAATTATGTTAGCAGTCTGTACAGAGAGAAGAGACACAGAGAGGCAGAGAGAGAGAAAAAGAGAGAGCGAGAGAGGGGAGCAGGGGGTGCGGCGGGTGCAGCGGGGGGGGGGGGGGGGGGGGGGGGGTGGTTCTGGGCGGGTTGACGTCTGTCGGCACCCCTCTGGGCTTTACTGCAGTCTTTTTGGCAATTAGCCTTGCTGCCTGTCGTCAGTGTGTGCATGTGTGCGCGCGTCTCTGATTAAAACATTTCAATCTGGCTGCTCCCGGCACTGTCCGTCTCCCTGTTATTGTGACGGAGGCGTGAACAACAGAGGAATGTCTTTAATTAGGTTGGAGTGCAAACTGTTAAATGGGCTGTGTACGTGTGTTAAATGTCAAGTGTGTGCATGTGTGTGTGTGTGCATGTGTGTGTGTGTGCGTGTGTGTGTGTGTGTGCGTGTGGGTGTGGGTGTGGGTGTGTGGGTGTGTGTGTGTGTGGGTGTGTTAATGTGGGAGAATGTCCATTAGTTTGAATCAAGTATGTGCTTACTAAGCACTGCTACCATTTTATTACCATCTTATAGCATGTGTGTGTGAGTGTGTATGTGTACACTTAAACGGAAGTCCTTATTGTATATCCATGTGTGTGATTGTGTGTGTGTGTGTGTGTGTGTGTGTGTGTGTGTGTGTGTGTGTGTGTGTGTGTGTGTGTGTGTGTGTGTGTGTGTGTATGTGTGTGTGTGTGTGTGTGTGCAGTGATGATATCTATTCTTCTGCCAGGTGTATGCCAAAAATACATAGATGGCTTCTAGGCCAAACAAAATGGCTGCTTGTGAGGGAGGTGTTACCTTTGATCAGCATTTGGGTGCATGGTGTTTTAATGCCATCGCAACAGGCGCCTGAATCCAACACTCCATACCGCAACTCCAGCCACTGAGCCAATCAATGCTGCAGTCACTGTGTGTGTGTGTGTGTGTGTGTGTGTGTGTGTGTGTGTGTGTGTGTGTGTGTGTGTGTGTGTGTGTGTGTGTGTGTGTGTGTGTGTGAGAGAGAAAGAGAAATCCAGACTGCAGCAATGCGGCAACAGACACTCTTTCATCACACTCTGATTTTGACTTCCAAGCAGGGGTGGGTGGGGAGGAGGGTGAATATTCTAAGGAGACGAAACACATACTGGGGAGAGAGCAACAGAACTGGAAGACTGAGATGAACTCGATAACGAGTTCTGACACCCATAACTCACACATACATCCCTTTTAGCTTAGCCTGAAACTAGGAACTGGGAACTGGTATGCAGTATATTGTAATGTATGCACCTAAAAAAATTACTGTTTTTTTTTTTTGTTTGTTTGTTTTTTTTTTCAAAGAGGAGAGGTAGCTCCACCAGTATTTTTCTGTTATTCTGTTGCTACAGAAATTCTGCTTCAATTAAATTTTGTCACCTTTCATTGACTGGTCACACAGCCAAAAAAGGACAAATCAATTGTTTTTTTGTTTTTGTTTTTTGCTTGTTTTTGTCTAAAAGACATCAGGCCATCTTTTTTTTTGTTGCTGTGATTATTCTGGTACCACAGATAACACTCTGCCTCTATCCTCTGCCGCATGTTTCAATTAAATTTTACCACCTTTCACTGACTGGTCACACAGCCAAAAAGGGCTGCCTCTGAGGAAAGGGAAAGGGAAAGGGAAGGGAAAGGGTCCATGCTGTGCAGATCGGGACGATAAGGGGCTTACATTGCACTGTTTCCATGGTAACAACTCTTTCGTAGTGTGCCACATAGTATCCTTGACACTAAGATATGCCCATTTGTTCTTGCCATCAGGCATATCAAAGTAAATATGGGCAGAATTCAGCTATGTAGATAGAGGTAGATGGTTGTGTGTGTTTCCACATGTAGGCCTTATGTGGTGGTGCTTCTAAGCATATGTGTGTGATGTGGTTATCAAAGCCAAGCCAGTCTTGTTTGGGTGGGTTTGAAATCATTTATGTCTTCCTCTGTCAGTAAATGTGTATACATGTGTGTAAATACTTCTGTGAGCATTTGTGGGTGAATGTTTCGTAATATGCCTGCCAACATCTTAGCCTGTTTCTCATTATCTGTGTGTATGGGTGAGTGTGTGTGTGTGTGTGTGTGTGTGTGTGTGTGTGTGCCTGCATGTGTACGTGCAAGTGCGCTTCTGTGTTTGTGTGTGCGCATATACGTGTGTTTGTGTGTATGTGTATGTGTGTGTGTTTATGTTTGTGTGTGTATGTGTATGTGTATGTGTGGGTGGGTGTTTGACCGATCACACCACCTTAAATAGAATTGAACATTCTGTTTGATCTGTGTGTGCTGTGTGGGCTCTCCAGGGAGTGTGTGGTGTACGTGCAGTGCACACACTCAGCAAAGGACCAGACACCAGGCACGAAGGACCACACTGGACTTACTGGAGCTCCATCGCCCACCTCCACCTCCACCCCCACACCTCCAGACCCCTGTCAGCCCATTAACAGTCCCCACGCATGATCCTCCTCCTCCTCACCCAGCCCCAGATTAATGCCCAGCGACTCATTCGTAAAACTAATGGCTCGCGAAAGAGTGCCATAATTGCAATCAAGTCGCGGTGACGCAGACGGGAGGTGGTCCTTGGATGGTCAATCACGGCCTCCTCTGATGACCCTCATATGCCTGCCACCATCTATCAGGAGACAACAGCCTGACCAGAGCTCTGGGAGGAGGAGGAGGAGGAGGACAATGACACCGATGACGCCGAGGACTAGGATTGGTCCTGTGGTGAGTCACAGTGGGTGATGTTTCCTCAAAGCCTGTACGTAGTCTCTGATGTCCTGAAGAGCGTGATGGAGACATACGGCTGTGGGGCAGACAAGTCTAAGATGACTGTCTAGGTCAGTGAGGTTATGACTGTGCTGCACTGTTGTGCTTCATTTGGTTAATAACACACACTTAATTTCCCACCCACAGAGACTTTACCCTTGGAAGAAACAAAGTATCTCTGTCAGTCTGTCTGCCTCTGTCTGTCTGTCTGTCCGTCCGTCCGTCCGTCTGTCTGTCTGTCTGTCTGTCTGTCTGTCTGTCTGTCTATCTATCTATCTGTGTAAATGTCTATCTATGTAAATGTTTGTCTATCTTTCTGTCTTAAGATGAGCATTGGAGATTGTGTTTGTAAAGACTGTTCTTTTTATCATATTGTCTGAATTGTTTGAACTGAATATTGTTATGAATTGTTTGTACTGAATATTAAAGTGGGTTGGAAATAGAGGGGGAATTGTTTTATGGAAATGTATGAAAGATGAATTGGATTACAGCAAAAGTGTATGAAAAACACATCTCTGTCTTAAACATGCTGAAAAGCCTTATACAAGTTGGGGTTACAAACAAAAGGAAACTAAGATAAATGAACAACAAGTGGAACAATACAAGAAGAAATGTCATATCATATTCATAGAAATTATGGCACAGTATTCTTGTTGTATTGTCGGTTGTGAGAAACCCTTATAATGTTGTTCAGAGAAAATATATGTGCCCAATATTAGGGGGAAATATCAGGTATGGAGCCATGGGTAGATGTGTTGTTACTGTGGACATAAGAGTGGCTGTAGACTGATGAATCACTATTGTATTCACCTTGAGTTCACCGTGAGTTTAAATCACGCCTGAAGTGTCATTATATAACAGGGAGCTGACAGGTGGTAGCATGCGATAGCAGGTGGTAGCTACCAACTTAAATTGGCTGCATTAATAGTCTAGTATATGCTGTCAATCTTATCAACCCACTTGAAAAACAAATTCAACAAGTGTCGTGTGGACATACAGTATTCAAACACACTGTATGTAAATATGGTGGTATATGATGTGAATAAATCAAACAAGTGAAGCTGCTAAGAAAACGCAAAACCTGTGGCAAGCAATCCACAAATAATGTATTAGAACAGAGAGAATGCCATCAGGCCTACACATAGAAATAGCTAATAGAATATGAACAGAGCACCAGACAGCATCAAAGATACATTATCTAGAATTTACTTTGTTATAGAAAAAAAACCTGATGAGATAAAAGAAGGAAGCATCTGCCTGTCAAAACTGGCTCTCTCTTTTCTTTTCTTCATCCTTTAATCTTTAATATTCTGCGCCAGTGCTATTTTCTCTGTTTAGAGGTTGGGCCTAACCTCCCACTACACTATTCTGTCGGATATGAGTGTGGATCTCCAGATGCTTTTGATTTGTTAATGCTTGTCGAGTTTTGTCAGATGAAACCATCTTGACTGCACTTTGTTGCAAGTAGCATATAGGTATTCATGCATGATATGACTACACTGCCTTCATGCATGCATGCACAAAGATAATGGATACAGTGCTCCAGTAAAAATATGGACTAAAACACATCATTTTGATAGTTGGCCCACAAAGACTTTAGAGATGGGTTATTGATATTCAGTTTCAAGTTCCTTATTGTTCACTGACTTATCACCTTAATCATACCCAACCTCTAGTCCTAAACCGTAACAAGACAGGGAGTTTCAACAGATGATTTATTGAGTCTCAGCATCTGAAAACTGTCAACTGGACCATCTACAGGCTTATTTGCGCAGGGCAGTCGCTGTGATAAACTCAGACAGTATATGCTTCTCATCATGACGTAAAGGGGTGTGTCTTTATGAATTCAGAAGAAATGTGGTTCCTCCCATGTCTCAATTTCAAACCATGAGAAATGGACCATCTATAGGACCAACTGAACACCAAAGCAAATTAGCACTTTCACAGTATTCAGGGCATCAGTATGAGATAAAGTAACATATAGCATATGCCTACTCACTCAGTCTTACCTGGGCAACTTACAAGATCTAAGAGGCTATAATAGCGTATGCTTACCTTTTAATGAGGTGGGCACACACACACATGGATTCCGGGTTCATTGAGACTCTGGCCTGGGTGTGATGGAAAGAGAACAAGCCGGGTCCGTGATTGGTGGCCCAATTACCGTGGAAACGGGCACTGGGTGGACCGATCCATCAACCGCTCCAACGCTACACCCCCGTCTGCGGTCATCCATCAAGACAGGCTCATTTGCGCAGGACAGTCACTGTGATAAACTCGGACACTATATGCTTCTCATCATGACATAGAGGGGTGTGTCTTTATGAATTTGAAAGAAATGTGGTCCCTTCCCATGACTCAATTGCAATCCCACCACCACATCACCACGGACCTCAGTCCCTTGTTCCATCTTTTCTTCATTAAACCCCCACCCTCCAATTACTTTATTTTTCTCCACCTTACTGCTGCATATCAAACACACACACACACACACACACACACACACACACACACACACACACACACACACACACACACACAAACTTTGTTTGCACCTTGGCTGCTGGTTCTGACAAGCACTCTTGACGGTTCCACAGCCTGGGGGTTGGTAAGTAAGTGTGTGTTCTCTCTGACTCACTGAGCAGAACTCACCAAAGCCCTGAGCAGAATATGACTAGTACTCGTGGAAATTACAGTGTGATTCAAGCGTTAATTCAAGCTGGGACCCAGAAGAAGAAGAAGTTTCTCTGGACACGTTGTTGTTGGGCCACAGGCCATGTTGTCTGAGGATACCTGCCATGCAGTGGTCGACGCAAGCTGCTTTGGAAAAAGTTTCTTTCCCAAGGGAGGAAGGGAAACAGTAATTGAACTGTTTTGGCATCATGGTTTGGATCCTGCTCGCTGATGCTCTGCCAACCCACACACACACACGATTTTCCATCGGCACTGCTAACATTGTACAGACCACGCGACAAAAAAACGTTTGTTGTCTGTTGGCTGCTGACCTATTCGGTGCGGAGTAAAAAAATTATATATGGGATATATATAGCCTATACACACACACACACACACACACACACACACACACACACACACACACACACACACACACACACACACAGAATATATTTCCTGATGTATATATTCTAGAGGGATGTGTGATAGATTAGAGAGTTGAAAAGAACATGCTGATATAGCCCTCACCTTGGTTTCTTTTTCCCTTCCACACTGTCATCAGATTATGAGTAAGGACTGCTGTATACCAGAGCTTGGCAACATCCCAGTGATGCAATGCCTCTCTGATTTAAAGAAACTGCAGCTTTTATGGTACTCCACTGACCTACTGTGCCACTGTACCTTGACATGTTAAAATGCTGTCTTTCTCAAGGCCATGTTAGGATTTCATGAAGCTCATAAGAAAATATGCAATATTTGTAAAAATAACAATTGTTATAAAATCTGTATGTGATATTAAGCTATTAAAAACATTATTCTCTTGATGAACTAACTGAAGGGCACTGCCTAAGTGTCAGGATCGGCGTTTTATGTGTTCGTTTCGTCACTGTTTTCCCTAGTCCTTGCTCCTGTGCCCTGTGTTGTTTCTTGTTTTCACTTGTGCTTTCATTTGCCCCTTTGGTTTTCTATCTTTCTCGCCCCACGTCTCTCTGTGTCTCTCTCTGTGTCTGTGTCTCTCTCTCTCTCTCTCTCTCTGTGTCTCTCTCTCTCCCTCTCGCTCTTTGCCTACACCTGCCCTGCTACCTCGTTTACTTGTCTGTCCTAGTTAATTGTCTTGATTGCCTTGTTGTTCCCCCCACCTGTGCCCTGTTGTGTTTTGCCCTATCGTGTGTCCCCTTGTAATTGGCCCCTCTGTATTTATACCCTGTGTTCTCTTTGTCCTGTGCTGCGTCATTGTCTGAACTTCGTTTAACTCTGTTTCCCCTGTGCCAGATCCCGATCCGAGTATTGTAAGTTTTTGTAACTCCTTGAAGTTTATTTTTGTGTTAAATAGTATTTTCTGTTTTCCCCCCTCGTGGGTTTTTTGTTGTAGCTTCCCTTCTCAGTGTTCCCCCCTCTCAGTGTTTTTGTAATCTTGCTTCCCGTGTCCTCCCGAGCTCTCCTCTCCGTGTTTTGCAATTCTAGTTTTCCGTGTCCTCCCGAGTTCCCCTCTCAGTGTTTTTGTAGTTAACTTTCCTGTGTTAAATAAACCCTCTATACCCTGGACCTTTTGTATGCGTGCTGCATCTGGGCTCCCACTCCTTGAACCGTGACACTAAGAGGATTCAATACATGCAGTCAACATAAACAAACAAACACATCTCTCACACAGTATTTCTAGTTCATTGTTGTTTTTTATTTGGTTTTAGGCGCAATGGAATCTGGAGAATATAAAAAAAACATAGAAAGTAAAGATATAGACATGTGTTCAGCCCTTTAAACGCCAGCTGTCCTCACCAGAGACCAAGTAGACTAAAATAAAATCAGACGCTTTCATTCAACCAGACCTAATCATGAAACTCTTGGCAGTGGTAGGCTATTACCTTTCAAATAAAAATAAATAATTCAAATGGAAAAAAATAACAGTTTTAAACATGCACAAGATGCACTTTTGCTTTAAGTCCAATAAATGTGTGGCGAAAAAATATATATGCAAAATCGCCTCCCAATTAATTGATAAGACCAGCGACGACAAATCATAGGCAATGGGAAATATGAAGAGGGCTTTGGAGAAGGGCAGAGATTTATTCTATTGATTGGATGCTTCTACCAGCAAAGCTTTGGAGAGAGCAACCGTGGCATTTCACCGTGCCCTGCTCATTTCACAATGACCAGCATCTCAATTAAAACCCGGCAGTCGATGAGCTGCAAATATCACATTAACAGGGAGCGGTTATACTTGGCAACCCTAATGCTCGGACACTACAGTGAATGATGCCCCAGCCTGACACATGAAAATGCCATAGCTCTTTTTCTAAAACGAGTGCTGAGAGGTGTCAGCAACTCATTTTTTACCTAGCAGGACTGCAAAATGCATGATGATGCTGCCCTTTTCTGCCAAATATGCTGCCAAATATATATTACATTTCAGCATCTTTCTGCACTCGGTGAAGCATTGTGCTATCGAAAACTAATCAAGGCTGTACTCTGAGTGCAAGCTAGGAAGTTAAGTTATGCTCCTGAGGAATTTTGAAAAGTAACGGTAATTTTTCATATATATGCATATGCCAATATAACACAAACAAATAAATAAAACCACTGGTGAGATGGCTACTTGGTCTCTTGTGAAAGCAACATGTTTCATCCTTAATCACACACACACACACAATGCCTATGTATCCATTCTTTCATCATTTTTTTTTTGGTTTTGAGACACAGGTGCGCTACCCTGCCTCACAAAAAATAGTTTAAAGCTTTTTAGGTTCATGGGACACACACATACGTACATACAGTGGGGTATGTTTTTCAGAACAAAATATTAAAGCAGGTATTAAAGCATTGCTGTTTCTCTCTCTGTCATTGGTTCTAGCCTTCAGTCTCTAATTCTCTATTATTTTTTTCTTTCTTTTTTTTCTACCTGATGGGCCAAGAGGTCAGACATATATGGTTCAAAGTATTGAAGCCAATATAGAGTATGGAAGTCCTTGGATCATTTCTACTATATGTTTCATAAGGCTTGTTCTTCTGTTTTCTATCTCTGAGACCTGGCTGGTAAATCAAACTGTTTTCCTGGTAGAACTACAAGTGGTGGTTATCTTTTGATGGTAAAAAGGAAGGAAAATATTAGTCGTGTATTCCTCTATCATACTAAAATCAGAGAAGTAATATTTTGTTTAGTTTTTGAACCATATGTCTTCTTCCTCAAGACCCACCATGTGTTTTACATTTCCTAATGAACATTTTCACATTATTCTAATACTGCTTCAATCAAAATAAGATCCCAGACAATAAACAAGAGGGGAAAAGTAAAAAACAAACCAGAACAAAAAACATTAATAACATTAATAATAACATTAATTATAATAATAATAATAATCATCGTAACGTTTAAAAAAAATGAACGTCTTCATTTTGGCAACATGCCTGCGCACAGCAGGAAGAACATAATGTTATGCTGGGTAGAAGGAGAAAACACAAGAGGCGTATTCTGCAAACACAACCAGCAAATATTGTTTTGAAATTTCTGAGGAAGAATAAGCAAGCTAAGGTTTAACACTACAAAGAGTCACACTAGAAGAGGGTTTGGGGTTTGGGGGTGGGGGAACAAGTCCAAACAATGTCCCATGTTACAAACATCCTTCTTTTCTCTATCTTTCTTTTGGTATCATAGTCGCCTCACACTCTTTCATCTCATGACACTGAAAAAAGGACTAGAGTCGCATCGTTGACTCATTTTAACTGCATCTTTTGGGTTAAACCTTTAACACTCATCTCAGTTTGTAGGCTGGCCTTGCGGACAGTAGAGCTCTCCAAGAACTCCTCTTTTGGTTCAGTTTTAGGCTGGCACAGACCACGGAAAGCCCCTTCACAGCATAATTCTTTGGTGCCAAGATCCTCATCTTGGCAACGACCTTCAGATCATATGACCAGCCTCTTACAAGTGGAGTGAAAGAATGTATACAGATTAAGCCTGGGCTTTTCTGATACACCCGAACAGATATTCTTTGGCTCACCTAGTCTTCAGACTATGATGAAATGTTTGTTTGTATGTGTGGTACATGTTTATGTTTCTGTTTCTGGAAGGTTCCGGTGAGCTTCTACTGTCCCAAGGAAAAAACCAACTGTCAGCCAATCACAGAGCACACACACACCTATACATTCCCACCACGCCATCATGCATACATGCATGGTCCTGTGCTTTGGTCACGAGGAAGTGGTACAAAAGATAAAGACTATGAATGTTAAAATATGCAAAAAGGTATTTGGTCACATTATTCTTTCCTCTAAGTTATTATTTTTTTGGCAATAATTCTACTGTCATATTCTTCATTATTCACATAGAAAATCTCCTTGAAAATATATCCCATTTTCATTTTGGTTAAACTTTTAAAAGTTAAAATGGTAAATTCAAAGAAAATGTGTCAATTCCATGCCAAAAAGTGGTAAGCCTTGGTTAAACAATAACCTGTGTTATTCAAAACTGTTAGTCAGCAAATCTTTAGACATTTGCCTGTAACAATTGGCTTTGGTTCAGGTAAAGCATTTCTAATTGTGGCTACCCCTTAAAGACAAGGAACTATGAGAAACTGAAACGAGAATGGCAATAAGTACCTCTCAAAAGAACGTTATAGAAAAGAGCAACAGAACGAAAACCATCTTTAAAAATTTTACATCTTTGGATACCATTCAGCTTGGTTTTCAATATTTTAAAAAACTTTTGGATAGGCTGTCAAGTAATGGAAGCTAGCCAGTGCCCGTGTGCATCCGTGGCAGGAGTCACGATGACGCACACATACAAAACAACACCAGTCTCCCAGGTAACCCTGAAACACGGTCAGCCATCAGCTCGCGCGCCCACTGGTTCCCACGGTAACCGATTTGGCATCTGGAGAGCAGACCTCGGCCCGACTCAGGAGTGACGGCGTGTGTCAGGTGTCAGACCACAAAAAGCCATCCGGTATACCTCAATGGGATGGGCTCTTCAGTTGTGAATGTGGATCTCCTCAAGGTAATTTTGGCATCAGGAGATCTCCTGAGGGATTCCACGGAAAAGGCCAAGAGTGTCACCACAAGGCAAGAAAAAGATAATGGAGACACTCTCATAGGTCCGTATTTTTCCGTGGAACGAAACCCTCCCAGACAGACTTTAAAGCAGAGGAAAAGAGACAAGGCACCCATTCATGCCTTTGTCTCAACATGGCACAGGCGATATGTTTTTGGTTGAAACTGTTCAGCCAGCAGGCCAGCAGTCTATGGGCATTTTTTTTACAAAAAAGCAAAGGAAAACACAGTGTCATCAGACACCCGTGCCTTCAATTATTTTTTGGTAGCCTACAGACAAAAAGGGACTGGCAGACAGACAAAACAAATGAACTCTTCAGCATTGGAGACATCCATCCACATGGCACATTATTTGGATAAGGCAGACAGGAGACGGTGGATCGGCGGAGGAAGGTGACCAGAGGCTGCTGGGGGGGGTTGGGCATTCCCGAGCCCAGCGTCACACTCTCCATGGCAGTCAACCTGGTGGGCACCCGACCGTGGGCAGCGGCGGCGGTGGCTGGCACGGGACACTGGCTGTGGCACTCACATTAAGGAGTAGGAGGAGGAGGAGGAGGGGTAGGAGAGTAGGGTAGGGTACAGGGAATATAGGAAAGAAGGCATAGGGCTAAAGGGAACTTGGTATGAACCTAAAAGGAAAGGTCCTTTCAAGTTTTTTTTTTTTTGGCTGAGGTAGGCTTGCTCAAACAGCAGCAGGCAAACATTGGTCTCAAATATGGCTCGGACATTCTGAGGTAGCTATCTTTGGAGGTATTGTATGGAACTTTGGGGAAGGCCTCGAGCCAGAGGCGGGAAAGGTGTGGGGGGTATTTGGAGAGGGACTAGGGGAAAAAAAAAACGGTCGCCTCTACGGTTCCTCCGGGGTTGGCCTGCCTCGAGGCTAACACGGTGAAAAGCAACACAATCAACTCTCCTCAGACTCACACTACAGTAAAAGGCCGCATTGTGTATCTGTTGGTATTGCAGAGCTAAGGCCAAAAACACAAGGGGACTGCCAAACAGGCACTGTCCCCAACTTCTGAAATCCACACATTTCGTAACTCTCTTGTGCGTCTGAGTATTCTGAATATTTGGCTCCGACAAAGGATATAACCATCTTAGTGCAAGAAGAGAACATAATAGTACCACAGGACACCATTGCATTGTGGGGGAAGTTTTGGTTAAAGCAGAAAGTCCTGTGGTAATATTACGTTTTCTTTTTTTTTCTCTCAGTATTAAACAGTACTGTGCTTTCTTCTTTACAGTACTATTTTATGGGAAATAAAACTCTAAGTGACTAGACATGGACTGTGTCATGGTCACATAACATCTCCTAAGGCGAACATTCAGTGCTAAAGCCCACAGACAGAAGCACAGATGGGCACACACATCATAAAGGCGTCAAGCTTTGGTTTTTTAAAGAAGACAGCTAAGGGTTTGGAATAGGTTGGTGTATGGGGCTTACTGGGGTTGGAAGAGGAAAGGGGAGACTGCAAATTATTGTTGTTCTGTTACAAAGTCTGGTGTGTGTCACCATTAGACTCTGCTTATGTCAGGGGTTGGGGGGGTCATGACGATCCCCTATACTTTAGCAGCAGTTTTTGGTTTTCAGGCAGACATGACACGACACGACATGACATGACATGGCAGACATTAAGAGACTTTTCAGGGAGGGAGAGAGGCGGAGGAGGAAATGGGGTTTTGGTGGGCAGGCCAAGGGGAGGAACCATAGTTGGAAAGGGAAGGGGGGGGTTGGCGAACCGTTTTTGGGGAGAGGGGTTATATGTGGTCAGTGCTAGCCAGTGCCCGTGCCTGAGCCAGGCAAGTTGGAGGAGTGCTGCTCAATGAGAACGTGGCACTGCCCCGAGCCGACCGGAGCACCGTTATGGCCATTGAGGTTGCGACCCTGTGGACATCAGAAGAGAGAGAGAGAGAGAAAGAGACAGGAAGAGGAGTGTTTTCAATCAGGATCACTTCAATCAGGGATCAATCGCTTCCAAACACTCAAGTGTCAATCAACCTGTGCAGATCCATCCCTCTATCTAAACATCAGCCATTTGCCTTTGGTTGATCTGCCTAGCTTAGTATTTGTTGTTAGTAATCCATCATTGTGTCACTTGTTATTAAATTGGTCTCAGGTAATATGTCATTGAAGGACATATGGAGGAGCTGGAGGTCATCAGGGTGAGGTGGAGAAATTGACAGGCTGCATTGATCTCCTGCATGACTGAGAGCCCTTAAGGTTGAAATCTATTTAAAAAAGACCGTTGTGTGCTATGCAAACAGGCTCTGACAAGTAATCCATTACAACAAAGGTGAAATACTGTATAATTTCCATAGTGGAGGACTAAATTAATACTTTTAAAAAGTTTGATTTACTTGTCTATTAACTAAAGCCAACTTGACAAATGAATGATGACTGAATGATGAATGATGAAGAACAATGCAGCAAAGGAACAATATGTACTGCACTTAAACTTTGTTCTAACATTAAAGTTTTTACAGAGTAGGTAAATTAGTTAGACACTTTGTAACTGTTCAAATGAAGTGTGACCCATTAGTTTCCTTCCAAAGATATTTTTTGCAAACTGCACTTCATAACAACCTCCAGGGTGTCCCTTGGGGTACATATGTGTGTGTGTGCAGGCTTACCTGAGGCATCAACTCAATGGCTTCGGCCGGTCGGGTCACCCCAGGTTTGGGGACCCCGTTGTTCTGAACGTGGTGCCCACCATCGTCCCCCCGGGGCACGGACCAACTGTCCTGGGTCCCTTTCCTACAGAAGAAACTGGAGACAGGATCCATGCGCTCACAA
>CM059283.1:20222254-20292254 GCA_030347295.1 Setipinna tenuifilis
GCCAGTCACATCCCGGCATCTGGCAGAGGCTGTGAGGCAGGATTAGGAGCGTCAGCAACACAAACAAGCCCAAAGCTGCCAGTCACCCTCTGAGGCCGCACACACAAGCACACAGCCTCTATTCCCATCAGTCAAATGCGCTTTTGACAACCCAAAGAGGTCCTCACAGAAAATACGCCCCAGACACAGTGTTGATGGTCAGTGCTGTAAAAGGCAGTAAAATGGCTGCTATTTTGTCATCATCGCCGTATAAAAACAGGCGGTATTTACACACATAAACCCGGAGCTTTCCTCCCTTTGAAAAATATGGCCTTGTGAAACCAGAACATTTTCTGCCATATGAAAGCAAACCTTTAGACCGTGGGTCTGGAAGACCTCTCTCGCATTTGCAATGTAGTTGCACATTTGCACAATACATTTCTAAGGCTATTTATCAACTACTAAGTTATAAATTACATACATTAAATGTCAAAGCACTTGACTGCTGGTTAAATGTAAAACTGCATTTCATTATACGGGTATTGTTTTACTAGTGCCATGACAATAAAAATGCAATATAGTTATGCCCTCAGACATTAAAAATGTTACAGGCTATGTGGTGATGTAATGATTTAAATGTAAACTGCTGCCATAACACCTCATTCGGACTGACTGGTGTCTCACCTAAACTGGTTAAATATAAAACTGCACTTTATTGTACTGGTATTTTTTTACTTGTTCCATGTAATGACAATTAAGGTGAATTTAATCTTATGTTATCTAACATACTATAATGTAGACATTGTCTCACACATTAACAATGTAACAGGCTTTGTGTTGTTCCTGCCACAACACCTCAAACAGCCTAACTGGCTGGTCTCTCAGCTAGACTGGTTAAATAATGTAATAATTTGGATATCCACTTCTGCCACAACACCAAAAATAGACTGGCTGACTGGTGTCTCACCTAGACTGGTTAAATGATGTAATAACTTAGACACAAACTCCCTCCACCACACCCCCAAACAGCCTGACTGGCTGGCTGGCGTCTCTCACCTAGGCGGGCGATGGTGTGGGCATTGGTGCCACAGTCCATCTGCAGAGGCCCCTGGAACTCCCCGTGGGGCACCTTGCGGTAGGAGAGGCGGAAGCCCTCAGCCTTGCCCGCCTTACTGGGCAGCTCCCACAGCACCTGCACCGCCGTGTCGTTTAGCACCTTGGTGAAGAAGGTCGGTGGAGTCGGCACTGTGGATTACGCAGGAGGGGAAGAGACATAGAGGGAATGGAAGGGAGGGAGGAAGGGGAGATGGGATGGTTCAAAAGGGATGCTTGATTAATTTCTGTTCATCGCAATATTACAGGTTTATTCACCGTAATAATATTACCACAAAACGCAAACACTCTGTCCCAGTGAGCGTTCTAACAAAGCATGCAGCTAAGGGAGAATAGATAGCTCATTTAAGAAATGACACATGGGCTCTCACTGAAATAACACAGTCAGCAGGACGAGCACAAATATGAAACATATTTCATGTGATTTCATTTTAAAAAATTAAATATTAAAAAGGGAATATACAGAGTAATAGGTACTAAATGTCATTAGGAAACAATAGATTAAATAAAAACTAGACCAGGGAACTGAAATGTGGGCTTGATTCAGAGTCGACGGTTTAAAGTGAATAGACACAAGCTATCACTTAGTAGATTTAGTGCAATGTTGTAAAAGGGGAGGTGTACGGCTCCATACCTCCCCCTAGTGTTGTAGCCACGACGGTGCTGGACACGGGGCTGGCCCCCAGAGCCGAGTAGGCTTTGAGGTAGATGGAGTAGGTGGTGGCCGGGTCGAGGTTGGCCAGGTCGTGTTGGAAGGTGGTTTTGCTGATGGCTTCCTGGAGTTCCTTGCTGTCTGGCTCTGAAAATGGTTGAACATATGATTAATGTCACACTGCTGTGTGTAAATAGCCTACATGCTGTTGCATACAGTGGCCAATAACAGACCCTGCTGTAGTGTGTTACTGTTGAGCTATCTGTGAAAATTGAACAGTTAAAGTTGGTCAGCTTTGCATACAAATTATACATTAAGATGGGCTGCCTGTTTCAGAGAGTGTTCTTTTCCAGCACTCAATGACTTTTATAATTATCAATTGTCACACAATGTACCGCAAATGCAAAGTAGCCTATGCATATGAGATTATGTACCTTGTGTGAAATCTTTATTAATCGGTTAAAAAAACAATACTGAGACCCTTACCGCAGATCTTTCGGATGTGCAGCACATATCCGATAATGCCATCTGTGACCTCGGCAGGCGGCTGCATCCAGGACACCTGCAGCGAGGTGCTGGAGAGCGCGGTGGCTTTGAGGCCGTTCGGGGCATCCGGCAGCTCTTTAGCCAGAGACACCGCCAGCCGTGCGCTAGCCTGGTTGGTGCCAGCGCTGTTCTCGGCGATGCACTGGTAGATAGCTTCGTCCTCAGTGGAGATGCGAGTCAAGGCGAGGGTGCTACAATAATTATAAATAGTGTAGACAGTTAATGACCATGTTAGTAACAGTGATTCAAAAGAATGTGCTTAAAATGTGTCTCTTCACATCTTGCAATAGGGCATAGCCCACATAATAAAATGTATGTATGTATTCTATTTCTCATATGCATATACTCATAAGCTACATATTTTCTCATATCTAATTCCCAATGGTGTACTTTTCATGATGGACTATTTAAATGTAATATTGATGCATGGACGAGGAGAACCCATGTTTCGAATTCCTTCAACAGATTTCTTTCTTTGAGAAACTGAGCTGGGTTATACAGCTATCATAGACTGCCACCCTGTGGTCATATGTGTGAACTGTTTTAAAGACAATTGTAAACCTACAACAGTCTCACATTCTGTTTTCGGCAGGGCTTTTTGCAAGCAAAATCAATGCTGTCTCGGTAAAAAAAAATGTAACATCTTGTTTCCAGAACAAAGGACAATGGCGCCTTCAAACAACTATAATAAGTGAGTATTTTCAGATATTGCCATACCAATGTAGGCCTATCTATGAAAACATACCATGTGGATTTTTTTTCATACACACTTGGCTTATCACAAATAATATTAACTCATTACCTGTTATTATTGGTGAGTTTGACGTTGTCTCCAGGAGTCAGGATCTTGCCGTTCTTCAGCCAAATAAGGTGAGGCTCGGGGACTCCCTGGGCCACGCAGGAGAATACAGCACTGCCACCTAGCGGCTTAGACACGGACTGCGGCCACTGCACGAACTCAGGAGGAGCTGAGAGGAGGAAGAGGAGCAGACAGACCAGAGAGAAGGTGGAAAGAAGAAACGAGACGGGGACGAGATACAGAAAGAGAAAAACAGCAGATGTGATATGATGCAGTGAGACGTGGAGGGAGCAGAAAAGAAAGAAATGGATGTAATGATGGAGATAAACAAAAAGAGGCATGGGTGAAGGAGAAGGAAATAATAATGAGAACAATGATGAAAAAAGATTGGAGACAAAAGAGGGAAACGGAACAATTAGTCAATTAGGCTACTAGTTCAGACCACTAAAGGCAAGCAGTAGCTGCAATACCACTTCTGCACCATAGGCGGCAGAATTTCATTAGAGCAGAGTTTCAACATCACTAGTCTAATGGTAATGACCATGGCCTGAATCAACATAACAATAAGCACCATGGCAGATGGATTTCAGACTGACCACTGATGCAAGGTTACAACTTAATTCAATATTCCCTTTAACATATATGACTTTCTACATGAATTGATGATGTGTGAATGTTATGTGTGAATAACTAACTGCAGGATATCGTGTGCAGTGAATCGGATACATGTGATAAGCATGTGATTCTACATGCAAAAAAGGGTATACCATAAATGCTAAAAGACCAGTGGAGGTTTTGCTGGTTTTTATGTAAATTGATTTTCAAATAGGTATCATTGATCTTAGAGTATGATTTATTTGGATTTATGGAAATAATTTTAGAGCCAAACAAGAAATAGTAACTCTTTTTCATTCACTGAAAGTGAGATTTGAGGCCCCTTTATCTCTCCCCAACAAAACACCCCAAAATCATCTTTTCTTTCTCCGGGCTTGAACTTCACCCCGCTGTCCCTTAATAACCCCAGTCTGTCTACTCTGGTGACCCGTCTGGCCCCCTCCAATCCGCTCTCCCTTCCTCTCTTGTCCTCTCCTCTCCCCTCTATTCCTCTCATTGCCAGAGCAGGGGACAGATGCCGGCTCAACGTTCCACATGACACTCCATCACCAGCCGCACAATGGCCTTGCATATATGTAGAGGCCCCCGCAAGCCCCCACCCCCCACCCCCACCCTCAATCCCCCTCCATCCACACACCCCCACCCCTCTTCATCCACAGCATCTCATTGATCTATTGACACCATCCCAAACCACCACCACCACCAACAGCAGCAGCAGCAGCAGCACCCAGACCACTAAACATACACCCCCCCACCCCCACCCCCATCTTTCCATGCTAAGACCCTGAAACCCTGGGAAGATGGGGGGTTTTGGAAGGATGGATTTGAGGTGGGGTGGGGGGTGGTGGGGAGGGTAGGTGGGGGTTAAGTTGGATGTGTGAGGAGGGGTTAGGGGTCACAAGCGAGGCCAATTTCAATAGGGGCTCATTAATCAATGCAGGCGCGGATCTTTAGGCCTCGGCCCGGCACCCCCAGTCCGCGAGGCCCAATTTCTTTGAGGAGACGACAAAAAATATGGATCGCCCCCCGATCCATAATTGCGGAAAGTCATTAGAGCGGTGGCTTTGGGGACGGTCCCTGTGTCTTTTGTTTGTCGGCTGGGGTTGTTTGTGTCCTAGATTAAGTTTAATAGGCCAAACAGAATGAGGAAACACTGCAGGGTGTATTTGTCATTTGCAGGTGCTGAGCTGTTGAAGTGCTGCTTTAGAGAAAGTGCAGAGTTTGTGTTTTCTTGCTGGCAATGAGAAAGAGTGAAAAAAACTTTCATCAAATCAATGTAATCAAATAAATCTAAGCTGTGCTTGTAGTGGAAAATAACATACTACTGCTGGGCTATGCTTAAATTGATAGGTGGCAGCTAATTTTAACAGTCCATCTACATCATGAAGTATAGTGTGAAAAATGTGTAATAACATGTAGTATTATGCACTTACACTGTACCTTAGGGTTATGGTATGGGTTAGAAAGAGTATATATAGTGCAGGTACATAATGTTACATGTTGTTAAAAAGGAACTGCTAAAATTCATTATTCTTATTCTTATTATTTTGCTGAACTATGCTAAATAAAACACTAATATAACATTCATTAGCTCCAAAGGGGCTAGTATAGCATGTATGTTGCTGAACACATGCAGACACATATTATTGGTTTGGGTGCTTATGGGGGCATCTGTGGGAGTGAGAATGCACTTGAACATGTAAATGAGTGTGGGGTAGGGCAATGGAGCTGGGCTAGGCGTTTAAGGCCTGGGCTTAATAGGCCATTGCGGAGAAAGGGGGGGCAGGAGGCCATTGTCACATTGAATGAAACTGTGAGCGTCACCCCCTAGAACGCCATACCCTTGAATGTTTAACTGAAACTTCCATACCCTTGAATGTTTAACTGAAACTTCGTATGTGTGTGTGTGTGTGTGTGTGTGTGTGTGTGTGTGTGTGTGTGTGTGTGTGTGTTTGTGCATTATAAACCATAAAACAAGTATACCAGCACTACATCAAGTCCATGTAAACCAAAACCATAGACCAATGTCATCTTTGCTGTGCAGGGTTTGGGTTTGTTTACAGAGCCAAGTGGAATGGCAAACAGCATAATCCCTCATGTGTGATGTACATTGCAGTGTGAGTGTGAGGTACGTGCTGCATGCCTCTCTCTCTCCTCTGGATTAGGTTGCCTTTGATTGAGGAGAGGCTAAAAATAGCAGCAACAGCAGCAGCAGCAACACTGCATCACGCCATATAGCACATCCATGTTTGGTTCACAGAGAGTTCAACTGTACATAATAACATCGCCTGTTTCAGGCAAAGCCCTGTCACTGAAGAAGCCTCCATTTGAAAAAAAGAAAGTGGAATCAGAAAGAGGAGGAAGAAGAGAAAGAGGATGAGGAGGAAGAGGGGGAGGAAGAGGAGGAGGAAGTTGAGGGGTGGATAAGAAAGAGGAGGAGGAAGAGGAGAGAGAGGAGGAGAAAGAGGAGAGGGGAGGAAGAAGAGGAAGAGGATAGGGAGGAGGAAGGAGGGGGAAGGAGGAAGGAGGAAGGCTGGCCTTAGCAGCATCAACATAGAGACAGCTCCTGTGGGGATTGGCTGTCCTGTCCAGCCTCTCAGCTGATCGCCTGTCTTAACTGCATCCCCAGGATCAAACTGTCAGGCTTCGGCTGTCCATACATCAGCCTTGTCCATACCAGCTATTGATCAACTTAGTCTTTGGACAGGGGTCTTAGATCTGACCTTGAGAGTGATAGGATAGGATGGGTCAGGTTGGGGCCCCTCTTTTTTGCATTTCATACATCTGGGCTTCACTAGTCAGTGATAAACAGGGCAAAATAAAGTATTGATGTGTGGTGGCCTGCTGTGCTTCTGAGCCTTAGATCTGTATCTACACATCTACACAGTATTTTTTTTTCTTTGCCTTTAAAAACAACTTTGATGTTTTATGCAAAAGGCAGGCTATGCATGCCTATCATGGCTAGAGTGTGACACACACAGGGATATGTGTAGTGTCACTAGGGGTTGTCAAAGTCTCATTCACTGACATTTCTGATATTTTTCCTGACACCCATGAATAATTTCTGTGAAGCATTTCATGGTATATCTATGTGATGCATCTTGACATATTTTGTCAAAAAATGTTTTTTTCTTCTTCCTCTCCACTGCTTTTTGATGAAAGAATCTCCCTCCCTCTCTCTCCCTTTCTCTCTTATCTGAGGCCACTAAGCCAGCTGTGTGATCTGCATTTTCTTACAAAGGCCCTGCTGCATGATCTAACCTCTCTTCACATTTTTCATATGAAAATGTTTCTCTCCATAAAAAGAGCACTGAAATAAGGGGGTGTCTGTGAAAGAAGGGGTTTGGGGTGGGGTGGGGTGGGATGGGGGGGTCCTTTCACTGAACCCCACACAATGGCCCTCGACCCCCCCGAACTCCATACTGCCTGACCACCAGCTGTGACGAGAACAACTGCCCCCCCACCACCACCACCACCACCAAACCTCCATCCCCTTCTGACGTAGTAAAACCAGAGAGGATGAGAGGGATATGAGGATGGGGATGAAGATGGGGGGGGGTGTAGGGCCACCCCACCCCACCCCACTCCCCCTCACTGGGGACCCATCAATTTAAACAAACTCCTCCCCCTTTTGCTCTCTCTCTTATTCCCTGCCCATCAATGGAGCCCCGCCCTCTGCCCTGCCTCTCTTCGACCGGCTTCCCTGGGAGCCCACTAGGGCAGGGTCAAAGGTGAGGAGGCAGAGGTGAGAGGTCATCCCTCACTCCCCCCACCGTGACCCTCAGCCACCACCCGCAACCCCACCTCCCCACCCCCCCACAAACACTTTCTCTTCCGTCACCCTTTTCCTCTCCTCTATTGTCTTCTGACCACGACTGCATCTGTTCCCTGCCGGCTGGCGAAACAAAGCCGGTGACACAAAAAAAGATGACCAGCCAGAGCACAGCCTAGTTCAAGGCCAGGGGCAGATGTATACGTATATGTATATGTATGCCTCTGTGTGTGTGTGAGGGTGAAGTCCAAGGTTGTGAGAAAGAGAGAACCCCCTTGACCTCTGATAGCTCTTGCATATGCACAGACACAACAACACAAAAAACCTCATCTGATGACCCATGCATCAGAACAGGACCATCGAAACACACAAGGTTGCTAGTCCGACCTCCCCTAACCTTATGCTGAACACCAGACAGATGGGACACACATCCACTGTGGTTGGATTTGAACTTGGCTGAGGTTTTTCATTCAGTTCATTCTTCAATTGTAAGACTGAAATATGCTGGGTTCCCATAACCTATATAGCACAGGTTATACGATATGGCAGTTATGCCATGTGGGATGACAACATGTGGTATTATGCAATCCACACAATCATTTCCTGGAGTACTCTGTTTGTGAAAGGCTAAGACTGACTAGCAAAAACACACCTGCTAGTTAAAGAGGAGATATAGCAAAGATGCTGATATCAGGTTATCTGATGCAAGTCTGTCTAAGCTATGTAGACACTTCTGATACAAGTCTGACTGAGCTATATGAGGTGTTCTTTTCTGATGCAAGCTGATTCCAGCATTTGGTCTGTGATTAAAAAAACACTGGATGCAAAGTACACCCCAACTGCTCCAATCAAATGTTCTGGGGAGATTTAGGGCTTCCCTTTCGATAGACCAGTATTGTTCTTTGTTTCTTTTGCAACCCCCTTCCCCAAAATAAGTCAATCAATAAATTAATGAATACATTAAAGATTGGCTCCCCCAAAAGTGTCCAGAGCCAATCCACTTGTGAAAGACTGATAGGGGGAGATATTGATTGATCAGGTCAAAAAGCCACACACAGGGGAAGAGAATGGTGGAAAACCCAGCTGGGTGCAAAATTTAATGATCGAACAGCAAAAATGGGAGCGTTAAAATGCCCGTTGGCTCTAAATCCTACCTCTATATCACAGAAAGAGCAGAGACCTTTCTCCACAGGAAGTGCAGAGTAGAAATAAACTGAGCTAAACTGTGCTTCTGACAGGGTTATAATGCACTTGAGATTGTACAACACCCTTGACATCTAGCAAAACACTGCACAGTACATTTGAAGCCAAGCCAACCACTAGCAATCACATAGCATTAGCCAACCACATTAACCGTATGCATTAGTCAATCAAGCTAATCACTCTGGCTTCAAAACAAAAATGATTAGTCAACATAAAAACCCCACGCAGGACACTTGGCAAAACTGCAACTGCCCAGTATGACTCTGAAAATACAACGCTACACATTTCTATGCCAGATTTTTAGCGCATTAGTTGTGTATGCTAAGATGAGCTGCTGTGTTTCTGTGCTGTGCTGTGTGTGTTTTGTTTGAGGGCACAGGGGGGAACATCAAGCCCAGCCCAGCACACCCCACCAGGACAGCCAATTAAACTGGAGGTAATGACAAACAGGGAGGAAAAATGAGAGGAATAAATGTGTGGACGGTTGGTGCATGATGGATGAGCAGTGTCATCAGAGGGACAGGGGGACACCTCCAGTCCCGGTCGAGCCCCCAACCCCATCATCCAGAACTACAACCCCCCTCCCCTCCTCCCCACAGCCCAGACCAGATGGAAGCCACCCTCAGTGGTAATTACAAAATACAAGCAGTCAGGGTCCCACACCAAGGTGGAAGTGGTGGGAGGGATAAAGGGGGGAGGGGTTTAAGGGCCTTCCGTATTGACTTTCCCCTTTTGAGCTACCCTTACCAATCATCATCCAGGACATTGGTCCAAATCCGATATTTTTTTTTTCTCCTTGGTAGGCCAAAGGGCCCAACACCCACCCATTCCCATTAAGGTCCGTTCCTAATTCTCATCTGGCCAGACCACCTCTCTCCCCACCCCTCCCACCACACACAGTAAACATACACACACACACACACCCTCATGTCCATGGTCATGCCTGTCTCTGTTATGGACTACCAGCTGTCAACAAAGGGGACAGGGGGCAGGAATAAGCCCTCCCAGGTTTAGACTTGAGGGGGTAGCAGAGAGCACCTAGAGACTCACTGAGAGGGTATATCATAATATCATTTGTAACAACTATCAAAATAAAAAAATCATCAAAATAAAACAACAAACAAAATTTTGACATTACATGGTTTTGGTGCTTGACCACAGCTGTTTAGAGTGGCTTCAACACCATCAACAATGCCTACAATGCACTAATAACAAAGTCTCTCTACAGCATCCAAAATCTGCCTTACAGCTAAAAATACTTCCTCTGCACAGTAGACTGAGGGATCTGAATCTGGCTCACTGAGCTGTAAGGTAACACGTTTTAGTGAACTGCTGTGCGTTGGGCTGGCAAAGTGACAGGTGCAGAGAGAATGTTGAAAAAAAAGGATACTTTAAACAAAGGTGGAAATTACTGGGTTTACAAAGGGGAAGTGGTCTCCCTATGTTTTGGTTAATCAAGTGCAGTTGCTAGTCAACCTGATTTCCTGAATCTGACAGTATAATTACTGCACTGAAACATGTGGATAAACACAAGGATGATGGTGATGGAAGGGAAACGCGTGTGTGTGTGTGTGTATGTGTGTGTGGGTTTGGCTTCCTCAGACTGGTCGTTTAAGGGCGTTATTTTAAGCGAAACGTGGTGCTTACCTTGCACCACCAGCCGGCCGAGCGCCGTACGCCTCATTCTGGTGCCAGGGCGGTTGGCGGCGCACACGTACACCCCGGAGTGCTGCAGGGACACGTCCGAGATCATCAGGTTCCCCGTGCCCAGCACCTGGATCCCCTCCACGCCAATAGAGCGGCCGTCTACAGAACACACACACACATACGGCAACACACACACACATTCACCCATACACAGACACATGCATGCACACACACACACACACACACACACACGCACACACGCACACACATACACCAACATACAGACACATGCATGCATATACACACATACAGACACAGATACAGACAGAGACACACATACACCAACACACACATACAGGCACGCATACATATACACACACACACACACACACACACATGCATTGACATAGGACAAAACAGACATGAAGTAACATGGTTAGGAAGAGTCAGTTATGTACCTTTCTATCTACTGCTCCAACTGTATTGGTGTTACCTTCCTTCTACAGTCTCGTATGTACAAAGTCTCGGGTATTACCCAACAATATAATGTAATAGATTTATAATCCAGGTAGTGCTAACAAAAACGTGCCAGCATGGTGACTATCTGGCATCTAAGATTTATGTAAATGGTGCTTTTAGGCCCTGATAATCTAAGTGCCTGAAAACCCCTGGGGGCAGACAGTTAAGTAATATCTCCTCCTTCATTACTACGGTTTTCAGCAAGCTGTTTAAGGATGCTATGCAGACCAGTACTAGCAAGGACCAAGGACTGTGCTTCCCAGGCTGCATCTAGATTTTAAGGCACACATGGATGTGTCCATGTTTTGCTTGGTCATACCCAGTCTGCTCCAGGACACGATGGGCCTGGGGTTGCCTGTGGCGATACACTCCAAGATGGCCGTCTGATGGACGTTGATGGTTAGATTCTGGGGGCCAGACAGGATCACTGGCTCTTTGTAGACACGCGGAGGCCCACCTGAAGAGAAGGTGAGGAAAAGAGAGTGATAAAGGTAAACAGAGAGAGAAAAAGATAGAAACAAAAGACAAGAGTCAAGATAGAGTCAAGAGTCAGACAGAGAGAAATAAAGATGAAGAGACCCCCCAAAAATTCTGTGGACCTCTAATTTTTTTTAGTATGGTTCAGATCCATGTTTGATGGTGCAGTGATCAATAAAGAGCACAACAGATAACCCAATGCTTACCCAAACCAGGTGAGCCAGTACACATTACATTACATTTAGCTGACGCTCTTATGCAAAGCAACTTACAGTGAATTGAGTACAGGGACACTGCCCCTGAAGCAAATAGGGTGCAGGAGAGTGCTAGTTATTCATTCCCCCACCCTCATTTTTACTGTTAGTACAGGATTCGAACCTGCGATCCTCCAATCCTAAGCGGCACACACGTACCTGTGATGTTGAGCTGGGCCTCGTGGCTGTAGCGTGTGTTGGCAGTGTTGGTGGCCACACAGCGGAAGAGGCCGGCATCTGTCTTACGCACTCCTGTGATCTGCAGGATACCCATGGGCAGCAGAGTGTACCTATGGATGGAGGGGGACACAATGGGTTGTTAGCTCTGGATTGCTTGTAAGAGTGGTGTGTGTCTGTGTGGGCTCACGCATGTGAGTGCATGTGTGTGTGTATGTGTATGTGTGAGCAAACTGCACTTTGCACAAGTGTGCATTGTGTATCGGAGTGGAGAGAGACAAAAAGAGAGAGAGAGAGAGAGAGTAACATGTATGTTTACATGTGTGTGTGCATATTTGTGTAAATAACTGTACTTCTGTGCTGAAACACCAGTTTATGATCCTAATTCTGTGTGCAGGACCCCAGCAGCCTTACCTGCTGTCCTTGGTGTTGACAGACAGGCGGTCTCTCTCCCAGGTGATGCTGGCCTCAGGGATCCCGTTGACCTGACACTGGAAGCGAGCCACTCCGCCCTCATTCACCGACATGGACTCTGGGTGGGTGTGGAACTTAGGAAGAGCTGTGGGCAGGAATATAAAAACGATGGTTAAGACACTTAGTAGGGTAAATTGAAAATATTTAATTGTTCACTTAATAATGCACTATGTAGTAAATGAGCTAATGTAACTAAGTATACTATACAATGTAACTAACAAACTATACAGTAGTGCACTATAGTCAATCAGTAAACATAGGCCTTTGGACACACAGAGAGCAATCTTTAACTGAGAGTGTGAATGGGTATGGTAGCCTATCTTAGCCAATTAGAGATAGGAAAAACATTTAATTAGAGGTTGGAATCCCCCCGTTCTCCCATGTATTGGTTCTACCTCTGCACTTAATTCTGTGATTTTGCTAATTAGTTAATCTATCTGGTTGAAGTTGTGCTAATTAGAATCGGCTGGTTTAGGAAATGGTTAAAACAAACACACTGTGTTAATGTGTTGGTGGGGTACAGCCTACATCTACAATACAGGAAACCATAGGGAAAGCATACTATTAATCCATGAAGAATTCTAAACTATTTATGAAAGTAATACCTGTCATGGGATAATGTTGAGTAATAGATAGAACACTTTGAAAGACCACATCTCTGGTACAAGCCATTTTACTTCTCTTCTTATTAAAGATGGACTGACTTTTGCTTTTTAGAAATACTAATCCAGAACTAATCCACAGTGAAATAATTGCCAATACCTTAGGTCAACAGAAAGATTTAAAGGCACCACTTGTGAAACTAGACTTTAAAAGTGATTTCATGTTTGTAAACATGACATCTTCAGTCAGTCATCTTTAAGCACCCTCACTCCATTGTGTCCTAGTCTTTTAATCTTTTACTCAAAATAATCCATTCCCATTTGGTTTGTATTAGAAAGGAACAGCCTTTCTTTGTTTGTGTTCACATGAGCAGTGGGGGATTCATTGACCAGTGAAGAACACAGAGTCCAGAGCGCTGGTCATTCCTGTAGCCTAATCAATACAGGGGTGTGAGTGGAGAGGGCTCTCCCAATGTGAGTGCATCACCATGGCAACCCCTTTGCCTTGAGAGAGCAACACCTTGTGGCAGCCATAATTCTGCCTGATTACCCAACACAGCAACTGGCTTTACTGGATAAGGGCATAGGGGAAACTGGTCAGGAAATCCTCCATCTCCCTTTCTCTCCCTTTCTCTCCCTGTCTCTCCCTGTCTCTCTCTCTCTTTTCCTATATCTCTCTGCATTTCTCTCTTTCTCTGAGTTTGTGTGTATATGTGTCCACATGTGTACTCATGGCACCATAGTGCTGGAGATAAATTTTTGGTATTCAGGCTATTTCCTTCCCTGGTATTTATAGGGCACATAGAAGCACATTATCACAGGTTGCCAGGTATCTAAGTTGAGTGGACACTGTGGGAGTAACATTAGTTCTCAGTTACATTAGAATGTAAAGTTTGTTTTGACCAAAACTGGGCCCCATGTGGTTAAGTCCTGTGGAGAGAATCAAAGCTGTTTTCCTATGAAAGGGTAAGTTTTATTAGTGTACCCAAGTGAATGGAGGCCAAGCCTACAGTTGCTATGAACTTACACTGACCACAGTGATAAAGACTAAGTGTTTTTCAGTGAATGCTTTACTACTGTCTATTGCTTTGACTCAGCTGTTACAATCTATTTAAGATGGCGATACTGTGTGTATGTGTGTACATAAACACATAAAAGCAACCACTACGTGTGTGAAAGATTATGTTTCCAGTATACTGTATCTATTTATGACTCAATGTGGACATGGCAGGATCTTTTCTTTATGAAGTAAGTATGTTTTACCTCTAGTGTGTGTATGCATTTGTGTGTGTGTGTGTGTGGGGGTGTCTGCTTGACCAACCTTATACTGTGTGTGTGCATAAAAATAAATTGGAAAGAGAAAGACAGCCAGTGCAGTGCATGTGCTTCTTCAGCCCTTCCCATGTTGCCCATCCTACACCCAACACTTACATGCCAGCTGCACGCGGGCCTTGCGGCTGACCAGCATGCCAAAGCGGTTCTGGGCAGCGCAGTGGTACTCCCCGGCGTCCGTGGAGTCACCGTCGCGCCTCTTCTGGAAGCTGGGGATGAGCAGGGTGCCGTTGGGCAGGAGCTGAGCACGTGAGCCAGGGTTCGTGGGCACGGGGACGCCGTTCTTGCGCCACGTGACGGAGATGGGGCCCTCGCCCTCCACCTGGCAGTGCAGCATGAGGGGTCGCTCTCGACGGCGATGACATCACTGGGTTCTAACAGGAAGGCCAACTCAGAAGCATTGCACAGATCTGTGTGAGGAGAGAAAAGATGACAGAGAAAAGACTCATTATGCGGACTGACAGGAAGTTGTTTTTTCGTGGTGTACCCAATGGCCTGATAGGAAGGTTTAACAGGTGAGCCCGATGACTTGATAGGGAAGTTTTAACTAAAGATAGTTGCCTTAGATTCTGAAGTGTTTTAGGTAATCTACCTTAAATATGGTCATGATGTTAATGGGGATATGATAACGGAAGATGATAATGGAACATTGGGGATGAAAATTATAATGATGGATGTTCATAACAAAAACAAAAATAAAAAAATATATTAATAATGTCAAATATGATAGTAGAGATGATGATGATGGTGGTGGTGATGATGACGATGATGATGATGATGATGATGATGATGATGATGATGATGATGATGATGGAGATTTGGGTGAGGTGAGCATCATGATTATCTAGTTTTAAATTAGCGATGAGAATAACTATACTGAAGATGATGATGATGGTAGTGATGATGATTATTATTATTATGATGATGATGCATCTGTGATGGTGTAAATAGTACTTAGAACAGTGATGTGGGGGAGTGGAATGATTCCAAGTTCAAACACAAAGTGTGTTATGAGGAATATCTGTAGACCCACAGGCCACAGCTCATATTACTTCAGCATCTGTTGTTGGATGTAACTGCATTACTCCCTACAAAAACATTTTGTCAGCATGAACGAACGCAGACCATAATAGTGTGACGCCACTCAAACCGACCCCTGAGGGCAAACTTTTTTAGACCCAAACTGCACTTGACATTCAATCTCCTCGAACAGATTGATGGCTAACTTAGTTCCGCATCCATAGTAAAAAAAAAAAACGCCTGCCTACCATGACCAGCCCCTCTAAACCTAACCACAATAGGGGCCGAATGCTGAGCATCCACTGGGCTTACCAGGGGGTTGGGACAATGCTGGAGATGTGCCTGAAGAGTGCGGAGGGGTTATGGGGGTCAGGCCAAGGGACCCTCCATTGAATCAAGCCTCTGGTGCTAACAATGAGCCTGTGACGACACAGAGATCCTGCTGCCCTTTTTTCTCTTCACTCCACACCCCCACCCCCACCCCCCAGTCCCACACCCGCCTCCACAAAAAAAAATGTCCCATCAGCCACTGAGCTCCCTTCATCTGCTCTCCCTAAAAACGGGGTTCATCTGTCCCCCCCTCCCCCTCTGTTTATTCATCCCCCGCCCCACGTCCCCCGTAGCCCATCTCTCTCCTCCATTCTCTCTTCTTGGGGTGACTTTCCCATGCCACCGCCTCACCCCGGCCCTCTGTCTGCACGACCCCGCCGACACGGACCATCTCCTCGCTTTTTTATAATGGGGGGTTGGGTGGGGACCCCCACCCCCCAAAATCTGGGACGACCCTTCTGCCCCACAGTGACCCAGACTGATAGCCGTTCCCCACCTCTTCTCTCCTCACAGCTGTCGTGGGTTGTGGGTTCGGTCAGATTTTACCCCGAGGTGCAGAAGTCTGCTCTTGAACTCTGTGGACACTATCTGTGGATGCAAAGCAGGGTCTGGCTGTCTGGCTGCACCTGCCTTTGCAAACCACCACATGACGGTCCAGTCCAGCACAATGGATGGATGGATGACTCCTGCCCTTGACATTGGCTACTCTAGGGACTGATGTTCATGAGAATATCCTTTACCCATAATTCTGCTCTGTGTAAGACTCAGCAAAGAGCTGACTCATTCACACTCCATACATCTCATTTCAGTTCCTCTCAACACAAAACAGGCTCTACAGCTGATGTTTTCATAGGTATCACATCCCTAAACGTCTTTGATGATATCACCTCTACACTGTGTGTGTGTGTGTATGTTGTAAATCTATGTTTGATTTTAGGAACATTTCCCATAACACTGTAATCCCAAACATGGCTGAAGAGGCTCTTAGTGTCTCCATCAGTAACCACGGTGACACTCACACCACTGCCAGTAAACCAATTTAGGTGTTTAGGTTCTCCCTCTCCACTTATGTAACATGAGGCCCTTCCACTTAGTCATTATGGGAAACACTATATTTCCCTCAGCTTTTTCCTCTTTTTCCTCCTTTCTGTCTGATTTCAACACCTGCCCATCTCTTTCCCAGTGTCCCTGCATCCCCCAAACACACACACACACACACACACACACACACACCCTTCACCCCAAGTCCACTCTAGGATATGGCCTATTCTCTGGCTGCTCCCCTCCCCAGTAATGAGGTCACGTCCAGCAGATGCAAGAGGGAGACACACAGGCTCAGCTGTGCAGCATTAGTTAGTTAGGTTTCACTGCCTCTCCTGTCCCTCAACCTCCACCCCTACCCCCACCCCACCTTACACCCAACCCCCCACCTCAAGTCACCCCTCTCTCAGGTCCACCAGCAAAGCCGTATGGGTGGTAATATAATTCAAGGGTCTCTCCTGGGGAGGAGAGGTTACATCACAAGCTGCAGCCACCGCCGCTCTCATATACTGAACACATGGTCCCACATAGGCCCAGAGGTGGCTAATATTCTAGACCTTGAGGAATAGATGGTTAAAGGATATGTGTGGGATGATGGGGGGAGAAGAAACATCACCCTACAAGAAAACACAGCTGATTAGCTCCTTCCTAACATTACATCGACTTTACACAGATACAGTGTAATGTCAGAATACGGTCTGATGACTGACTTCAAATTTATTTCAGTCTAGCTCACATCCATGCTTCATCTTTAATGATGAATGCTTCACTTCCTTGTGATATAGGCATGGGTCCTGAGTTCCAATATCTTTACTTAATCCCTTGACTTCTTACACCTCACTCCAGTTGCAGCCATCTGTCTACCCTTTGGAAAATATTGATTTTAGTTTTTATTATTTAAACCTCATGTATTGCAACTGTACATAAACAGTGTTGGGCCAATATGAGTTATAACATATGTACAGGGTGTCATGCATGCCATGTATAGAGTAACTATGGCAACAATGATTGCTTCAGTGGACCTTTATATTATCTGTTACTTGTTGATGCACCAACAAAGGGTTCTCGGGAATAGAGCTAATAGAACTGATTTGTATTTCAATGCAGGCATTCACTGCAGTGCCTGATATATCAAATGCAGTTGTGGCAGCAACATTAATATCATAGCTAATCTGTGTGTGTGTGTGTGTGTGTGTGTGTGTGTGTGTGTGTCTAAGTGATGAGCCAACCTGATTATGTGGGGGTCTTTTGAAGTACGGCCAGATGTATTCTCTGGCAGAGCTCAGAGTGTCTAAAACTATGCTAATGGCCTATTCAAACCTGCATGTGTCCTGCATGGCCGTTTGATTGAGTGGTCAAGTTCAGGGAAGGATTCAGGCATCAAGAATGGGGGAGTCATAAATTAGCCTTTTTGAGAGGTGGGGAGGTTGAATGGGCTTGTCCAACGCAGCAGGAGTTCCACTCCACCCAGCCTCATCTTCAAGTCTGTGACCCCTGCCCCTTATGGAGGTCATGGGAGAGTTGCCGAAGGATGAAGGAGCCTGCTCTGGGCCTGGTCACCAAAAACTGTCACTTCTCCATCCCCACCCCCCACACACTCTTTCTTTCTTTGGGCTATTGTCCTCTTCTGAGCTTGGCCCTGAACTTCAGGCTATTGTCATGCCAAACAAAAAAAAGTCCATTCTGATCTACACCAGCCCCCAACAAGAGAGTTTGAAAGACTTCTGGGGAACACAGGATAAGGCAAACACAAGCAAAACCCTTCAATGAATGCGTTCCACATTTTCTCTGTTTGCATGATGGCAAGCAAAAGGCTGATCTGAAAGAGCAAGAGAATGTGTTCCTCAAATCAAATTATCTACAACCATCACCTGTTCTCAATTAGCACATATCTGCTAGATATTACAAATTGTACTGCAGTGTATACAAGTTTATGAGGAATAGTTTAAAACCTCAAAGCTTTGGATATAGGTAGGCTCAAAATGGCCAAGGAATGGCATGTGCGATTTACTATTAACTGTTGAATAAAAACTTTGGCCAGGGCGTGGCACGTTTTAAGCTTTTAATTCGTATCACGTGTGTGATGTGTTTATAATAAATGTTAATGACTAATTGTTAGCGTTTTGAGATGTACAGACATGCCAGAATATCTTTCATAACGTTCCTCTTCCTTATTTTTGCATCCATTACAACGTCCCTGTTTAACAATGAGCGCCTGTGAACTTTGGGGGAGGAAGGGAGTGAAGGGAGCTGAATGCGAAAAGAGTGCCCCGCGGCTGGGCCTTTTGTCTGCTTAATGGGAGTTAAACTCACCCTCCCCACACACACAACTGCTGTCTCCTCCTTCGACAGGCGAATACACAAACACGCCGGGCTATTTTCTGTGGGGGGCGCCGAGAGTCTTTTGTTTAACAATTGATTGTCATTAGTGGCCAATGGGCATACCCCCAAGTTCAAAGTCGTGTAAACATGCTACCGCTTCCGACTGAGAAACAAACGCGTGCCAACTCCGTGGCTGTGAGTGAGTTTTTAATGAGGCGTCATTAAGCTATCCTCTCCCCCTTTGAGGCTATTGTGATTTGAAGTTAGTGACCTACGCTAATTCAGTACCGCGAATGATAATTGCAAGATAGGCCTACGCTACGATGTTGTTTATTAGGTCATTTATTTAATCTAATCATACAACGTCTTTTTTCTCCCTTTTCCGGAATTACACTATTGACTACAGTGGTCAGATCAACCATTAAAGTCCCCTGGTCCTTAGCAAAAGTGACCATCTGCATTTGTTTGATTAGATTGTTTCTGATGGTCAAACAACCAGGTTTTATAGGCCATGCCAAACCTGGGGTCGGATCAATATGCAATAATCTCCGATTGGAGGGGGGAGGACACCACCACATGGCCTTTCCTCTAGTGTTTAATTAAAAGGGTTAGGGCCAGCAGAGGGGACACAGAATTACATTAATTCAATCACGTTATGAACCAGCACAATCTATGTGGCTCACATGAGTTATATTGAATGTCCTAACTTTCAACTGCCATTTATTATTTTTAGGCTATATGATGACAACAAATACATGTGTCATAATGGTAGTTTTTAAAAAGTGTGATAAAAACCATGAAAGAATGTATCCCCCCATATTTTGTAACTATGAACCAAGTCCAAGATGACCCACAGGGAGCCTATGGCTAAACTACAACACATGCTGAAGAGCTCTCTGACAAGCACATGGCACTATAGCATACTGAGATCTTAAAAATCATGTGTCACAGAGTGTGACAAGGGGCATCAGTTTATCGGTCTATAGTAATAACTTGCTTAGAAAGGTGGTATATTATATTATATTATATTATATTATATTATATTATATTATATTATATTATATTATACAGTATATGCTGGTGTATTGTATTACCGGTATATGTGGAGTGCAGCTAAACTGCCTACTAACTCAAGCTGTAATGTCTTTGTGTGTGCTACAATATCTGTCTATGTCCCATGTGAGTATTTGTTCTACTGTCTGCAGAAGGACAAATGACTGACAGTTAGTGATCTGTGGAGCTTCCATTTACCCACTTACAGAACCTGGTCTGGATACATAGAACAACACTACAAAGGTTACCTTAAAGGTTTAACCACCATGGGAATATGTTTATGTTGATTGTTTTAAGTAAAATAACGGATGTTCTGGGCTATGGGTGGACATGGAAGCGCATTGAGTCGGGACTGAGGCGAAAGCTTCATTCGATCAATCACCACCAGGCTCTCCTGGGTGGTATCGATAGACCCTTACGTGAGTGGTGATATTTCAGGTAGGCTTGATATACACACAAGCTGACGTTGAATGTCACTGTACATCTCTGTCCACTGTAGCCACCCGCTGAGTGTTATTGAGAACTTATGGCTGTTGGTTGGTGACCAATTGTCTTTTACAAGCCAACAGTTTTATTGCCTCTCAGCAAGCTGTGAAGGGAATTAGGCATGGTATGGATCCGAGGCAATAATTTCTATATTTGTCCTGAAGTGGTCATAGTATATACTTTTAAGTCCATCGGGAAGACGTCAGAAGGACTGTTCTTGTTCTTGAACAACCCCCTCAGGCTTCTCTCTGGACTGTAAAACACTTGGTTTAATAAAGAATATTAGCTAATAAATAATAAACAAACCCCGTGAAATCAATAACCTCCCTGATGCTATCCTGAACAACAGCTTCTTCCCTCAAGTCCGTGGGAAGGTATATTCTATGCATGGTCAAATGGGTCCCATGATATGGAGGATTTGCAATGGAGGACAGAAGTGTCATTGCTAATTTCATGGGGAAGCCATGACAGCTCTACAATATCTTCCTTGGTCACTCACACCAGTTTGGGCAAGTGGGCCTGTTGGCCTTGGCCAGTTCTGAGACCTCAACTTTAAATTGAACGGCTCAGCAAGTCTCGTCTGAAGAAACCGGACTTCTGTTAGTGGGTTTTACATCACTTGAACAGAAAAAAAAAAGCTTCTGGGAAGGAGTTATAACACCTCCATCTTATCCAGAGTCGCTGGGTTAAATTTCCCCCAGGATTGTAGCCCCTCACCACACAGCAAAACCAAATGGTTTCATCTGGATTAGGCCAAGCAGATTCACGCTGGGTCTAGAGGCCATCGCTTTGGTCCCCAGTAATAGCACTTTCAGCAGGGAGACTCCATTCTCCAGCGCATCCCCATAAGCCAGGGGAGGAATAGAGACATCGCCCACCCGTCTCAGCTTGATCAGGCACAGGGGCTGACTCAGGCCCCCTTTGTGGCTGGCTAGATTAAGTCAGAGGGGTGTCTTGTCAGGCTTAGCGGTGTGTCCTGCTATCTCTGCGTGGACAGGACGGAGGGATGGGACCTGGGGACGTGGCTGGGTGGCCGTGTGTGTGTGTGTGTGTTTATGGACATGGTCATGGGCAACCAGCTGCAAGGGGGATTACCCTGACAAACACTCAGTCACACACACACACTGCACAGTCTCTCTCTCTCACACACCCTCCCCCCTTAATAAGGTTTCAATCTGGCCAGCCTACCAGAAAGGCACGAGCAGTGTTATGGAGATAAGGGGGTGTGGAGGTCAGGTCAGTAAAAAAGAGAGGTGGGGGTGCACTGCTGGCCATTGTCTCCCTTCCGCAATATTTTTTTTTGTTGTGTCACTGCCTCCCTTTCCTTGGACTGCTGTGCTGTGCAGGAGGGGAGACCCTAAAGGTTAATGCTGTGCAAGGTCAATGCAGCCCCCCCTTATTCCCCTAAAAGGTCACCAGTGCTTCTCCCTTCAGCCTGGTCTGAGAGGCCGTCTCCGGTCTGCTTTGGTGGGAAGGCCAGTCAAGGCCAAGCCCAGTCCCTTCTGTTGTGCTCTCTCTCTCTCTTTCACGACCCTGTTTATTTTTTTGGAGGAGGGGAGAATGTGAATTTCATTTGTGGGCCAGTAGGCCCATATGCCCACTCAGGCCCTGCTTGCAGACATTAAGGTGATAGTCTGTTTTTTTTTAATAAAAAAATATTTTTAAATATTTAAAGTTTATGCTGTGCTGATGGTTTTATGAGCAGTTTTGATATGGTGAATAAGGACTACATAGTATTGAAATATGTTTTTATTAAGAAATATGTACAAAGTTTAAAAGTGATGAGTTATTGCTCTGCACTGTGCCCCTAAAAGATTACATCATGAAGTTTTGAAATTTTAAAGTGCAGGAGCAACAGCATATTTTGTGTTCACTAGCCCTACTGCATCATATGTTGAAATTGGGTGAAACTTCAATTTATTTCCTCATAAGCTTTTTTTAGGCCTAACAGTAAATGGAATATGAATGTAGGCCTAATGTTTTTGTATGTGTTTTATGGACGTTTTGGCATAGGACTACCATACAAATCAATTATTAACTAGTTCAATATATTAAAAAACATATTATTTAATTATTTTGTTTTTTAAGGGATTTGTCTATTTAAAACTGGACAATTACACAACAAGGTTCCAAAATCACGTAGGCTACCATCGTAATGAAACATTTTAGAATAGCTAAGTATGCACGCGTCTAACTCCAAAGTTATTCGAGGGAATGAAGAAGCGCCTTTCACAATGCCCTATTTATATGGACTCGCTAATCAGCTAATTAAGTCTGCCTCATCAGGCTTGTTTTCTGTGAGCCACATGAATACACATTCCGGGCAATTATAGACAATACTCGAGGTCTTGTTTTTCCAAACTAGAGACGTTAATTTTCTTAACGTAAGGGATGTGATTATTGCAGGGAAGATATTGCCATATAGCCTTCATCAGCAGAAGATGCTGGCTGACTCTCTGAGATGCAGTTATCTGTTGTTAATGTCAAACCTAACTACAAAAACCAGGAAAAATTAAGATATAAGGGGGTTCCTTATAGGCTTCTGGTCATAGAGACTACTTTTACGGGTGCTGAGGTAAGAGAATGGTGCTGCTCATCAGCAATTAAGCATATCCTGAACTGTGTGGTCCAGATATGCTTGTTGGTTCTCCTTGTGCTGAAATAAAATGTGTTACGAGCACAGTTCAAGCAGTTCATAAGCATTCATAATATGGCACAACAAACAATAAAAGATTGTTTTCTCTTTTTTTGTAAGGACTTGCCTCACAAAGAAATTATCACCTTACGCTCTCCAACATCCAACATCTAACCTTAGATGCGCTGAAATAAAGTAGCCTATAGGCCCACAAAGTGTCCACAGTAAATTCTGGTTTTCCCTTGGCGTAAACTTTATGGCTCGTGTTATTAAACTGTAATAGGATTTCAACATGTTCATTTTTAACAACGCATCAACACAAACACAGTAACTATCTCTGGCATCATGTCAATATTGTCATAGAACGGATGCACTGTTATTTCATATCGGGATAATAAAACGGCGAATCTATGATGGTGTTGTGATATAAAAACTAAAACATAAGGACCTGCAATTGTAGGCTACATTGTACTAGTGTAGGCTACTATGTGTTCCACTCGCTCATAGCGTTTAAACTTTTTATAAGCTATAGCTAGTAATGGTTTGACGATAAACAAGAGCAGTATCACAATATAAATTGTAGATATCACAATAACACTAAGGATTAACATTTAAGGATAATTCAAGGCCAACTCTTAATTAACTCTAGACACGCTTCTTGGGCATCCTCTACATGTAACTAGGCTACCGACCAAGTCTGCTGCTATACTACACTGAAGAAGTTTCAAACAATAGATATAGTACACAAGATAAGAGAGTATGAAATACACTTACATGAAGAGACTGATAGGAGGAAGATCAGCAGAATCCGAGGCTTCATTTTTACGCACCGACTCCTTTTTTCCAAAGAAATGTCAGTCTTGACTTCGCAGGTGTCCTCCTTGAGCAAGTGCACGTAAAACCAAAACAACACAGGAGAGGAACTATTCCAAATGGTACAAGATACGCTTGCTTGTCTTTCGTAGAAAAAATATATAGGCTATTTAACATGCAATAAACTTATGAAAACATTTCTACGTTTTTCTTTGGGACCCCTTGTCCAGCCTTTACTACTACGGAGGCTGCTGGTCACGTCCAACGCCACTCTCAGAATACTGGCTATGGCTATTCAGCACCCACGGAAAGGACTGTGGTCATTAGTTATTCAGCAGCGTATTGTTGTCCCTGCTGACACCCTTGGTCAGTGAATGGTCATTGATACAACAGCTTTCGCCGGCACTCGCAGGTTGGTCCCTGGCGAACCAATCACAAGTCCACGGACACCCAAGGGGGAGGTGCGACTTGCCTCCCAGGCATGATTGATATTCATTTGAGCGGAGACCCCGGTCCAGCGCTCAGCATTGCTTCTAGTGCTTAGGTGTCACTCACACGCATGACACAAAATCACATAGGACAGCTGCGGCCACCCCGGAGAAAACCATATGTCAGAACAGTTTTTCTTATTAAAACGTATGAGAATTTGGTCATTTTTAGTTTTGTCGTTATGGTGTGGGAAAAACACAAGTACAGTCCACAACATTTTAATATTAAGTAGCCTATATTTGATGCCTGTATAAAGTACTTAATCAACATGCCTCAGACAAGACATTTACATGATATATAAAAAAATATATAAAATGATGCAGTCACAAAGCTGGCTTTGATGGTTATTTGATGACATGCAAAATATCAAACAGCATTAAAACAGACCTAGCAAACAGGTGTTGTGAGTTCCAGCATTTGCATAGCTATTTAGCATACATGATGCTATTAATACAGACTAGTTGTGTCTCTGTTTGCTGCCTCAGTGAATTAAAGCTGAGGTACTCAGGTGAGGTACTGAGGTGTCCACTCAACACAAGCCAGGAACTGGGCCAAAGCACAAGGTAAAGGTGGACCAAAAGTGGACTAAAAGAAACAGATGTCCTCACACTTGATTTATTGTTTCCCAAATTTGAATATGATTTTTTTTTTACAACCAGTCCAGTCTCATGCTCATGCTTCACCAGATGGTTGCTGGCTAGATGTGAACCCAGAGGAGTTGATACATCTGTCCAACAACTGTCCAACACTGTCAATTTAGATCGATCAGAAAACATAGGTTTACATTTCTTGATATTGTCAAGGGCATCCCGTTCTTGCGGGTTGTCACTTTCACTGACAATGAATTGAGTGTGAATCTACATCAAAACATCTCTCAGGAAAACCTCACTTCAAATCTTCAGACACCTGTTCATGTCCCCTTGGCAGACTGACAGAAATACACTACACGCAAACATAGATTTTCTGATACTTCAATACTTTCTGACAGGCTGTCATTCCTCGTATTTGGTTATATCGATTTGGTCACTTCTTATTGTTGAACCAGTCGGGGAGAAAAAATGCAAAAAACACACGCTTTCATGCTGGACACTGGTCTAGCAAAACGTGTTTAATCAATTCCAGGAAATTGGGGGCTTTTGATGGGTGTATAATTTTCCAGCTCTCTCATATGCAGAAAAATCCATTTCATAAGTTGTCCCACAGGTCTTTCATGTTCAAGATCAAGTGCCTACACATCCTGTATGGTTTGTAAATGTATGCATGTATGCAAAGACCACCCACAACCACCAACGCCATTCTTGCACATCAAACTCAGCCTATTAGCAAACATTTACATATGCATAGCGACATTAGGGGCCCACAAAGGCGAACACGGATGTTAGAACGCAGAAGCCCCTTCAACTGATTCCCAAAAGGCCTTTAAAAACAGACTTGACTGCATTGGCATGGCAAATTAGACTAAACTAATTTAAATATGCCTGGAATCCCAGTTAGCCTGCAAGAACAGGGCCATTTAGGTTAAACAAAGACATAGAGAAAAACAAGCTTTTAATGCATTTGCCATAGAAAGGTCACATGCAAATACTCAAGAATGGGTTTCAAAAGAACAGTGTTTTGACAGAATCTTGGACAAGATGTAGGGTGCACAAATACAGAGAGCAGAGGTTTGCAGATTTCAAACAACAAGGAGAGAGCAAACTGCTGTCCTTGTGGAAACCACCTGCAGTTAAACAATTTTAGTGCTGTATACATCTGTTTTCGCTGTTGCGGTTGTTGTTTTATTTGTTTGCTTTTTGTTTACCATGTTCATGCATGGTGTCACATATTTGGGTTTAAGAGGTATGCCCTACGGAGAATAAAGATAAACACTAACAAACAAGTAAGAACATAGTCATTACATAGCTTTCTCAGTAATTATTGAAAACAGCCCCATTTGAACTGAGTGCTGGCTTAAATGATAAAGATACAGCAGCATTGTTTATAATCTATTTAACGCACTCTCAGATTGAAGACACATGATCAAGTTCAAGTTCAGCCATTCCCAGCTTTGCATTTGAACTCTCCCCATGTGTTACGGAAGTCTATAGATAATTTGTTTAGTACAGAGATGTTGTTTATAGATTATTATTCAAAGTGAATGAAATCATATGTTTAGATTCATCACAGCTGTGAAGCTGAAGCTTCTACCAAAGACAGTCCTAAACTGCAGATGGTGGAGGGATGTGTACAGGGATGCGTTTTCATATCTGAATTAAAGCGATCTACCTTAACTTGAGGCTGTAGTGTTTCAAAAGGCCACTGATGTGAGTCTGGATGTCTGAGATCATATTTAACATTTTGTTGCAGAAGCCTTCAGAGTCAGGGTTTATGAAACTGCAAGTGAGAACCAGAAGACCGTTTACAGCTTGAAGCATCGGTTTTATAACACAATCTTTGATTAACCTTAACAAGTTGAACCTTAAAAAGTAAAATGATTAATATTAAGACAAATTGCATTTGCAAATCAGGTGCTAAATTATTTTTGATCTTGCTTTTTGGGTACAGATAAAAAGAAATGTTTTTGATGGAAAAGATGAGCAGAAATGACTTGTGGACATTTTCTCTTATTTAACTTTCCTCTCTGTCAGCCTTAGATGTTCTTCTGCTTCAGTTCTCAGTCATGGTTCACTAAACTATTTGAACCATTTTGTTCTTTTGTCAATGTTTATCACTTACAAATCCTAACATTTATACATGCTATCACTGAGTCCTCTCATATGTACATTCCATAGGATAGAATATGCATAAAGTACCGAAATAACTGGTTGATTTGCTACTTTATAGCATCTGTTGAGGAAAAAGTAGAGCGTGGAATAGACAGTCATCTGTTAATTTGGCTACTAGAATTGTTATGATTACCATTCATAAGTGCATTGATATGAAACGTTGATCCCATTTTTTTGAGCTCTACTTCAAAGGTAGCCAGTTATACATTCTGTAAAGCATTCTTTTGCATAAGGATGATTTTCATATGTTTGAGGAATAGTGTACCTTTTTTTTAATAAGTGATAAAATTATGTGAATTGTAGGAAGAATTATATGCACACATGTCTTGTAAAAATGAAAGATCTGTTTTCCAGAATGAATGGAGTATGGAAGACGTATGTTTTTGCCAAGCTTTAAGGGGACTTTTTCCCCAAAAAAGTTTTCTGAAGTTTCTGAATGAGATGGATTTCTGGGATATTTTTTTGTGATGGGGCCAAAAAATCTTTAGGGAGACAAAGTTTCTAAAGGCCACTAATCTCTGAGAAGATTTTTGGATTTGAGCTCACTGTAGTAGGCTCTTTTTGAGCGCCTCTGCTTCTGTGAGCAAGCAAACGGTGGGTGTTAGAAGGCTTAGCATTTTGAAAGTAAAAGATTCACTGAGGGCCAAAGGATTCTTCTCGGGGTTTTGGGTTTTGAAGAGGCTGGGAACTGGCAGAAAATGGGCTTTTCCATCCGCGTTTGTGTTGGCACCGTGCCTGCCGTAATGGAACCGTTTACCAGACCCAAACAGTGCCAATGACGGGGGACTGTGAGGGGGACTATGTGAAGCGTGATCCGAGGCTGTCGTCACCCCTACGCGCTGGGCCCTCTGATCCCATTAGTTTCACAATGGCTTCACAGTTAACCGTGGCAACGATCACACGGCTAATCCCAACTAGCATTCAGGTCCTCACGCCATGTTTCACACCATAGCTTTCACAAGCTGTTGACTCTATTATTAATGCAAAGACAGGAAAGAGAAGCAAGAAATGAGGGAATGGGTGACAGTACAGAGTGGTGAAAGTGTACAAGAGGGATAGTGGCAGAAACTGATACTAGGAAAAGTTGTAAACATAACAGATATATTATATAAATTGATCATTACTAACATTTCTAAAGGCAGTCTTAAGTTGATCTGAGGACATACAGTACATGTTAAAGTTGATCACCACAATGTGCCCATGTGGTTTAAATGCTACAGTAGACCCGAAGTAGCTAAACAGAAGTAGCAGATATTTCCTGATCTGTAAATGGCTTGGAAAAAAATGTGGTATACATACATTCAAGAGAGAGACTCAAGAGAGAGATCCATCTGTCATACAGAAAGTTTTGACATGTACTGTACAACTCTATGACTGTGCAAACATGTTGAGTAGATTTCAAAAGAAAGATAATTAATACCAACAATTAACAATATTAAACAATTAATGAAATTACAAAATATGTCTACTGTAAATATTAACAACTACATTAAAATGGGCAGTGGGTCTAAGGGAAAGTTACGTAGACTACTGATGCACAGGAACAACAGTTGGAACAACCTTATTAGGGTAATTCTGAGTTTTCAAACTGGCATGCATGTCCATGTCCTTAGTCTTTCCGTTTTGGACATTAAACTAAAAAGAAAAAAAAATGTTTGCCTGATTTCAGTAAAGTCAAAAGGCTAAGGTGAGGGGAGCCCTGTATAATGGTCATGGCTCTAGTCCTGCACTGACTGATGTATGTGTCATACAGTGAGGGCAGAGCTCCTAGAGATAACTCTCACCGGAGCAATCACTAGCTGCAAGATCTTGTAGGCCTTTGAGGAACTGTTGGTATACCACGCTGTAATACGCAGCATCAGTATGCTCTCTGTGGCCCCAGTATAACAATATTTAGATAAAAAAACAAGCAAAAATATTTCTAAATATTTCTTCAAACTTAAACACACTATTTTCTGAGCAACAGAGTAGCTAGAACAGATAATAAAATATACATGCATATCAGTTCACTATAAAAAAACATTCATCAAGAAATGGAAAACATTATAAGGATGTTTTTAGACTACATTTAAAAGCAGAGGCTGCATGAGCACATTAATATCAGGTGGAGTATCACTGCAGATGCAATGGGGGAGCAGCTGCAAAGGTTCTACCTACTTCTGGTTTGAGACATAACCATGGGACCTGCAGGAGAGATTTACTGGTGGATGGATCTGAGAGATCTGGACCAAGGTGGAGATCAAAAAGCTTCAGAAAGTAAAACCCCTGCCACATACATTTGCCAAGCCCTGCCAACCTACATTTGTAATTCCCACTATATCTAAAGAGGCAGGGGGCTTTATGAAGCCCCCTCAGACTGGAACAACCTGCCAAGCGCTCTCAGATCAAATAGATCTTTCCATAGCTTCAAGTCATCTCTATTTATTCATTTGCAAACAATATGTTCTTGCTATAATTACACCTTTCTTTTCCAGTATGCCAACTTGTGTGCTGATGTAAATATTTTGATTAACCTTTTTGGGGAGAGCTTTTGGTTTTGTGTGTATGTGATTTGTCTTTTTGTATTGTATAATTTTTGTATGCTATTCTAAAGGACCCCCTCAAAAATGAGATGTTGCATCTCTTTGAGGCTTATCCTAATAAATAATAAATAATAATATTTGATCCAAGAAGTTTTTGAACCAGCTGATTTAATGAGCACACAACTGATAAGGCAGGCAGATCAGCTAATTAATAAAAATTGCAATGTGCTAAGTGCACAGGCAGAAGGGATACATGGCAGGACTTTTCCTTTCCAAAGCCAGGATCCATCACGTCTTCCAGGAGCTGGATGAAAATGGAGAAAGTTACTGTCAGTGATATGTTGGGGTCTACCTATTAAGAGCTTTAAACACAATTAGCAGGATCAGAGGATCAACGTTTAAAAATCTCAGTAGTGATGGAACAAAAGCCAAGATATTATGCGTTTATAAGTCATGCAGTATATTAATCTTTTGGAAAGCTTTTTAAGATTTTGATGTTGCTTGTGGAGTTTTTCCAAAACCAGCAGTAGGTAAGCAGTCGTACAATTTTAAGTGTACATTACTGTAAGAAGCATTTCAGCTCAGTGTAATCGGGCAATTAAGCGGTTTACCATCTCAGCAAGTAAGACTAAGGTAGCAGTTCAAGACCTGTTGTCAAATACACAGATCCAGACTTCATCTGATCTTTGGACATGAGTAGGCCAAGTTAATGTTAGTTGCTCACTGAAGTGACAGACAGTGAAGAGGTATTTCATGGAAAAACCACACTCTGACAGATACTTGTCATAGACACTTTGCAGTACAGAAAATCTAGGGTAAATCTTACTCTCCAGGCTTATATTCACTCCAAGGTAAATGAAAACATTTTTTCTCATGTCTGTTCGCAAATCCGTGCTTTTCATCTATCATCACAAATGTGTGGGATACTGGACTTGACTGATGATTCCAAAAAAGTTTGACTGAATAAATCATTTCAGGTCATTTCAACCAACTTTATTCTGAAGTAATGGTAATGGTTTCCACTTATTAAGTTATGTCCATCAATGGCTAACACTCATCCTTAAAGAGAACATCGAGTATTTTAAGTTTGTCTGCTGAGGTTAAGGGGAGAAAAATGTTTTAAAAACCAAATACACTGGGATAGTAAAAATGTAATTGTATGACATAAAAACTGACATGAGTGCTATTTAAAATAACCCAAAGTATTTTTGGTTAGGGGAATCCATTACACATTTTGATTCTAGGAAAGTCTGAGTGTTGGGCTGATTATATCCATTCATACTGACATGACATGAAAGCATGTCTCTAATGCAAGTGCAGACACAGTCAATGTCACATTTGATATGAATAGGGACAAGGCTAGATGTACAGACATAGAACATTAATAAGGTACAGTGGTTTCAGTGGTTGTAATTCAGTAACTAAGCTATAAGATCCATTTAATCGGTGTATTATATGCATTTTCTAATTGTTTGCCATTGCCTCTTATTTATGTATTTGTCTTATGTATGACTTAATTTTGATACATTATTCTAAGATTCCTTAAAAATTTAGTGAAAAGACTCATGGGTAGTGTTTGAGGTCTCTCTGTTCTACAGTATTGGTGATGTTTTGATATTTCGGGTTGTATTAACCCTATGTTTGTTATTGCGCAAGGGCCCCCTTGACCATACAGGGCACTTGAAACCATCTTAACTTTCACCGTGCCTCACAGCACCCCGAAAATTCAGACATGAGAACATCAATTTGTCCTCATTCAAAACTGTTGTATATAAACACAATCATGTTGTGTTTAAAAACCACACAGGCATGATATAACTGCTCTCTGAGAATCCTGTAATCCTACCAGATCTCTGACTCCTCCAGAGACAAAAGAGGAGTACGCTTGCACTGACAAGACTGACAGGGGCTCCGCTCACCCCCAAAGATCAATACTCCCACACAGCATGTGAGGCCGTGAGCTGAGCACAGCTCTAGACCAGAGAGCCCAGAGAATAAAAGGGAGAGCGAGACATTAGAAATACTTAACAAGACGCTTATAGACAAATAGGGCCAAATCCATGGTGATTGCAATGATTTCTTATTCCAGCTGGAACAAACAGCTTCACAGTTTACACTACTGCTGCACCTTTAACTCTTTAAATGATCTAGTTGTTGTTCTGAATTGGTACATAGGTATATGTAATAACAACGTTTTGAACCTTGAAATTTCATAAATCTTAAATGATGTAATGGGCCTAAATTATTTCAGTCTTGTCTCTATGGAAAAGCTAGGAAGATGATAGATATTGGACATATTTTGGGTATGGAATGTGTGTGTTGTTTGCTGTTGTTACTGTTCATTTTGTTTGCTCAGTCTAGCCACATTTGTCTGTGTGCACACACGTACAGTAGGGGAGAGCCGTGACGAATGAAACACTTTTTACTTAACGGTTATTTTCAAAGACAGTGAAGCAAATTAGATTTATTTTGCCATATGGTCATCAACATACAAGTGTATTCTATTAGTTACTGGTGTAATTTAACACATCCGATAAGGAATCACGTTCATTTTTAACTTTGAACGCAAGGTGTCGTTTGTTACAATCTTCCCTCATTGTCGGGGCGAATGAAACACGCAATGATTTTTGATCGTAAAAAAAACTACCAGTAGGTAATATTTTACTTTCCGATGTCAAAAACAGTCTCGCGGAGATAACGTTTGAACGCAGTAACGTCACGGCACGAGATTTCACAGGGTTGTGAAGTCTTGCATGCTGAATGTGCTGACGACATATGATGTTTCAGATGTGTATTGTTTTTGAGAAAATAGCTGTGTTTCTTACGTCCCGTGTTTCATTCGTCACGGCTCTCCCCTACATTTTCTTTATAGAACTTGCATGGTGCGGTGACTTGTGGTCAGTAAAGATGTCTTTTATTGTTTGGCCCTTCTATTATGATGTTTTTGACTATTTATTTGTAAGAGTGTTATGTGCACGTGTTTTTTAAGGCATCAACATAGAACCCGGAAGACAAATCAGTGTAACTTTACCTACAAGTGAAGTGAGTGGGCCCACCGCTGTAGTGTAAGAAATGGCACTTGTCTGTACAGAAGCAGGTCGGCATTGGCACCCTTTCGTCGAAAAAGGTAGAAGTGCTCCCTCTATCGGTTTGAATAGGTCCAAGCTTTGGCACTAGTTGCGTCTGAAGGACAAAAATTGGTACTCTGGATGGCGACCCTTGGCGTTTAAGGCAGTGCTTTTCCGGTCATTAAATTAACATTCATCTTACTTTTTTGTATTTATTATAAGCCAGGTAGTTTATGCATCCATGTGTACCGAATAAGAAAATCAACGGTAAGGACAGTGGTTATGAATGCTTAGCACTTTCGGTCAGCCTGAATAGTGTGTATAAACACAAAAACTATGTTGTACAGTTGCCGGTGGCGCGCGCCCTCTTCCACTATCCCGCGCCAGTACTGTCCCACAACACTATCCCGTGCGTCGACTTCACCACAGTTGGCAGGTAGCACGTGGCAATGTCACAGTAGGTAAGTGGCCCTCGGAGTACCGAGTGCTGCACTCCGCAAACAGTAAAATACAGCACAACTTTTGCTCTATCTTCAACCAATAGATAGGTCAGTCCATCTTACTGACCTAAAGAGAAAACATTGGTTACCGTTTCACACCGGTATATATAATGAATGATACATAAGTATTATATATAGTCTATATGGTGAAGGTGAATTCTTGCCTGAACGAAAATCAATTGACCAATTATTGTTGGATAACGTTTGGGTCGCAGATACGCAACAATAAGCACATTTCCAGGGTTCTAAACGAAACTAAAGGTTCTTCTACGTCTAGCAAAACGTATATTTGTCTTTCATTTTCTCTTAAAAGTGACAGTTTGGTGATGAGTGGTAAATTTGGAAAAAAGCGAAGCCCATCCATCGGTAGATGGGGACGTGAGGTAGGCTGTGAAGCAGTAACTTTGTTGCAGTCTAATTGGCTTTACTTTGACATAAATATCCTTGCAATGCAATGTCTTACTATTTCACATAGCCTAACTGAATTTGACTGAATGTTTCACATAACAGGAGTCAGACGGAACTTCTTATTCAAAGCGCGAGAGGGGTCGCTCTAGAACAAGACGCCGCCAGGTCAGCTTACAAAATTGTTTTACCATGTTATATTTAAAAATCACGTAGGCCTACATGACTCGACACGAATCGATTACAATCCATGACAGAGGTAATTGTTCCTTAGACTATACACGTCACAGAAAACTCTAGACTGAACAAAGTCCAGCTCTTTGGTCCAGACGTCCGGAGGAGAGCCAGAGAGGACGTCATGCAGGAGATGCCTGTACAGGTCGTTCTCCTGGCGGCCTTGAACTTACAAGATCAACCCTCGTCTGAGAGAACAAGAAGATATTCCGTGGCGTAGGTTGCCCAGCACCGTGAACGGATTAAAATGCCTTTGAATTAGTCCTCATTTAACTTGACTGTAACCTACAAAATGTTGAAAATAACCATTAAAGTGATAACGCTTAAATTACCTTTAGAGCCAGTATGTGTGTGTATATGTCCGTTCGCAAAAAAGCTACTGGTTAAATTTTACTGCAAGGTTACCATATCAGTACGATGTGTTGGCTGTGGTGTCCTCATTGTCATCGTTTTCCCTGTGTAATGCTTTAAACTGGTTTAATACATTATGCATACTATACTACACCAATTAATTAATTAGTTGACAAAAACATTAATATACATTCAATACAAAACTCATAAGGTACATTTTATTCATATAAAAAAGTAGAAAACCTGTTAAACATTTCTAAAACACACTCACAGACACATATATACAGACAGGGTAGTACACTAAACCTCACAATAAAATAGTGACTCAAAAAATCCACTTGCTCTTCAGTTCATCCTATTTCATCACTTTGTCCTTATTATTTCTTGTGTGGCAAGGCGGATGATTTCATTGAAATCAAACTGAATGTATTTTCTCCAGTACCGACGGTCCCTGCCAAAGGTCTGGGCAGGATAGCACGGGCTCCCTGTGAAGTATTAAAGCAATTAGATTAGATACCATCAAAACGGAGACGTCGTGTCTCCAGCAATATGGCACATGGCAGTCAAGGACGGAAAATCACTGAGAACAGACGCATATCAAAGTTTTCCGTTTTTCTTTTTAGTTTTTTTTTTAATTCAAGCCTTACCAATTCCATGGAATATCCTTGCCACTGCCCGTCCGGAGAACTTTTCGTCGGTGCGGCTGGCCAGGAAGCCTCGGATGTCGGCACGGATTTGACCTTCCCAGTCCTTCATCTGATGAAAGACGGTGAAAGATTACCATGTTTTCGCCATCATACTGGGATTTCTGCTTTTAATTAATTAAGTTTCAAGACCCTATGGTCTAAAGACTTGCTGATGCATGCTGTTTTGGTTTTATAATGTGCACACTTGATTACTTTGGTTGGATTGTCAAATACTGATTAAAGCAGCAACCCAGTATCTCAACACTAATAAAGAGCCTGTTCTTCTCCACAACACGATAGACCCAATGTACACTCGCACAAACACAGATTAGGACATGGATTGTCTTCTACAGACATGGAGATCAGTAATGATAGCAGACACAGTACGGCACACAGCCAGTTGAATTTGTTCAGTAAGTTTTTCCCCACCTAACCTTAACCCTCTTACATAGAGTTTAAAGGCATGTCCCAAAATGCCACACACACACACACACACACACACACACAACCTTGAGTTTTTCCAGTGAGTCTTCCTCCTCGTCCTGGTCCCGCTGATACTCCTTGCTCATGTCCAGTCCTCTCCTCTTATCAAAGTACTCGCTCAGCAGCTCTTTCAGCTTCAAGCTTCTCTCCTCATCCAGCGTGTCCATACAGTTGCTGCAGTTCCGGAATGCAACACTAGAGGGACATAGATAGAGTTGGCAGAATACATACACACCCAGTATCACAAAATGACATGACGTTTAAAAAAAACAAAACATTATTCAGTATTTATTTATTAAAACATACATAGTACCTGCCCTCAATAATGTCACTGTTATGAAATAACCTTCATATGGAGAAAAGTATTACTAGTATATTTATTTCTCTGTGGAAATGGTCTATAGCATGATCTTATACTTTTGCCATCAGTGGTTCACGGTCCCAAAATTGATTATATAATAAGTCCAAATTATTATTTATTTTGTTACATTTCATACATAATGTGCTCAAACCAACACTATAGCCCCGTTTACATGGACACAAAATTTCACTTTTAATCTCTTTATTTACAGAAACCGATTAAAAACGTCCCATATATACAGTCAAATAATCGGATTCAAATGAAACCGTTTAAATTTTCAAACCGATTAAAATAGGTGGTTTACACCTTTCTTCAAACGCGAATCTCTTTATTTGAGGCTCATATAAACAGTTCGGTAGAATTCTAATAATCTGATTAAATTCAATCGGATTCAAAAAAGGTGTCCATATAAACGGGGCTATTGAGAACTCTCTCCTCTGTATTGAGTGACATGGATTACTTGCAACACACAGCAAAAAAAACATTAAAAATCAGACTTGTTGCACACCCTGTACAATCACCAAACTTCCAGACTTGGGGCAAAGTGGAGCAGCTGACCTGCGGAAGGCTTTGAAACAGGCTTTGAGCTGGTAGAGCTGGGTCCTCTCCTGAGCCACCACACGGTTGTGCAGAAAGGCACACACCTGGTCCATCTCATCCGCGGTAAGGTCGCCATAGGAACGGAAGTAGAAGGACAGATGGCTGAACTCAACATGGACGCCACTCCTCCCTGAACCACCAAAGAAACCTGAGGCAGGAAGTGAAGGGGGAAAAAGTACTATTACTGATGCAACTAATGATTTTCTTCCTCCTCAATTAATCTGTTGATTATTGTCTTGATTAATCAGTTAGTTTCTTGGTCTATAAAGTGTCAGCAAATGTTGAAATGAGGAATGTTGTTGAAAAAAAGTTTAGTTTTTTTCCACTCCCCAGATAAAGTCAAACCATTATAAAGAAAAAAAATCACAAAAAAGATCAAAACACGTAATGATTAGTTTTAATTGTTGATGGTTGATTAATCAATTCATTTTTGCATCCCTATTAAGAAATGATCTACATACATCTACTCTAAAATGCAGATACTTTGCACCCTCATGTACAAAAAGACTGACTGACACTCTGATTTTACGATCTTCTCCCTCTCTCTTACTCGCTAATGCACGCACACACACACACACACACACACACACACACCTGAGCCCCACTGGAGCTGCCTGAGTCCTCTCTTGACCAGGTGCAGCTGCCATCCCATGGTGTCAGCGAGCTCCACCACATCGAACTCCAGAGAGCTGCAGGACTCCACCCGCTCCCCTGCCATTCTCTTCCGTGCCAGGGCCACCGCTACCGGGGGACATCTAGCACAGCACAGGGCTCAGTTAGATACAAGCAACATGCAGACACAAACAAACACACACACAACCACACACACACACAAAACATACAAAGACACACACAAATACACACACACACAAACACACAAAGACACACACAAATATAAAAGTCCCCAAGGTTTGCTATGCCATGGGCCACCACCACCGGGGGACATCTAGCACAGCACAGGGCTCAGTCACACAGGGGGACACACGCTGCACAACTTGTACAGACACAACCACACACGCACACACAAATATGAATGTCCCCAAGGTGTACGGTGTCATGGACCACCACCACTGAGGGCCATCTAGCCACAACACTGCACAGGGCAGAGTTACACCGGGGGTTACAAAAGAAATACAAAAAGAAATGCAAACACACACACACACCACATTATGAGCGCCACCAAGGTTTGCCATGTCATGGGTCAATCTCTGTTGATGTGAAATAACTTGTACTAAAAGACCACACACACACACACGCACACACACACACGGTTATTACATTTTGGTGAGCTTGCGCAGCTGTTGTGAGCCTCCATAGCACTGCATGCTGCAGACAGAGAGTGTCGGGTGCAACAGCTCCACCCACTGCTGAGGGTGCAGCTCCAAGTAGCACAGCAGCGTCTCCACACCTGAAACAAGTACAGGAAAAAAATCATCATAAAGTACTCTGGAAAACTTGATTTTTTTACACTTTAGAAGGGACCATCACATTGATTTGATTAGAATGTTGCAGAATTAAAGCTCTAGTCTGGGTCTGGTAAATGTAATGTCGAGTTTTATAATCGTATATTGTTTATGATCACATTCTATTATTTATTGATAGCTGGTGCACTGTATGCCTTAAAGCAATTCATAACAACACAAGAACACAACAGTAAGCCATTAATGAGTAAATTACTGTCAAAGAGAAACAATCTCAGCTTCTTTTTAGGATCTTTATCTACAATATCAGGCTGGGACTTCTTAATTGTTCTTCACAGGACAGTTCCACAGTCTAGATTTGAAGGGCTGGTGTAACTTAAATTAACTAACTGAAGTACAGGTGCTGATCATATAATTAGAATATCATAAAAAGTTGATTGATCTCAGTAATTCCATTCAAAAAGCGAGACTTGTATATTACATTCATTCATTACACACCGACTGATATAATTCTGAACAGCCTACTAAACAGCCAGCCTCTTTAGCAATGACCTTTTGTGTCTTGCCCTTGTGCAAGATGTCAATGGTCGTCTTTTGGACAACTATCAGGTCAGCAGTCTTCCCCATGATTGTGTACTCTATAGAACTAGACTGTGAGACCATTTAAAGGCCTTTGCAGGTGTTTTGCATTAATTAACTGATTAGAGTGTAGCACCAGGTGTCTTCAATATTGAACCTTTCCACAGTATTACAACTTTCTGAGATACACAATTTGGGGATTTCCTTAGTTATAATCATCAATATTAAAAGAAATAAACACTTGAAATAGGTTAGTCTGTGTGAAATGAATGTATACACTATACAAGTTTCACTTTTTGAATGGAACTACTGAAATAAATTAACTTTTTCATGATATTCTAATTATATGACCAGCACCTGTATTTGTAGTAGCAGTGTACTGACCTTCTTCTGTGATGTCCAGGGTCTCTACTACGTCCTGCATTGGGATGGCTCTCTCGTGGGTGTGGCACACTCTTTGTGTGACCTCAAGGCCCCTTTCTCCTTCAACTATCTCCTCATCATCCCCGTCTCGGTCATCTCCAGGTGTCTTGCCCATGTCTTTTTTGTCTTCTACATGAGAGATGGTCTGTTCCTGTGCCTGTGCCTGTGGCTGTGGCTGTGGCTGTGGCTGTGGCTTCACTGTTGGGCTTAGGGAGCCCTTCAGCTCTTCTCTGCTGCTGGTCTGGTCAGCCGTCTCCATCATGGCTGTCTCTTGCTCTACCCCCACCTCTGACTGCTGTCCTTGCCCATCATGCAACCCCTCACATGCATCCATCAGCTCAAGCATCTCGTCGTCATCTACTTCCATGGCCTTTGGAGACAAAACATGAATGTTAGGTTGAATTAAAACACCTTTAGAGTGAATTCTACAGCTGTGCTTAGAAACATGTGGTGGCCAAGAGACCTTAGCCATTTCCTGGTGCTTCTGATGAATCTGTCGGCACTTGCAAGGTGGGAACACCTTCTGTACGAGCTTCTTGACAGTGATGTAGTCCACGGTGTCTGAGTAGATGTGTCTTCTCAGCTCATGCAGGTCCCCACCCTATATACGGAGTGGACATAAACATTCTAGGGGTCTAGACTTTCACAGTGTTGCAAAATACAAGAGTTTGTTTGATTTCATACTTTTAAAAAGGCCTAATCACTACTTCAACAATACATTAAAAACAACAGACTAAAATATGTATGACTATGAAAGTTATTATCAAAAGAACTGATAAGCTAATAAGACAAGTCAGTCCTTAAAGTCTAATTTTGATCTTTTTTGCTTTTTTACTTTTCACAGCCGACATAATGTATACATACTAAGAATAATGAATTTGTCTTTGGGTAGGTCTGGGACAGCTTCTGTCTGTAAGTGTATGTGTGATTTGTCTTTTTTGTCTGTGTGTGTTAACCCAGAAATGCCCTCAGAAGTGATTTTTTTTTACTTCAAATGGCTTATCATATTAAAGAATGTTGATTATTTAATAGCACACTGACCTCAGGGTCCAGGAAGAGGTGACAGTGGGCGGGCTCCCCATCACGCCCTGCGCGGCCGATCTCCTGGACGTAGCTCTCAAAGCTCTTGGGCATGTTGTAGTGGACGATGCCGCGCACGTCTGACTTGTCCAGGCCCATGCCGAAGGCCACGGTGGCCACCACCACCCGCAGCTCACCACACATGAAGTTGTTCTGGACGCGACGCCTCTCTGACGCCGACATGCCCGCGTGGTACGCCTCAGCAATCCACTTCAGCGGCTTGCGGATCTTCTTTCTGGCTTTGGAGGGAGGAACCAGAGGACACATAAATAAAGCTTATGGCAGTTCAATTCATCAATCTATAGTAATAACCTTTCTATGTTAGTATCCACCCCATTGGGTCCTGGTTTTTAAGAGGTAACATTAGTTTACATGAACAACAACCATTCCTTTGTTGCCTTGGTGGTGTATGGAAAACCAGAGGACATAAAAAAATAAAGCCTATGATGGTTCATCGCCTAGCTTAATTATTATAGTAATTATTTTTCCATGTAGGTATAGACCCCATACATTTGCAGGTAACAAACCCTGACTTCTAAGAAACAATATCGGTTTACATTAGCAACAACTATTCCTTTGTTACTGTTAGACATCAAGATTTAGATTCTACAAATGTATACAATTAATTTTCAATCATTGTGAAACAAACTCATATGCAGATATCTAGTGGATTCAAACCATCATCTTTGTATTGTTCAATAAACCTATTGATTGACTGTCCTATGGATTTATTGACAATAAATAATACAGCCCACACACAAAGGACCATTTTGTACCCAGAGCTTTCTTCTTCTTGCCCACAGGGTTGTCATCGTCCTCTTTGGGGGGGACGGCCGGCTCCTTGACAGTCACCCCCTGCAGGCAGGTGCGCAGCAGTGCCGAGATGCGGGTGGTCTCCTCTCGCCTAGTACAGTACACGATGATGGACTCCAGGGCCCCAAACCGCTCCCCCTTCAGCAGACACACCAGGGCCTACAGGGAGGGGACAGGACGGGAGGGGAGGAGAGGGGGGACAGAAGGCAGACAGCAGCAGACGATGTGAGTAACTCATGGCCTAACCAAGGAAAACAGCAACCTCATCTATACAAACAAACTTTGATATATGTTGCACCAAATCCTGCCGTGCGTCATCAACAGAGGTGCCAATTCCGTGTTCAGAAACAAAATACTCTGCCACATATCTAATCCAACCAGTTTCTGAAACAGTGTCATCCTGGTGAGGATACAAATCATCAGACATGTAGACTGGCTATTAAGTGACATCAGCTGTGCTAAGTGCACAGGCAGAAGGAATACATGGCAGTTTTTTTTCCACAGATGGCAAAATGCAACTGAATCAATATTTCAATGACATCAGTAACAACCACTTTGGCCCTTAATATTTTTTAATGGGGGAAAAGCATTATGAAATGCACCTGATCCTTGTCTCGATCCATGGAGACAGACAGCTGGAGGTTGGGTGGTACGGCGGCAGAGCGAACGGCGATGCCATCCTGGTCTGTGATTTCCAGATGGTGGGCGATGTCCAGGGCCGTGGACAGGGTGGCAGTGGCCGTCAGGCCCAGCAGGCAGCGAACCCCTAGACGGTCCCTTAGCACCTAGGGACCAAAAGAAAAGACCATCACAGTCATCAGGAGATTCATTATTGGAAATAGTTGAATTTGAATAGTTTTTTTTGGAGAATTAGTGTATTAAATGCTTACATTACCTTTAACATTGTACCACTGTAAAACATTTCAGCTACATATTAATCTGCCTAATTTCATGTTTCAAGAATTTTTGTCCCTGTATGTAATTGCACTATTCAAAAAGTATATGAGGGAAATTGATGGGAATACCTATTTTTGCCAGTCAAAGCTATTCTTCTGACAATCATAATGGATGTGACTACCTGCCACAAACTGTTACAAGAAACTCACCAGACAGTGTTATGTGAGAATGAATTAACTGATATCATGTTGCAGAAACAGCCAATTTTGGCTCTTTTTTAAAGTCAATCCAGTGTTATCCTCTTTACCTTGCACAGTCTGAGGTAGCAGGGCCTGAAGTTGTGGGACCACTCGGACACGCAGTGGGCTTCGTCAATGCAGGCAAAGGCCACTGGGGGGAGCTGGTCAGCTGGGGGCAGACAGCCGGAGCCCGAGTGCCCCCCACCCACCAGGGCCTCGGGGGACAGCAGCAGCACATGCACCTGGCCCGCCTTCACCTGCAACAAAGCTCAGGTCTTCACTGAACTAAAAGTACATTCATATTCTTTGATCCATTTGCACTGTAATTATTCAGTCTAATATACAAAGACAATGGGAGTTATACAGGTAGCCTGTGGAAAGCATACTGACTAAGAGTTATAACAGAAAGCATTATTCAGTAGTATCCCAGTACTATCCAGTCTTCCAAGAGATTTAATCCAGTCCAGCACACTGTCAGTTTTAAGCTTGTAACCTGTGCTATCAAAACCTGATTCTTTTCGACACCAAGGCATACGGAAGCACTTAGAACCACATTTTGTTTCTTATTTTAAGAAAGATGCAGTAAAGATTCACATGCTTCCAGGTCATGATAGTCAAAAGAGTTAAGTTGTATGCAACTGGACATTTTTTTGGAGCTTGAAAACTTTTCAGCTTTCATCTAAAAGCATCTTCAGTTCTGACCTGATGAAGGAGAACCAGGAGCTATATCTCTGAACCACTGGAGGTGGAACTGTGAGCTATAGACTATACCCTTCATCATGCCACAAAAGGGCCACATGAGTCACCCATTAACATAAGTCAATGTGTAAACTGGGCTGGGAGTCATGATCACAGGATTCAGAGAATACGAACTGCTCTGATGGTGAAGAGCAGTTAAACTTTCTGGAATGAGATCTCGAGCAGAAACGTTCCAGGGATCTTGGAAGCACAACATCCCAGTATACTTCAAGCTTGGCAGCACCCTCAGACAGAGACTGGTTCACCCCGAGCATAAAACTGCAAGGCACAACCTCAACGATGTGGTTTATGCAGTACAATGCAGTGAGCGGTGCCCAGATCTGTATATTGGAGAAACTAAGCAACCACTTCACAGGCACATGGCCCAACACAGGAGGGGGAGTGCATCAGGACAGGATTCAGCAGTACATCTACATCTGAAGGAGAAGGAACACTCCTTTTAGAGACACTGACGTGCACCTTTTTGGGCAAGGAAGACAGGTGGTTTGAGAGAGCAATGAAGAAGGCCATCTATGTCCATCTGAACCAACCAACTGTCTATCATCAGGTCAGAACTGAATAAGCCTTTTGGATAAAAGGTGAAAGTGTCTTCATGGTCCAAAAAGAAGTACAGTTGCACACAACTTCACTCTTTTGACAATGCAGTGAGGCTACCTACCTTCTCTATGGCCGCTTCCCTCTGTTTCTGCGTCATGTTGGAGTGAATACAGGCAGCCTTCAGTTTTGGAGGCAGACCTGACAGCTACAAAAAAAATGCAGGAAAACAAACATGACAGATGTTCCTCTGCAGTAGCATCCTCAAGTTCAGCAGCATTGGGTTTCTGAGAACGCCTGCTCTCCACCTAAGCCTCGATCCCGAGTCTTTAATGACACAACCATACCTGATCATCCATGAGGGACACCAGAGGAGAGACGACGAGCGTGATGCAATTTGACCTCTTGGCGTAGAGATAAGCCGGGAGCTGGTAGCACAGGGACTTACCCATACCAGTGGACAGCACCACCAGAGTAGACAGGCCTGAAACATTAGCACATATGAATCATGATTCCACACCGTGAACAACTCCCCATGTAAAGCCCATTACAGGAAAAGAGTAGCAATCAGAGAGAACTTGAGACCGAGCTAATATGTTTACCAGATAGGATTCGCATAATGGCCACCTCCTGGCCTGGCCTGAAGGATTTGTATCCAAAGTCCCTGAGGGCCTCAAAGACTTCCTCTGGAGCAGCTGTGAAGAGGTGGATCGAAAATTCTCAATATACACTTAGAAATATACTGTGGAGATTGCGTACATTATTGCATTCCATTACAATCTGTTAGATAAACAGCTAAATTTAATTTAATTGACCAATTCAATAATTAATTCTAAAGAAATTCTATTATTTGACTGACATGGTTATTCTACAGAAATCCAGTTTGTTACACTGTGTTTAGTGATAAATCCTTAGTCACCAAGTTGTTTTATTGAAGTGTTTTGAGAAAACAGTTTGCATAGCTGTACCATACCGGCATCATTAATCTATGAGGATGCTGTGTTGACAAAATTAATTGACCAATTAAGTAAATTAATTCCAAGAAATGAACATAATTTAAGCAACATACAATTATTCTATCAAAATCCCAATTGTTGTGCTGGGTTTTAATGTCAAAACAGCAGTTCTAGGTTATTTCATTGTAGTGTTTTGAGGTCACAATAAGAGTTTTTTATAGCAATACCATACTACCATCACTGATCTATGCTGAATTTAATTTATCAACTTAAATAAGTTAATTCTACTCAGGTTTGTTGCACTGCATTTAATGACAAATCCCTTATTGCACAGTTATTTTCTAAAAGACCTATGGCGTACCTCCGACTTTGCCATCCTCCTTAAGGCTGTACAGCGGCTCCATTGGAGGTGGAGGTGGAGGCCGCTCGTAGTCTGGTCTGATCACGTTTAACAGGACCTCTTCCTGTTTGCCCTGCCGTTCATCCACATCCTCCTCCACACTTGGTGCTGCTACCACTGTATGCAAGAAAAGCCAAAACAACATTCAGACTTGGCTTTTGACAAACTTGGGTCGACAATATTCCATTACTTCAACATTGGCACTTCATGGGTTCATTCATTCAAGCCTTTGGCCCATCTATTGTGTAAGAATAATTAATGGTTCATGTGTGGGCGATATTGTTTTCAAGATCTTGTCAACTCAACAGTTGTGAGGGTAACAATGCGAGTCTCAAATGGCTGAGCTGAGGGAAATATGCACTCCTCCTGCACCACATAGTTCATAAAACTCACATTCCAAAACCACACTATTCCTCAGACATCACGAGCTGTGCCTCGCTCGGACACGCATTAACTTGAAATTCTATACAGATGTCCATTTGCATATTGCAACATTTGGTGCGAAAAGTTATTTCGATCAGGGCCCTCTGTGCAGTATCAGTGTGTGGCGGCGGCGGCAGTGGTGGTAGGGGTGTGTGGTGGGGGGGCTCGCATGAGCACTTTGACCCTCTGGCACGAGGGCGAGCCCATGACATCATGGCCAGACAGTCGGGGAGCTGGTAAGCTCATCTAGCCCCCGACCACAGGTCTAATGCGGTCTTGGCTTTGGCCCGCTTCTGCGGAATCGCTTCTGCGCTGGACATCGTCCGCGTGTGGGGTGAGATTTCCAAAACGCTGTGAAAATGAGCCTCGAAGAGTGCCCTCGGGGGATTGGTCGGCTGTGCGCAGCGGGAGCAGGAGCGGGAGCAGCGACGGCAACGACTGCTCCTCCTCCACCAACCGCCACCAACCCCCCCCGCCCCCATCCCCCTCCTCAACCCCCGCACCCTCCCCAACTCGTACGTCAACTCATGCGAGACGCCACTTGTGGTTCAGCAAGACCTTAAATATCCAAAAAGGGCTAAAGAGCTGGTTGGACTTATGTGGTTTGATCTTGCACTGATCAGGTCCTCGCACGTCATTCGCACAGACTTTCTCCCCCCAGCCCCCCCACCCCACCTCCTTTTTTCTTTTGTGGAATGAAGAACTTGACGTTTCCAGTCGGCTTGGCCTGTGCGTCGGCACGAGCCAAGGCGAAAGCCACCATTGACATCCATTATTTCAGCTCAGACCTATAAACTTTCCGGCGATAAACCTCTGCCAATGGATCAATGGCTGCCAAAGGGGAGAAGTACCCTCCGCGACAGCACAAAAACCAGAAAGGTCAGCACATCGGGAGAGGCCTCAGGCATGATGTGGATTGCATTATCCAAGCAGAATAGCAACGGCAACCCATTTACAAAGTGTGTGTTTGTGTATGCACGTGTGTGTGGGTGTTTGTGTGTGTGTGTAGGGCGTTCAGACGGAGTTCAACCACAGAAGGGCACTCTTTAGAATAGACTGAAGAAGATAGAAGACAGAGTTAATCAGTCTTAAAGAGGGGTGTGTGTGTGTGTGTGTGTGTGTGTGTGTGTGTGTGTGTGTGTGCGTGTCTGTCTGTCTGGGGTTGGGGTGGGGTCGAGACTGAGTTTAACCACAGATGCGCACCCTTCAGAACCAACCCAAAGACAGAAAGCAGAGAGCTCTGTTTTTCTGTCGCCCCATGTGAGGTCACCATTTAACTGACTCACCTATAGGCTCGGAGCGCAGAGTCCCGGTTGCCCGGGCGACCTCCTCCAGGGTGGGCAACTCGAACGGCTCCTCTTCCTCGGGAGTCGCACCGTCAGCGGCGCCGGGGTCCACCGCAGGAGCCGGAACTGGCCGGGGGTGGAGAGGGGGAAATCACAGAGGCGAGAGCAGGGTCAGCGTTATTAACAAGGGGGGCAAGAGGCAGGCACTACCTCCTGACCCACTGCCACAACATGGCAGTATACTTAAGGGCGAGGACATTGTAATTCACTAATAGGAAGAGGCACTAGAATTCATTCGTGGGCCAAGCACAGCTAGGCCTTTCAGATTGGTCTGACTGGTTTGGTCTGGACTGTTTAAAACATTATTGACTGACATGTGTGTGTGTGTGTAAGCACAATCATAGGGGATACATTTTGTGAGCAAAGAGCAAATGAATGTCCTAAGAATTGGAATCCAAGACCTAGGCCTCAGCACCAAGATGGTTTGGAACATCAGCATCTGTTTGAATGACTGACATCAAAGCTGTGAAATATCTGCACAATCTAGGGCTAGTAATTATGTTTAGAAATAGAACTAGTTTGCCGTTAGCCATAAGATATTGATTTATATGGTTTGCTATGGACCGAATCCCATATTTTTGTTGGCAGTTTTGGCCTAATGCTTACAGAGTTGGTCTTGGGATCAGCAGGTCGCAGGTTCAATTCCAGTACCAGTAGGAAAAAATGTTGAGTGGAGGAATTAAAAACTCTATTTCACCCTCATCCATGGCTGAAGTGTCCTTGAGCAAAGCATCTAACCCCACATTGCTCCAGGGGGACTATCCCTGTACCTAATTGACAGCAAGTTCCTCTGGATTAGAGTGTCAGCTAAGTGTAATGTAATATGACAACAACATCAGTCCTCACCTTTGCCCCGGCAGTCCATAGCCCAGTGACCAGTGCCACCACACTTGTAGCACGTGTCTCCTTGTCGATTGAAACCACCGAAGCGTCCGCGGCCCCGGCCTCGACCTCCGAAACCGCCAAAGCGCTCGCCCTTCAGCTGGAACTTCTGCATGTACATCTGAAATGACATCACCAACATCATCAGCAACCCCCACTATCTCTCTCTTTGTGACCTGTTGACCTATCAAACCTCAAAGACACTGAACTGGAGTGTCATTTCTGAAACCATATCTAGGATTTCTTACAGGCCTTAAACTCCATTTTGTATGTTTTTGTACCTGTTTTCGAAGTGCAGCTCCCCGCAGGGCAAATCCTTTGACGTGAGACTTTTTCTTCAGGTTGATTTTCACAAAGTTAGCATCTGAATTTTTGATGCCTCTGGTAGCAGGAAGGAAGAAAGGAAGGTAGATGTTTACGGATAACAAAAGTGTATCTCATAATAATGTATTTCTTGACATTTTCAGGAATACGCTCATGACTTGGCATGAATGCAGGGGCACTAAATAAAATGACGGTGCTGGACAAAGTCTGGAGGCCGAACAGGCATGGCTAATTGAGCCATCCGTGACTGAAGCTCACTACCCTCCCACACAACATTATTCACCTGGTCAGCAGTGAGGAGCCATTCCAAGTTATGCGCTCACAGCGCAGAGGTCAGGGTACAGAGTGAGACAAAAACATTAAGTAACCCCAAACCAATGGCTGCTAACCCACCTCGGCCTCACTGAGTTCTTGGTCCTGGAGGAGGCTGCGATGACGTCCTCCTCGTCTACCTCCCCCAGCAGGTTCTCCTTAGGGACCCTGGGCTTCTGCTTTTCTGCTTTCTTCTCCGACTCCTCGGGGTCGCTGCCGTCTCCTCCGCTTCCTCTGGCTTTCGTTTTCCGCCCACGTGGGCCTCGTGCTTTTTCGGGGCTGTCTGAGGCACTCGTCGTCTCTCCCTCTCCCTTTTTGGTCCTTCTCCTCTTCTTGGCCGTGCCCTGCTTTTCTTCACCGTCGGCCGATGTCTGATCCCCACCTTCCTCTTCCTCACCTTCATCCCTCTGCCTCTTTCGGGCCTTTCTTCGTACCCCCTTCGGCCTGGGTTCGTCGCCCTGCTCCTGCTCCTTCTCTTCTCCAGTCTGCTCAGGCTCTTCCTTCCCCTCCTCTCGGCCTTTCCTGGCTCTGGCTCGGGCCTTCTTGGCGGCGTTGATGCCACTGGCCCGCTCTGTTCCGACCCGTTCCTTCACTCCGAGGCCGGGTCTGGTTTCTCCATCGCCGTCTCCGTCTCCATCGCCGGGCCCTAATGAGGAGCCGTGGCCCGCGTCCCAGAGACAGGCAGCTCCGGCCGGAGACGTTACGCCACCCATCTGCGGCCTGTCGTCTGGAGGCCGCGGATGGCCCGGGGCGTTCTTGGCAGCCACGCCTCCCCCGGGACCCGGTTTATCCTCCGTGGCACGGGCCGTCGTCGGTTGGGCTGTGGCGGTGCTGCTGCTGCTGCTGCTGCTGCTGCTGCTTGCGGAGCCAAGAGACGGAGTGTGGGCATTCGGCTTGCCAGGATCCTCTGCGGAGTTGCCTGCGACTGGCCTCTCACTGTCATCACCTCATCAAACACCTGACAGCGCTGCAACCAGCCGTGGTCCACTGAGGACAGACGCTTGGACATGGACTGCCGCAGCTGCTGGGCCCTTTGTGCCTGGCTGGCTGGCGTCCCAGGCGTAGGGCACCACGCTTTGGACGGTAAGGGCTTGAAAGGCCTCAAAAGGCTCCTCGTCCAAGTCTGCGCTGGCTGTTTGCACAGGGGTAGCGTTGGGGTCTGGGCATGTGTTGGCTGGCTTTGGGGGAGGCAGTTCAGCCTCAGCAGGAAGTGCTGGGGAACATGATTCCTCCTGGCTATCCTTCCAAGTCTTCAGTGGTGTCCTCCGGGGAGTGAAGGACTTTTTTAGGGTCATTGGCCTCTCCTGGAAAATTGCAAATTAAGAAAAGGCATATACATGTATGAATATGTGTCTGACTTCCCATGTATTTTCCAAATCCCATACCGCACAGCACATATCCTATGTCCTGGGTCTGTAAGATATCCTAAAACACTTCATTAAATGTGTAATGGCCTTTTTTAATACATTTTATACAGTGGCAAGTTCATAAAAACACAATCATTCTACATGTAACACTAACATCAGAAATATATTAATATGGCATAGGTCTGCCCAATGTCTTTACTAGAATGAGTATGTATTCAAAACAAGTCGTGCCGTTTCCTTTTTTTTTACAAGCAATTTATGATTTATGTTAAAGCTTTGTACTTGCCTTGATTGAAGACCCGAGATTTGATTTCAGTTTCATGCCAAAGTACTGAGAAGAGGCCTGTAAAGATTCCCTCTCCTTTGGGGTGAGCTTTGGAGGGGCAACAGGCATGTTCTTGCGGTTCAGGTGGGATCCCCAGCAGTCTGGCTCCTTCTGAAGAAAAACACCTATTTCATCATTGTGACTCCACCATAATGTCATGAACAACGTTGTTATATAACCTCAAGACCCCTCAGGTATCAAAAGTCACCTTGGCTGCGGCGTTGGTCTCTGGGGTTTGTGTTGGTGCTTCATGTTTACTGTTGTTGTTCTCTTTGGCTTCCCTCAAGGTGCGATATTCCTTGTAGAGTTCTATGGGGCAAGTACAATGTCAAGCAAATTGTCTGATCACTGTGAAGTTCTATTTGTTAGTCAACAAAACAAGTCAAGGTTTTCTTTAAGATGGCATACTTTTGGTTTCTTCAGAGGCGTTGTCAATGTCATCCTAAAAAAAGACACGATTAGAGAATTTCAAGACAAAACCATCACAACACACGCATTTTGTGCACTCACACGTCCTGTACATGGCAGAATTATGTGTGTATTTAGCAACAGGCATGAATTCTAGTTTTACATTCTCTTAGTTACCTTGTTGGGTTTTCGCCTGTGTTCCTGAAGAAATGTACGTTCCCAGTTTTTCAGAAGAGTTTTGACGTCGTTGTATCTGTCTGACATTATTAAATCAACCCTATGCTCACAGCATAACTACGTTACAATCTGGCGTGCATACCGTCGGGAAGATAACATCGATTGAATTTTCATTCACTTGCTCTGCCGTAGCTTTATTACAGTAGTGCCTTTTGTTACTAGCAATACTTGCTACGTTGCATGTCAGACAAAGCAGTCAGATGAAATATATCACAGGCTAGTCCAGATTCGCGTTCAAGCTTTAGCTACAGTTACAAGCAAGTTTTAAAACGTCTTTGTATCTTCTATCGTTCGGCGACTGTCATTCCGTAAAGTGTGAAATAAAGAATCTTTTGCAACTTTAGCGCGCAGGAAGTGTCATGACACAACTAACCAATCGTGTAGAGGGATATGATTTTTTTTTGTCCAATGAGATATCACACTATGGTACCCACCCATTTGCTGTTCGTTCCCTGGTCGTATTTTTATTTAAATACAATGTTTTAGTAAGTATTTTAACAATATTTTAAAGCGAATACTTCATTAATACTGGCAAAAAATTCTAGAATTAAAAATTCTGAGGTTTTTTCTCCTTCCGAATGCACACATACAATGCGGAAATGTCCCTGGTCAATGTAATTCAATTGGTCAAGTTGCATGTCAATCAAAACATACGGAACTACGTCATGTGAACGCTCTTCACATGCTTTTCACAACGTGAAGAGGTGGACAGCACGGTAAGTAGCGTGGTTTCTTTTTGTGGTCTACATACTGTGATGAGTTTAATATAATATTTAGTAAGTTCAGCGTATTCATTTGTTGTGATATGAATATTATGTTGTAGAAATAGCGGAGGATATTGTTAAGACTGTTCCAGTCTGCTCGAGCTAATAACAGCTGACTAGATCAGTCTAAACTAAAATTTTCTTTACTTAAAGCGTTACTTACTTTGCGCAGTGGAGTATGAATCAGAGTTCTAAATCCTAGCACTTGAAGAGACTGGCGTAAGTCCCTGTATCACTGATGTTGGTTACAGCACAGTCAATGCGGTTACAGTGGTACAAATAGAATGTTTACTGTTCAGTACTGTGTACTGTCAACTAGGTTTGTCAGATAAAGAAAATTAGTCTGACAATAATCTGTGTGACTTCTTTCTTTTCCCTACAGTGGATAGTTTTGTTCAAGTTGTGCCATTTGAGAACACCTGATTTGTGGCCAAAATGCTGAATGACAGCGAGGCCAAGGAAATGTTGACGTTTTTGACGTTGGAGATGAGAGCCGATGTAAAAAGCCAGGCCACAGAGTACATCTTGGGTCTCACAGCCACAAGGGACGGTTGCCGCTATCTCAGAACCAAAACAGACTTTCTTAAAGCACTCCTTACACTAACAGCAGACAAATCAGTGGCTATAGTAAAGGATTGCTACCACGCTCTGATAAACCTTTCAGCTGACGAGACACTGCATCAGGCCTTGGTGAAAGAGGCCAATATTTTACCCACACTCCTCCAAAGCCTGCTGGATCCAGAGTACATGTTCTCAGACCGCATTTGCACCATCCTCACCAACCTATCCCGACACGAGAAAACCTGCAAAGAGCTGTTCCAGGTTCTACAGGAGCAGGACATTGGTCTGGCCAAGATAGTGGAGATCTTCTGCACAGAGGGCTACAACAAAGCGGCCTCCTTGCATTATCTGGGCCCCCTCCTGTCAAACCTCACTCAGTTGCCTGAAACACGACAGTTCATCCTGGACAAGGAGAGGTTTGTTTATGTGAAGTGAGCTGCAGGTTAAGCTCAATCAGTTAATTGATCAGTTGTCAACTGTCAAATTTATCACAGACCATTATAATAATCAATTTATCAGTTTCTGATTTAAGCCTCTTTAATTGGTTTGTTTTTCTGGTTTCTTTACCCCTATATGACAGAAAACTCAATATTTTTGGGTATGGAGAAAAGAATAGATTCTAGTCATTGTGGCCTTGGTCTGGGTGACAATTTGTAGACTACATAAGTAACCAGTTAATTACGAAAATAATTCAAGATCAAAAAAAAAAGTCCCAAAGTGTAGACACTGAATAGAAATGTGTGTTACCTTTTACTCAGGTGTGTAGTCCAGAGACTTCTTCCCTACACACAGTATGAGCAGTCAGCAGTCCGGCGGGGTGGAGTTGTGGGCACTCTGAGAAACTGTTGCTTTGATTACGGTAAGAGACTTTGTAGTACATTTTCACTTTATCCAAATGCGCTTTCAACAACATTATTTTTTACGTGACTATTAGTAAAATAGTTGCTTGTTGAATTGTGATTTCCTCATACTGAATTGAATTGTGATTTACTTCTGATGTGCATAGCTTTCTTATTTGATTGTGCATGTTTTGAGCAGTAAGTTCCACTATACATGTTCCTGCCTTTGGTTATGTACAGTATACCACGAGTGGTTGCTAAGCGACGCAGTGGACATATTGCCCTTTCTGCTGCTGCCATTGGCTGGGCCGGAGGAGCTGTCTGAGGAAGAGAATGAAGGTACAGCAACATGATGAGCATGACAGTTATGACGGGGGAAAATTGTAACCACATTGCCAGATACTGATGTATGAGTTCGCATTAGATGCCAAGTAACTGTCTTTGAGGTTTTATATCTGTTAGTAGGCTATATTTCAAACGTGATAGTAGACTACAAGAGCAAATTGAATGGTTTTCATTGTCTGCTAACTGGCAACAAAGCCAACCCCAAAAAGAAAATCTTTTTTCTTTAAAGCAACATTTGCTGTGCAATAGAAAGAAAAGATTTTGATGGATTTGGCCAGGATCAATGCTTGTCATCAGATTGCAGTATAATTAACTGCAGTCAGTAGAATCAATGGATTGGCTTAAGTATTTCACACGTCTCTTGTTATTACCAATTTTTACAGTCAAACAGAAATACAGAGGTGCCGCTCACAGTTTGATGACCGATGTCATGGAATGCTGCTGTGCGCTCAGTAGGGGGCAGTGTTTGTTTTTGTCACCGCTGGGCAAATTGGGCTTTTAGTGTGCAAGTGATTTCTGAGTGTTGCAAAACTTGAGAGCTAAAATGTGAGTAATATCAGAATTTTTGCAGCTGAATGGAAAGAGCCTGCCGCCGAGGACGTCATCAAGGGCTGGAAGTTGTGAATTTGTGCCGCGTCCAGCTCGGGACAGTGCTCAAAGGCTGCGGTCTTATAAACTAGTTTGAAATTCTTCATTCGTGTTAGGTTTTATGATCGTGTGGAACATGCCTACAGTAACCACACTTTATAATTAGCAGGCTGAGTGTCTGGAGGCAGCCCAGTCTAATAAAGAGATGGTAGGTCTCACAGGTCTGCCTAATACTAGCTTGTGCTTAAAAGTTGCAAGTGTGATTCAGAACCCCAAAAATGACCCAATTATCAATGTACTTACTCTTTTTTCTTTCCACGTCTCTCTCTCCCTCCCTCCCCCTCCCTATTCACACTCTCTCACACACAACACACACACACACACACACACACACACAAACACACACACACACACACACACAGAACAATGATGTCCAAAATCATCTCTCTGAACTGTAACCATGGCATTTGGGTATTTGTAGGGTTGCCAGTAGACTTGCAGTACTTGCCAGAGGACAAGAGGAGAGAAGAGGATCCAGATATTCGTAAGATGCTCATCGAAACTCTGTTGCTCGTAAGTCCACTCCCTAAAACAACAACCCTAGAAGCCACAAAACAAAACACAAAACATCTCCCTCTGTTCACGTCAGTGCAATATGAAAGGGATCGCCTTTTACAGCCCTGTGACCTTATAAAAATATCTAAGCTTGTAGGTGTGTCTGCATGTCGCATTCAAATGACTTTGAATTATGTTTTTTTTTCTTCTTTGGCTTTAGCTGACTGCCACAAAGCGGGGGAGGGAGATTCTCAAAAACAAGAATGTTTACCCCATAATGAGGGAGTTCCACAAATGGGAGAAGGAGCCTCACGTCATCGCCGCCTGCGAGAAACTGGTCCAGGTACAATATGATCAGTCCTTTATGTAGATAAGTCCATCTCACCCCTTTCACCCCTAAAAGTTTTAAAAAATCACATAAAGTTTTATGGACGGAGCAGCCCTTTTCATTTCAACACAATGTGTTGCTGTTAACTTTTTTTTTTGCACACTCCAAGTATCATTATCCCACCTCAGTGCACTGGAGGAAACGCCTAACCGTGTGAGTTTTCATGTCAGCTGTTGTGCTTGGTAGCACACCAGACACCAAGCAAATGAATTCATGAAAACACCATATAGAGATTTACGATCTTGGTTTGAAAAAAAGGAAGAAGAAGAAAGACCGAATGACAGAAAGAAAAGGAAAAAGCAAAATAAAAAAGAAATGGATGCTCTAAATTTGTGGAAAAAGTCTGGTCCTCTCCCTGTGGTGTGGTGGCAGTCGTGTAAGGGGGGGGGGGGGGGGGACTGAGACTGGCATGCGTATGTGTAGGGGGGGAGTGGAAAAGATGTGACACTGTCCCACATTAAGCCCGGATCCCCTCCATAACATCTGGGAGATCCCTTTTGAACTGCAGTCCAGCGGTGTAGGCTCGCTTGCCGAACCTCACCCAGCCGTTTAAGTCAGGGCCATAAAACAGTAAATCTGCGCGCTCAAATTTGAATCTTAATATTTATCTAGGACTAATAGGATTTTTAATATGCTGAAATATTGTGAATAACAAGCCCATAACTTGCATTATATTACTGGAATACTCACTTGCTTTTCCATGTCGCTGGAGTTTTGGTAATTTGCTCGTCTCGAAAGAAAAAGTTCCACCCGCTCTCCTCACTATATTGACTGGATGGCCATCAAAGTACAGTGGCTTCATTATAAATATTATACTGTAAGTTAATCCTCTGTCTCAAATACTAAATTACACCCAATTAAATTTGTTTGGGTTGCTTTTTTTCAATTGAACCTAGACCAGTCAGACTATAGATTTTTGTGTGCAAGTATACAGTAACATTTATTTACTTTCTGTGCCATACTGTAGGTGCTTATTGGAGATGAGCCAGAAAGTGGAATGGAGAACTTGATGGAGGTGGACATCCCTGAGGACGTCCAGCAGAAACTCAAGGACATGGACGCCAAGGAACAAGAGCAGCTTGAGAAAGAACAACAGGAGCTACTCAAAGCAGAGGCTGAGAATGACCAGTCCAAGAGCCAGCCTTCTGAAGAACCACAGAGGTGATCGAAATGACCATCTATTATCAACAAAAAAAAACATTTGCTTGTCTTTCAAATCAGACTGCTATCAATCTATAATGACATTTGTGTGGATGACTATGGAGTAGATGACCCATCATGGACATTTTAATGGAATGTAAAAGCAGACAGTAAGCCAGAGGTTAAGTAAAACAATATATACTCTTAACACCAAATGCCTTGTGATGTGTCGAGTCGTCTTCATTCCTCTGCAAGTCCCAAAGCTACATTCTTTTAGTAGGCTCCAGAATCTCATTTAGCAGGCTCTAGAGTCTTGTGGTAGGGATCTTCATAGATGTCCGAGCTAGCCTCTTGCTCTCCTGCAGCCTGTGTGGTAGCCTGTGGGACGCCATGCGGTCGTGGAGCCCCTGAGGAGGCACAAAGCCCGGTTTGCGGAAGTTGGGCAGGTTGTGGAAGGGCTTGGGCATCATGGGCGGCCGAGGCCGGGCAACGAACAGCTTGTTGTGGGGGGGGTTCTCGGCCTGGTCGATCTTCGGCCTCATCAGGAGCCGATAGGGGTACTCCGGGGCAGCAGCTACAGTCGCCGTTGGCACCGCCTGCCCTCTCTGGTTCTCTCCTGTCTTTGTCGGGATCCGACGGCCGTCCGCACTGCTGGCCCCTGCACGGCGCCCACCCCCCAGAACTTGCTGGGGCCCCTCGGTAAACGTGGGTGCGCTTCGCGTGAAAGGCGTGGTGGTGGGCATCGGCGTGCCAGGTCCCGACTGACAGGGCCGGCTTGTCTTGGCCGTCGGAGAGGCTGGGGGAAAAGAAACACAGTTTTTCCATGCAGTTTGGCAGGCTCGCGCACGCACTGTCAACACCATACCCGCTCCTCGCCTCACATTGCGTGTGACAGGTTTGAAAGAGTGGATACGAGGTGCCTAATGCAACCCAGTGTGTGCTACAGTTTTTTTGGAAGGGCTTTTTAGGGAGAAGAAATGAATAAAGACCTCACCATCCCAGAACCTGTTCTCTGGAGTCTTCCTCTCGCCCGTGATGTCGCTCCGAGTGGCACGCACCCTGTTCAGAGGTTCGGCCGTGGACGGCGACATCCACTGGTGCCGACAGATCTGGTCCAGTGGCAGTCGGGCTGAGGGTTGCCACTGCATCAGTGCCAAGATCAGATCCTGACAGGCTGGGGACAGAGACAAGATAGAGGCCTCAAAGATCAGACGTTAAAGGTCTTAACCCTAGTTAGTCATACTTTTGCTACTCAGGTTACAGGTGGTAACCCTAGTCATCATATTCAATTGGTTATTCAAGTGTGGTGTATTTATATTTCATATTAATATACTGATATGAATATTCATTTTAAGTCAATTCAGTTTTAACTTACTGGTATTTATCGTGCAATATAGTGCACCATAGCCTTGGTCTAACAACACTTTACACAGCAGTGCTCAGTAATTTGGTATTCAGCATTTGATATTCAGGTGTGGCCTATTGAAGACGTGGCGATGTGCTGAATTAATGATTTAAAAAGAGGTGTGGAAAAAAACCACCTCTCAACCATCTGTGGAAAATGCACTACTTGCATTTATCCCAATGCAAGATGATATGGGAAAATGATTGTAGTTAGCAAAAAGCAGGAGAAAAAAGGTCATTCACAAAGGTCAGGTGAGCAACCACAAACAGCAGTTAGTTATGCGATACACATCACTTAAAACTAGTAATGTTGCATAACCACATACAACTGTGTGTGACAGGTGCTGGATGAGTTACAGGCCTATGCTCTTTTGGTCTCCGAATGGGCCCAATGCACGGTCCAACTCCAAGAGGCTCTAGTTTGAAAATGAATGTTCTGGCTCTGGCAGCCTCTGTAAAGCCACAAGCTTGAAACAAGTTTAAATTATTGACAAGGGCAGAGGCCAGAATTTATTGGCTCACAGCGTAGTATCAGGAATTACCCAACAGAATAGCAGCAGCTTTCTTTGTCGCGAGCCAAAATATTTGACGGCAATAACACAACAGCGTTCCACAACGCCGTAGATTGTTGAAGGTATCTGCCAAAAGCACTCAATAGGGGGGGGGCTGATGGGTATCCTATTACTAATCCTACAGACTGTATACAGCATTGGGGGAAAAGATACAACGCTCCATGGCCCAGTTAAAGCTCCAGCAGCAATTAGGAATGAGAGAAGAAACACGCTTAACGCCTCAATAATGGGCTTGAAAGACATTAACACCTCTTTATATAGAAGGGAGACAACCACACACTAATGTATTAGTAGGTATATGTAGTAATAACCGTAACTGTCCCTTCTTTGCCTAATGGAATCCACAGCAAAGCCATTAATAAAAACCCACTGCTGAATGATTTTGTGTAAGCTGTGAAATAAACACGGTTTTATAGAACATTTCCTAAAACTCCTATTGAGGAAAGTAAGGTTAGTGGCTCTTTTTGCAAGGGTGTCTGTGGTGGTGGTGATGGTGATGAACAAATGGGTGGGAATGTCAGTGAGGTGGTACCTGTGGAGACGGGGGTGTGGAACGGCAACTCCTTCCTCAGCAGCTGCACCAGTTTCCTGGGGTGCTTCTCTCCGTGCGGTAGCTTCCCAGTCACCATTGCATACAGTATCACCCCTCTGGAGGTCATGTTGAAGAAAGAAAGAAAGAAAGAAAGAAAGGATGTAAAAAAAAGATGCCTACATATGAACACGCACACATACATGTATGTGTAATTAATAATAAAGTGGTGCAATGGGCTAGTCACCAAATACATTGTTTATACTGCTATTATATAATACACAATTATAGGTTGTAATTATAAGTTGTAACACACATTAGCCTTCTGACCTAGCCTTTTGCCTCTTCTAGTTTTACACGTACACGGCATGCACTGATAATTGCAAGTCCCTTTTTTCACTTTTGGCCACTCGGCCAAAGTCTGTCCAGATGTTGAAGCTGAATTTATCGAATCTGAATGGAGGAGTTTTGAAGTTTAAGTTTAAACACTAATTGTAAGAGAACGTTTCTTACAAGCTCCAGAGGTCAGCCATCTCTCCGTTGTACTTGTGGGACAGGAGGATCTCGGGGGCTGTGTAGGCCACTGACCCACAGAATGTGCTCATCAAGGCGTTCTTGTCCCTGTAGCTGTTCGCAAAGCCAAAATCTGCCAAGAGACAAAATTGAAATTAGTAGTTAGAGTTGTCACTAGGTCAAATGATCACACTGGGAACAAGACTAATTGATCAAATCCTTGCTTTAGTCCAAATCAAACTGATTCCCAGACAGCATTTACTTGATAAAATTATTCACCTGTCAGTTTCACAAAGCCTCCCTCATCCAAAAGGATATTTTCACATTTCAGATCCCTGTAAGGGAAAAAAAGAGTTTTAAAAAGACACCACGTTTATGTTTTCTGTAACATCTGGATATAAGGTACAACTGAGAGAGAGATACAACATTTACAGTAAGCCAAGTAAAACCTGGATAAACAATCATGAAGACAGATCAGTGGGATGACCACAGGTACGTGTCAGGGACCAGGGAAGGTGACCACAAATGCAAAAGTGTGGTAAGCCTACCTGTGCACAATGTGGTTATTGTGGCAGTGCTTGACAGCGCTGACAATCTGCCGGAAGATCCTGCGTGCCTCGTCCTCCGACAGCCCCAAGCTGCCCTTGTTGTGGGAGACTGCGTTGATGTGCTCCAGGAGGTCCCCTCTCAGAGCCAGCTCCAGCACCAGATACACCCGCTTCAGCGTGTGGAACATGTCATACAGCTGGATCTGTATGGAGAGCAGAGGGGCCATTTGTGTGGAAATGAAGTGCTACTGTTTTCAAAGTGTGTATGTCATTGTAGTGTGCTGTATATTGTTGGACTGATGAAGTTCAGAGAGCAGCTGCAGTCTCCCTCCCTCTCTCCCGGCCGGCCGGCGCTTTATAAGTCCAAGTCCAGCTATGACAGCTGGCCCCAATGAGGACAAGAATCAGCCAGGCTACTCTCTGGTGTCACAGCAGAGTGCAGAGCAACAACACACATAAGCCATGCAAAACAGGACAAGGACACCCAGCTGGGGTTGTTGCTGCCAGGCATTTCATGTGGGAGAGCTAAGGTCAGGTGGGATGGCTGTTAAAAAGTCCCAAAATGTAAAAAACCTCATATTTTTTAAAAAAAGGCACATTTTATCCAACTTTTTTTAAACAAACAGCTGATCCTAGTGACCACACAAAATCATCAGACAGGTAGACTGGCTATTTAGTAAAATCAGCTGTTAAGTGCACAGACAGAAGGTTTACATTGACACCTAAGGCATACAGTGACACCTCTGATCACAGGACCAACTTTGTATGTCAAAATGTCATCAAACCTCCCCTGTCTTCCGACCTGTGGAGGAGTGATGGGAAGACGGTGTACAGCTTACCATACAAAGGTAAGAAACCCACGCACCCACTTACCAAAACACAGGTGTCTGTCAGTCAAGGATTCAAAGAGTTTCATTGTCACATACAATGACATACTGAGAGTAAGACATGAAATGAAATTGCAGTTCTGCTGAGTAGTGCATAAGTATGCATGTGTGTTGTGTGGGGAGAAGGTCAGGGGCTTACTGACCACACTGGGGTGCCTGTATGTGGTGTTTAGTGCATGAATCTCCCTGTGCAGGAACTTTTTGGAGTACTCAGGTGGAGCTTGGTGGAGGGAGATGATCTTGATGGCAACCTGGGGAATTAAAAACAAACACAGAGGGAGTCCAACAGAGACAGAATATTGTATGTGTACAGTATAGGGCAGGCTATACATCCATTACTGTACTATACATGCATACATATATACCTGCACATGCATACAGATGTAGACTCATGAAAATCAGAAAAGGATGCAACCCACCAGTGTGTCAGGTTACATCCTAAAAGGCCCCCATTTTAAAATATGAAGAAACAGTATATTGGTAAAGTTACATAAAACTTTTAAGAGTAAAGTAAAAAAAATTACATAATCGACTTGCATCAATATGATAATATCTAAAACATCAAAAAATCGTGTATTTTACCATGTTGTGTTTTTTGGTCTTGAGGTCGTTTGCCAGCTTAAAGTTTTGGCAGACCTTGCTCGGAGTTGCATATCCCAAGTAAACTTTGGAGAAGGCTCCTGTTCCGATTCTCTTGGAGGACAGTAGATACCCATTCTCCCTGCACTCGTGAGCTTTCTCTTGCAAGGATGTTTTTATTTCCCTCCCCTTTGAACTTCTCATATCTTTAAAGAGTTTCGCTCATAATTGCTAAATATCTGCACATGCTAGGCCTACATATATGCCTGTCTTTTCCTTTTCATCTTATGTGGCCTAAATAAGTAGGCCATTTCTATCTTTTTTTACCCGTATTTTTTATTAACAATAGACTACCCTCCAGAGAATTTAGCAAGAGTATAAAACATTTTACATAATTTACTATAGAACACTTGACATCGTGACGTAGATTATTCTACAATACATTCATAATCAGAATCTAATATATACAATGTGGCGACGTGGACTATTTTTTACAAGAATTGTTTGATTTAACGTAACGAAATGTTTCTTTTGACTAAGTCATAAAAATTAATCATTGTGTAGATAGTGGGTGGTATTATGTTGCACACCGACAAAATAAATCCAGATTGCCTGGATGAATTAAATACTGACGTGAGCTTTATATAAATAACAGTTAAGTAAACTCGTACTTTGTCACCTCCTACTGGACAATGAGCGAAAAGGTCTACGATGTCATATTTCTAGATCCAGGTCGTTTGTAAGGAAAGGAAATTGTTCAGTTGTGATGTATGGTGGTTATTAGATTTAATTACATCTGCCAAGGTTCCAAGGCAGCTTAAATTTCCCCATTAGATCTCAAATCTATATGATGTATAAGGCAGAGCTTCCGTGTGTGGTTACAGAATATCACAGTAAAAACAACCATGTGGCACTCAAACCAGCCTTTTGCGTGATAAGAAAACACAGAGTCGTGGTTTGTGGCAAGCTGTAATTCTGAGTACAAAAGGGAAGCGTGGGCGGCGAAGTGAAGGTAGGAGTTTCGCAGTATGCCATCACTCTCCCTGCCTCCTATTTTACTTGGCCTAGACACGGGGGCGAAAATGGCAATTTCTGTTAGTGTATGGCGGTCAGCGTCAACATTGGAGCACTTAAACGGGAAACTGACAGGTATACTTAATCTTCGAACCCTTGAATAACGCAGTGGTCCCGCGGGGTCACATTTTCCATGATCAGAGCAGAGCCACATTACCTGTTTCGAGATGTTTCACCAGTGGCTGGCGAAAGTATTTTGTTTTGATTATTTCATTTGAATAAAAGTGGTCTGGAACTGTAGCCTACACCTCCAATTATCGAACAGCTGCACTGAGGAGGAGGACGAAGGTGAGGGAGGTGAGGGCGGTGGGGCCGGCGGTGGGGTTTCTCTTGGGTCCAGTGCAGCTCTCTGTGGAATTTTATGATTTAAGTGATTGTGAATTTACCTTTGGGCGGCTATCAGGCCACGCTCACCGGAGGCTCCATGAATGTTAAGGAGGGAAGGTGTAGGCAATATTCCCACTCAAGTCCCACGTCAATGCACCTCCACCTCTCACTCCAGCAGCAATTAGGGCCCTTCCTGTGGATGAGAGATGGGGCTGCTTTCGTTGGCCCTTCGCTCACATTCGGTGAGTCTCTCTCTCTCTCTCTCTCTCTCTGAGTCTCGCTCCAAACACCTCAGCAAAGACAAAAAGTAAGTGAAAAAGGAAGACAGGAGGTTTTAACTGAGAGCCGGCCCGTCGTCAAATCACATTATTCTGAAGTTCCCCGAGAGCTGCCACTGAAGCGAATGAAGTGAAGAGGCCACGGCCCTCTCGCTTCCAGTCCAGATGATCTAGACCTCATCACTGAAGCAGCCAGCCAGCCAGGCAGGGCCAGTGTCCGGACAGGACAATAGGGAGGAAATAGTTATGGCTTTTTTTTTGCTTTTTTATCACTCATGTAAAGCGAATTCCACCGACACATCCAAAGGTCACGGGCTGATGGCAGTATGTGATGAAAGGAAGAAAACAAGGGCGTCACTTGCATCGGACCGCAACTTGGGGCTCGCAGCAGCACGCACTGCTGTTGTCTGGCCGCTCCACCAATCTAAAGCAAACAGTTGGGGGAAACATTAATGATGTGAACTGAAGTCTTCATTTCTCTCATATGAGGGATTTTTTTGGGGCTGGGGCTGGGGCTTGGGTTTGGGCCTGACTATCACCGTAGGAGATCGATGGAGCACACGTTTTCTCTCTCTCTCTTTCTCTTCCGCTCTCTTTCCTCCCAAAGCCATAACTTGTCAACAACATCAGATTCTGCAAATGAAGAGCATTACCCAGAATTTCTAAACTTTCTTTGACCTGTTGCCCCTAAGAGAAGGTGTTCTATCTGGAGATCTTAAAAGGTGCTACTAAGAATCCTTAACGGTCATCCATTTTGGCTAAGGACTCGGCTTTTAAAAAATCAGCAAGTCATACAAAAAAACACCCCCTTTTTCCTTGAGTGGGCGTTTGAAAGTTTCTCCCCCAAGACACGTGCAATCACACTCTCTTGGCAAGGACAGTTGATTAGTTGGCTGATCATCAGGTGGGTGGTCAGTCCATGCCAGAGAGTGTAGGTTGTCATCAGACCATACACTGACGGCTGCCAGAAAACGAGCAGAAATTTATGGTCTCCACCTTTTTATAATGTGCTGGCTGTAAAAGGAACCTTTTCATATTACATTGACAAGCCCAAAAGCCCTAAAGCATGGATTGTATTTGCACAAATTTTCTAGCAGGTGGTGACTAATGAAACTGACTGATATAACGTAGTTTTGCTGGATGACAAAGAGAGCACTTAAATCAATATTCAAAATACTGTTATGTGTCCTTGTCAGACCAAAAGTATTGACATACTGGGCTATATCTAAAAATAAGCTGTGCATTTTCAGGGGAGAAAAAAAAAATCTTTGAAGCTGACATTTCAATGTGAAGACGACAAGGTCTTGCAAATGTCAACCATTAAGCTCAAACCAATTTGCTCGCAGCTGCAACGGGCAGTATGAATTCTTCTGACACGTCTACTATTGAGTCATTGGCAATTTTGACGGCAGAGCCTCAGTTTTCATTAAGGCCTCTAGTGCAGAAGACAGAGCTGAGAGAGAAAGAGAGAGGTAGAGAGGGAAAGAGAGAGAGAAAGTGAGAAAGAGAGAGAGAAAGAGAGAGGTAGAGAGGGAAAGAGGGAGAGAGAAAGAGAGAGAGAGAAAGTGAGAAAGAGAGAGAGAGAGAAAGAAAGAAAGAGAGAGAGGCTGAAGTCTGAACAGGTGGTAAGAGTATTAACCAGGAAGCAGTCGGAAACCAGATGGACACACGCCACTGCAAACAATCTCCTGCACTCTGTGCGGCAGGACAGTGCAAACGAGGAAGAATAACAAATTACCTGGAAAAAAAGAGGAGAGGCTGCGTTACTTGCACCTTACTTACATAAATATAGCTATTGCTTTCCTCCAAACCTCTGGACTAACAAGGAAACAGGGGAAGGGGGGGGAGGGGATCACCAAGATAGCTCTGATTTCATTTGATAGGAAACAACCCCCACAAAACCGCTCATCAAAGGTCAGGCCTTACACAGCCAAACCTCAGAGGTGGAGAGGTCAGTGGGAGGTCAACCATAACCATACCCAGACACACACACACACACACACACACACAGACACACACATACACACAGACACACACATATGAGCGGCTAAAAATACTGGTCCTCTGGCATGGTTAGTGGTTCCACAGGCTGTGCCCTGCCTACAACAGGGATCAGAGGCTGTCCCCAGAGCGGTGACCCAATTTGCTCCCCCAGAAGAACTTTCCAAATATTTACATAGAAAAGATAAATAGAGACCGAACAGGCAACCCAGAAGCTGCCCCTTCAAAAATACAAAAAGATGGCCACCCGAAAAAACTGAAGTTATGGTGATCTGCTGCATGGCAGGGACTATAACAATGTAGAAGATGATGATGACGATAATGATGATGATGATGATGATGGTTATGAAGATAATGATGATGGTTACAATAACGCTGACCAGAATTCTCTCCAGGCTGCAGAGTTTCACCAAGTTTGTTTTTAAACGATCCCACCGAGCACACTTTCTTTTTCTTGTTTCCCCTTCCATTCTCTCCATTATTATTATTTTTTTTTTGTATTCTTGGAAAAATGAATTTCCAAAATCGAGCACCCCTGATGGCGAGACCGCGCCGTGCACCGTGTAACGGGTGATATACTTCTGAATTCCCATTCACCTTCTCATGAGTTTTGACCTAAATTTGACACGTTTCATATCATAAACCCCAGCGTCTATAAATCAGGGTAACACCAGTGTTTGGGCCTTGAGATGGGGAGCTCCTGTTTCTCCCTGAGTCGACGACGGCAGGGCCCTTGCCAAATGGCTCCGGATCCACGATTACCTCTGGCCAAGCGGGCCTGCCTGGGCGCAGCACAGCCCTCGACTTTTAGATACCTCACTTTACGGCACGGTTTTACTGCCTAATTGGGCTTTCTCTTATTGACCAAAGCGAAATATGCCTGTTTTAACAGCTGTTAACTACAATTCGACATCTCCGGAGTGTAGTCAACACATGAAAAAAAAGAAAGAAGAGAAAAAATGAAACAGAGGTCTAGCCACCTTCTCTTTCTCTCTCCCTCTCTCCCTCCCTCCCTCCATCCTCCCAAGGCCACTTTTCTCCTCCCAAGTCCGTCAGGGAGACCCTTGCCCATTTGTAAATCAGTGGACTTGATGCTAAAAAAGTTTTACGCTGTGTCATAACCCACGGCTCCAGGAGTTGGCAGTTACTGCCTCTGACCCCCTTTTAGCTTTGGTGCAAACTCTCTTCATCTCCCTGACATGCTCAGACAATGAGAAATAACATTGTCATTGCATAGCACTTAATTGCCAGTTTAATAGCCAAAAGCACTAAGTCATTCTCCCTTTTGAAAAAAAAAAACAAAACCAGAGGAAAAAAAAGAGCAGTTTTTTTTTCAATGACTAAATATTGGTTACTTAAGGTCCAAAGTATGTAGCGTTGCGGAAACCTTTGTCTCGACCCCCGAGTTAAGAAAAAGACAGAAATGACAGGGCTAGGGGTTCGATTTCATTGTTTTACATTCACAGCAAACACCAGATATTTTACAAGAGGCTACTGCGGGTTGCATCCTGTCAGACAGACAGGCAGTTTATTTATTTATATTAGATGTTGGCCTGGGCTGCAGAAGTGGGATGGTGGCGGGGGGGTGGTGGGGGTTGTGTGGAGCCAGGGGAGGGGAAAAATACTTGGAATAAAAACCACATGTGATTTTGCATACGTCCAACTCCTGTGTCACATTGGTTTGAAGGGAACTGCCTGTTCCCACTGGCATCTCCCTCAGCGTAAACACCCATGACGTAGCGCATGCTAGGCTACCTGGCTACACCTCAGGCAAGGATGGTGTTAGCGGTGGTGGTGCTGGTGGTGGTGATGGTGTTAGCTTTTTAACCCTCTAGGGTCAGCAAGTGCACCAAGGGTGTCAGGGGGTTGATAGAGATGAATAGAAGGTGCTAAGCGACTGGGGGGTCAAGGCCAGGGCAAGTGCCGAGTGATTCTCGTTATTGCGCCCCGAAGAGCCGTAGAGCGGTCGCAGCCGCGCTTCCCTGCACGTTACGTTGAGCGGCACTCTGGACTCTGCGGCTTTTTCGCCTTCCGCTCTTAAACGGCATTCGATCCGTTAGCGGGATTTGAGGGGGCGGCCACATGTGTGTGTGTGTGTGTGTGTGTGTGTGGGGGGGTGGGGTGGGGGTGGTTGAGGGAGAGAGAGGGAAGCTGCCGGCTTCATATCCCTTTCACCCACCGAAACAAAACAGTCCCGGGGCCCAGACGTGACCAAGGCCAGAGAGAAAAAGAGAGAGAGAGAGAGAGAAAGACAGAATAGAGAGAGAGAGACGGCGCTAAACAGCCCCCCTGATCTCAGCGCTAGATCACCGACCCAAGTCTGACCGCGCCTGCTGATCCTCCTCCGGTCTGGTCTGGTCTGGCCACGCTGACGGCCGACCCCTGGGCTCCCGAATTTAGGGGGTGGTGAGAGGAGAGGCCACACGGGGCTCCAGACAGAGTGTCCGTCCACACACACACACAACCACACACACACACGTATGTACGTACACACACACACAGACACACATATGCGCGTGCTTTCACCATTATCCTGGGGCCACAGTGAGCTAACCCACTGTGATGGATCTGTGACATTAAGGACAGTGACACTTTTAAACTGTTGCTATTGGTGGGTCTGTGTGTGTATGTCTGAGAACTAGGAGAGTGTGCAATGTATATCAGTGAACGTGTGTGTATGTCTCTGCGTGTGTGTGTGTGTGTGTATACACATGTGTGTGTGCATTAACCAGGCAGTGAGGGGTTGTGTCTTAAACAGCATCTGCCTCCCATTTAGTGCGTATATAGCCTTGAACTGGACCACCTCAAGTGTGATACTGGCTTTAAGTGTTCTCTGGAGGAGGCACAAGCTGGGTTCGTTTCAGCACAGTCTCGCTCCTCTCTTAAGGTGGCCGGATTGATTGCATTTGATATGAACTGTATTTCGTTCAGCCATACATTGGGTGTTAGATTTCTACCCCACCAGCCCCCCAACCCCCCCCACCCTCTCCTCCCCTCCTCCTCTCTTCAAAAAAAAGCAACAAAAAAAAAACTTTATGACCATCATAAATTTATATAATTGTTGAGGGTTCTCCTTTGTTTTCGAGTAGATTCAGGGATGATTTATAGATATTCTCATTTTTTCCCCCTTTTTATTTTTTCCTTTTCTTTTTTTTTTAAAGGCAAATGAGCCCTGTGAGCGTGGGACAACGCAACAGACGCTATTTCACCCACGGCTCACTTAGCCACAGTGTTTCAGCAAACTGAGCAAGAAATGCAACTCCGATAGAGTCTAGGAAATCTAGACCATTTTTTGTGTCTCCATCTTTACATCTGCAACATCGGAAATAGACAGACTGACTAAGAAGTTGTTTAATGGCTGGCGTTAAGTTATTGTTACGTGCCTGGGTGATGGATTAATGGCAGCTCCCTGCTGTGCTCCATGTGTGGGTATGTGTGTGTGTGTGTGTGTGTGTGTATGTGTGTGTGTGTATGTGTGTGTGTGTGTCAGGGGTGAAACTTAACTTTGCAAAACTTTTAGCAGCCACTGAATAGGAAATGATTATTTTGTGTCCAAAATTTAATATTTTACCAACATTTGGTTGGTGGCTGGTACAAATTTCTATCCCTGGTGTGTGTATGTGTGTTTGAATACTACCCCTCAAATAAGTACAATGCAAAAGGCAAATCTCCCCCACCCAGGATAATAATAAAGACTTGACTCAACATAGTTAACAAAGACACATCAGCAATGTCATGCATTTCCTGTATCATTATGAGTAGCGATTTTCATGCTTCCTGCAGGCTATATTTGTTAGCATTCTAAAAGCACGCACCCCTTGATGTTGATTAATAACATCTAGATTAAATTGTGTTAATTAGAAAGCTACTGATGATGAGAGGGTAATTGGAGAGCGGCACAGAGCGAGGCTAATGAACAAATGTGGGGTTATCGGGTATTTCAGGGCTAGCCTGTCATTACCTCGCTAACTCGCTAGTCACGGGGGAATGAACATGGAGCCTTTGCGGAGGGTGTGTGAGGTCATGATGGGGGGGCGTACAGACGTGGTGACCACCTCAGTGAGGAATGTCCCCATCTCATCTGGGTCTCTTCTTTCACCCTTTTTTTCTCCTCACTAACTCATTTCTTCTTTTTAAATCTTATTTGTTTGAACATTTATAGTTGTATCAGAGATAAAGTGCTCCCAACAGAACAAATTGCCCAAACTCACAAAACAAAACCAGCGTAAACCAGTAATGTCATCTAACTCCTGTTATTTCTCATCCGCCACCCCCCTTTTACCCACCGTTTCCTGTGACTCTTTAAAACGTGGTGGTGAGGTGCCCGGCGATGAGGATGAGGTGAGCCAGAGCCTGGGAGAACCCCTCGTCGTCTTCGTGACATCAGAGCCGTTCGCCTGCCCACCCGCCCCAAACTTCCTGTTTCTCAGGGGCCCCTTACGTCGCCGGCGACCCCTCGGCTGATGACGGAGCGAAACGAGTCCCCCGTTTTCAGTGGGCCCTGTAATTACAGGCCTGTCTGCAGTCAGCGTGCGGCTCGGCGTAAGTCGTGCTCACTCGCTCGCTCACTCGCCTCTGGTGAAGGCCCTAATGTACACCAGATGAGGGGAGCCGAGCTAAGTGGAGCTGAGTGGGCTGAGTGGAGTGGGCTGTGCTGTGCTGAGCTGTGCTGGGCTGAACTGAACTGGGCTGGGGCCCTGTGAACGTGCTTGGGCTGTGGAGGAGAGAGAGCCCACCGAAACGCAACCGCTCCCCTACTACCCAGACTGGGACATCCAACGCCAGGATGTGTGTGTGTGTGGGTGTATGTGTGTGTGTTTTTGTGTGTGGGCGGTGGAGGGGGTGTTGCTCATAGTCTGTGTGTGCGTGTGTCTGAGACTGTGTGTGGCGGGAGGTGGGGTTGGGGGTGGTAAGGGCTGGTGGTGGGGATGGAGTGTGAGAGTGGAATAATCTGTTTGTGTGTGTGTGTGTATGTGTGTGTGTGTGTATGGGGCTGTGTGTGGTGGATGGTGGGGTTAGGGGGGTGGGACAGTGAGGCTTGGGGTGGTGGTGGTAGGGATGGGGTGTAAGGGAAGTGGAATAGTCTGTGTGTGTGTATTTGTGTGCGTGTGTTGTGTGTATGTGTGTCTGTGCGTGGCAGGAGATGGGGGTGGGGGGTGGGATGGTGAGGCTGAGAGTGGTTGTGGGGATGGGGTGTAATTGTGGAATAGTCTGTGTGTGTCTTGTGTGTGTGAGTGTGTCTGTGTGATGTGGGGTGGGGTGGCGGTGGTGTTGGGGTGGGGTGGGGGTTGGGTGGGTGGAACAGGTTGCCGGTTGGATGGGGGAAGAGCTCTGCTCAGAGCGTCCATTAACTTGTTTTCTTACCGGCGAGAGAGCCATGGTCCAACAAACACATGGTTCATTTTCAGTGATCCGCACGCTGTGCACCCGGGGCCATAACCTTTGATTGACACCGAGTCCGTCCACACCGGGTTGTCTGCTCCAGAATCTAGGGACGGGGGGTGTGGTGGTGGTGGTGGGGGAGGGTGGGGAAGGGTGTTCTGGGCTTTGGGCCGAGCAGTCACAGCTATGGAGTGGAGCAAAATGTTAAAAAAGAGAAAGAGACAGAGAGAGAAAGAGAGAGCGAGGGGGAGAGAGAGAGGAGGAGAGAGAAAAACAAACAAACAGTAACAGTGGCATCGTTAAACTGTTTCCTGTCCTCCGAGCCCCTCCACATAGAACATTGAGAATCACGGAGCGGCGAGCTTCGGGGAGCTCCCTCGGCCTCTCTGGGGGCTGGGGGGGGTCAGGCTACAGAATGCAGGCCCTTTTAGCATCATCACCTACAACAACATGCAAGAGCCCGGGAGAGAGAGAAGAGGGAAGAGAGCTTGTCTGTCGAGATCCAGTGTGCGAGAGAGGAGACACAGAGAGATGGCGTGAAGCACCATCAGGCAGGGTGAATGGAAGAAGGAGCGAGAGAGAAGAGAGGTGGGAGATGGGAGGAAGGGGGTGGGGGGCGGGGGGTACAAACACATTCAAACTGGGCCCTGCTGTCTGGGAATGAGTGATGCTCTGT
>CM059283.1:20294754-20297254 GCA_030347295.1 Setipinna tenuifilis
TGGACAGATTGCCAGTGTAAGGTGTGAATATTTTCAAGCTGCTTTTACTTTTCCTCGTTTTCTTTTTCATCTTTCTCCCCCTACTTCCAACTCCACCACCACTACCGCTGACTCCACCACCATCCCCTCCGTCCTCCATCCTCCATCCCCATCGCCACCCCCCAAACTCCAAACACCAGCCAGAAACCCTTCCTCTCACATCCTGGAAGAGGTCCCTGGATGTCCAGATAATAAAAGGCTGCTGCTGGGTGCCGCCAGGCCTTGTTACTCGCACACCGAGGGCAAGGAGGGAGACGGAGCTCAGCTCTGCTTTTTTTTTTTTTTTTTTACTTTTGCCTGGCCTCGCCTTCAAAAAAGCCAGCCCTCCATATCAAATGTGGTGCTTAAAGTAACCAGAGAGCAGCCTTTTACTTTTCTCTAAATTAGCCCAGGCAACTCAATTTCACTGTGGTTTACATCCACCACCGTCTGCACGGCCTGGCCTGCGCGCGATGATGTCATCGCTGGGGTTGTAAGCACATGTGCGGGGGAAAGTAGAATGAGGGAGACGAAGGGAGGGAGGGAGGGAGGAAAGGAGGGATAGAGGGAGGGGTAAAAAAAAAAAGGTTCCCCTATTTAGGGGTAATTTGTAACAGATCTGAATTAAGGCGGCTGCCAAGGGTTCACAGTGCTGTTTTCCTTCCAATTAAAAGACTGTAAACTCTACTCCACCAAACGAAAGAAAAAAAAGGAAAGAAAGAAAGAAAAAACGGGTTTGAGAATTTTGCAGGTGCTGCAAATTGGGGTCAAGGAGTATCAAACCTGGCCCTCTCCCACTGAAAGATACTCTGTTTCAGCAGTGGGCGAGGAGGCTGTAGTTTCTCTCAGTTTTTGGTATCGCCTTCAGAAAAAAAAAACGAAAGGAAGAAAAAGACAGAATGAAAAAAAAAAAACAGCAGAGGAATGTTTTTCACGCTACATCTGCCAAAGTCTTCAAAGCTGAAGAAGGGCTCCATTGTCAACAGGGGAAAGGACAGACAGACAAAATAAGATTGAGCATCTGTGCCGGAGAAAGCGCTTCTGGCCTACGCAGGGCTCTGCCCTCTGCTGACTACCGTCTTCCCGAAGAACTCGAGGAACAGCCGGTGTTAAGTGTTCTCTGTCTCTCGCTCTCCCTCTCTATATGTGTGTGTTGTAAGGGGGCCTTGTGCCTTAAATTCCCACCTAGAAAAAAATAGGCACAGGAAAAACAGGATACAAAACAGCAGCAAAGAGCAAGGCTGAGGACAAACGAGTCTGGAGCTCTACTGTCATCGGTGATCAAAGTGCTCTTTCAGTCTCAGCGTAGCCTCCCACACAAATTGTGAGCACCAGAAGCCCCATGGATGAAGGATTCACTTGTAGTGTCCAAACTAGGATATCCTGAGAGCAGAGAAAGCAAAGGCAGCCTGTGGCTTTGACAAGGGACTGTTTTTTTTTCACCAAGCCTGCCGTTGGGTTCGCTAAACATTTGCACTTAACGCATAACTGTGTCTAATACTCAATAAACCCTGCTTTTATTTCGGCCTCAGAGCTAAAATCATTGGAAACCATAATAGCCTTGGAATTACAATCTTTCAGATTCCAAACAGAAAACCTCATCTCCAAACTGTGGTCTTGATTAAGTAGACTTGAAAAAAAGCTTGCTCAAACATGAGTTGCAAGGAAAATATTAATGTGCCCTCACAATGTCAATAATGTGTTTGGCTGCTACTGTTTGGAATGACTCAATGTAAAAAAAAATCCCATCCATCTTCTGGCAATAAAAGCCCTTGGACCCGAAGCGTCTCCTTTTCTCCTCAGCGCTCGTAATTCTCCCCGGTCGCATAGTACATCCCCCTGAGCAACGTCTGGATGCCTGAGACTCTAAAAATATAAAAGCGATCGACCTTGACCGTCATTACACAGATGGTCAAAAATAAACGTGTTCTTTGTCGGGGAGACGAACGACTCTCCCGGCTGCCAATCAGAACGGACTGGGATGCTAAGCGGTGGCCATTTCTTCACTCGGCCTTTTGGGCCTGTGTGGTAGGCTTGCCTTACGACTCCGGGGGGGTATCCCGACAACAGACCTGCTGACAATAAGAGCATTAGCCCAAATGAAACCCTTGCCTCCGAGCGGCGGTCCCAAATTAGCTTATGGAAGCGAGGTCTCGGGGAGCTTTTCAGGAGCGGTGCGCAAGAGGAGAAATGGGGCTCTAATTTTTTCCACTTATTGTGGAATGTGGTCGTCCCGGTGCCCAGTTTCTCTGCACCGCATATTTGCTGTTTGTTTTGACCGTTCTCCCTGCGGGAAGAGAGAGAAAAAGAGAGAAAAAAACGAGTGCGAGTGAAAGAAAGAAAGAGAGAGAGAGGAGGAAAAGGGTTAGAAAAAGCAGTGGAAACACTCAGCGTCTGCCAGGACTGCATCCATTTCTTCTAAAACTATTCAGAGTGATGCAATGGGAGTGTTACTGGGTTTCACTGACAGGAAAACCACAGG
>CM059283.1:20302254-20514754 GCA_030347295.1 Setipinna tenuifilis
GAGAGAAAGAACATTGGAGGGGGGTGGCTGAAGAACCCAAAGGCCAGCCAAGTGTTGGGGGAGCACAGCAAGGACACAACAGTAGGTGAAAGACACACGGCCAGCTATGGCTGCTACTCACTTGTACACCATGCCGTGACAGACGATGACGCTCCCGTCGTCGGAGGCCGAGGCGAAGAGCGGGTAGCTCCTGTGGTAGGCCACGCCTCGCAGCGCCTTCTTGTGGTGCCTGAGGAACCCAGACGAGAAGCAAACGTGACAGACATGAGCAAGACTTTCCCCTCCGGGGCCCTGGCTAACGCTATGCTAAAAACGTAACAAGAAGAGGAGAGGCGGTGGAGGGGTTATGGGGAGGGTTGGGGGAGAGGGGTGGCAGAAGACAGAGAGAGGGACAAAGAGAGAGAGAGAAAGAAAAAGAGGGGGGAAGAGAGAGAAAGGGGGAAGAGAAAGAGAGAGAGAGAGAGACAAATTAAGAGATGAAAGAGGGGGAGGGGGTGGCAGAAGACAGAGAGAGGGACAGAGAGAGAAAGAGAGAAAGAAAGGCAGTGAGGGGGGAGAGAGAGAGAGAAGAGAGAGTAAGAGCGACAAATGAAGAGATGAAGGAAGAAAATCCGGCTGGATTTCGCTGACTCACCGCAGCACTTTGTAGGGCTTGGTGGCCAAGTCCAAATCAAACCAAGTGAGGCGCGAGTCATAACTGCCGCAGATCACGTTGTCGCCTGTGGAAAAAAAAAAAGAGAAAAATAAATAATAAAGAGCAGGGTCAGGAGATGGAATTATTATGGGATGCTTTCGTCATGCCAGCTGATGCTTGCATCACACGAGTCCTACACCACTGTGTGGAACAAATGACCACGTCAAGTTGATCAAGTTAAATGAACTGCAGACACATTCGGCATTCGATATTTAGAAAACCTACAGCCGTATTCCACTTAAAAGTCAATTTTGCCCCAGGGATTAATGAAGTATTTTGATTCTGATTAAAAAGCCCTCTCTCTTTCTTCGCGGGAACAAAAACACATAAAAATTAAGAACATTTTCCCCCGGACTCAAGTGCCAACAGCGACACTTGAAACAAACCCCAACATGGAGTCGAATAAAAAAGTGCTGGGTTTTCTCCCTTCTGTGGTCAATAAATTAACACTCCAATCCTGTTCTGAGGAACTCTGTTCTTCTTTTACACGAGCCATATATTTGGCCCTCGCACCTTGCATCCATTATCCTTTCCTACGCCGAGCATGTAGCCAGTCTAAATTTAACCGACTCTTACAAACAGTGTCCGATATCCCGTCATCTATTACAACCTGCTCCACAATCCCTACAGAGGAAACATCTCATCTGAGGACGAAAATGGCTGAGGCAGGAAATGTCAGATTGGGTCGCTGCAGACGGGCCGACGGACAGACAGACAGACAGACGGACGAATGGAGAGACAGACAGACAGACGGGCAGATCGATGACGAATGGAGAGACAGACAGACAGACGGACAGACAGACGGACAGTCCGACAGACAGTCCGACAGACAGTCCGACAGACGGACACTCACCTCCCGGGTGGACAGCCATGCTGGAGATCCACTTGCAGTTGGCCATGAGCTTCTTGGCCAGCTCCTGCTTGATGAGGTTGTAGACGCGCACGTAGCGCTGCGTGGCCACGAAGAAGAAGGGCCTGAGCGGGTGGAAGGCCACGCACTGCACCTGGCCCTTGTTGCGGCTGAAGGGGTTCTGCGTGCGCCGCTTGCTCACCTGGTGGATCAGCACCTGCGTGTGGCTGCTGTTGTCCGGCATGACGGTGGCCAGGTAGTCGCCCTTGCCGTGCCAGGTCACCTGACGCACCGCCTGGGGGGGGGGGGGGGGGGGTTTGGAGGGTGGAGGGAAGGAGAGAGGGTGATTATTTTATATACAGATAAAAGGACAGAAAAGAGAAGAAAGGCAAAGAGAGAGAAGTGTGTGGACAAGTGAAGAGAAGGAAGGGCGAGAGGAAAAGTGAACAGGGGAGGGGGAAGGAAGGGGAGGGAAGAGAGGAGGGAAGGGAAGAAGAGAGGGTGAGATAAGGAGATTGACCAAGATCCAAAGGTGAGATCCAAGATGGGTGGATGGGGATTTTTTTTTTAAAAGAAGGAGATATACAGGTAAAAGGACAGAAAAGGGAAGAAGGGGACAGAGAGAGAGAAGTGTGTGGAGAGGTGGAGAGAAGGAAGGGTGAGAGGAAAAGTGAAGGGAGAAAGTAAGCAAAGGGGTAAGGTAGTAAAGAAAAAGTGCCTGTTTGTGTGTGCGCGCGTGTGAGTAAGTGAGTGAGTGAAAGAGAGAAACAGGGAGAGAGGGAGAGAAAGAAAGAGAGCAGCTAACCAGGTTGAGGGCAGCGTACCCGCAGAATGAAAAAGGAGGAGTGAGTGAGTCACTGAAAGCGGCTGGAGGTCGGAGGTTAATGTAATTCTGTGGTAATTTCATGGGCAACCTAATCCAATTGTGACCGTTAAAAAAAATAACACCATACAAGCGTATACACACACGCATGTGTACGCGTGCACACACACTGACGCACACATGCGTGCAGGCGTGCACACACACACACGCAGGCAGGCACATACGTTCAAAGGCTGCGGCTGAATTTATGATTATTATTATTAATGCTATCCTTGTTCCCTTGTGCAGGTTGCCAACTGGCGTGTGTGACTTTGTCACAGCCTGTGCTTTCTTCCTTTTTCTTTTTTTTTTCCCCCCGCGGCAGTTTTAATTGGAAAGTAGATGTGTCTTAGATTTCTTTCCACTTGAGGGGGGAAAAAGCCCGACCACAAGTCTGGGGCCCGAGCGCTTGTGCGATTTAGCTCACGTGAGCACTTCTTCTGAGCAGACAAAAGGAAAAAATAAAGTATGTTGACGTCCTTCGTGCGACGGCAAGAACTACGGTCATAACTGGAAGGGTGTGAGTAACTGGTGCTAATTTTAGACGGTTTGTACTATAAACTCCTATTTGTTCAGTCACGAATTTACTCGTTTTAACCAAGACATAAAACATAAGACAACATAAGACATAAAAGATTCCATAAATAAAGCAATACTAATGCAATCCTTCAAGTAAACTTGGGTGGAGAGAGCAGAGAGCATTAGCTTAAGTTAATTGATTGCTCATTAACTGAACTTCATGAATTGTTTTTGTTTTGTTGTTTTACTGCTTTCAGAATTGTTCCTAATGACATTACATGTAAATGGGAAAACTTGTTGGACCAAAGCCTGTCACTGTTGTATCATATCCAAATAGACCCAACAATTGATTTGGGGCAGTGACTGGGGTACAAACAGCCCTATCAGCACTTAGATCAATTCTAAGAGGTATGCAAAATAAATCTGTGAATGTGAAATTCTGACTTCCCGTTTCACAATTCATGTATAGCTAAAACCAGTCAATCACAAATCTCATTTTAACTTGCTGTTAATCGACTGGGCATTGGATCTTCAGTTAATTTATTGGTGCCTTTATGTAGACTGGCAGTGATTGGTCAATTCTTATCAATACAGCTGCACTTGCCACTAGCCATTTTGTTTTTAAATACGTAAAAAAATGTGTTTTAGTCATATCGTATTGTATCGCATTTATATCTGGCATAGATAGCAATTCTGTCCATAGTGTTCAGCCCTACAACGGGTTCTGGGTTCTCACCAGCATAAAAAAATTAAGTTCAGGTATAAACTATGTGAGGACCAGATCTTGCATTTAAACTATTCCCAATACAAACCAATTGCCACTATGTTTTTGTGTGCCATATACTATGTGTTCATGTTTTGTTTATGCAGCACTAATTATGCAAAATTATTAATAGCAAGCTGCAATGTGGTGCAGGGGGCAGTTGGTAGAACATACAGAGCGTCTCAGGGGGTACACGGCAGTTTGGGAACCACAGATTTGGAGCATTCGAGTGTGTTGGTACCTCCTTTGCATTAGACTTTGCTACACTTGAATTATTGGATGGAAAATTTGGGGGTGTAAAGAAGTAAAAAAGTCATGCCATGAATTAATTCTATCTAAACACCGAAGTGAGTTGATTTCACAAATGAGCTTCCCTAGCTGGTTAAAGGTTCCTACTAATTAGAATCAGCTGGTTTAGGCTGAAGCCAATGCGCAACATTTCCCCCTCTGATGTCAAGTTTTACACATTCAGTCATTAATGCCTGTGTGATCTCAAGATTTTTCAAGAATCCCCTTTAGCCAAGCCAGACACACGCAGACACACACAAACACACTTTTACCATCCCATAGGAAATTCTGGAAGTGTATGATGTGTGAAAGGGCCTGGTGGTGTGTGAGGTTACCTTGGGGTGCGTGAGCACCAGGCGGTAGCCCTGCTCCTGCTGCTTGCCCTCGGCGGCGGCCCACTGCACAGCCTGCTCTCGGGGCTCCTCAGGCTCCTCGTAGGCCGAGATCAGCTGGTCCGTGGCGCTGGAGAGAAGGCGGTCGCCCAGGCCTGGGTTCATCAGCACCACTGTCTCATTGCTGTGGGAGAGGAGATAGAGAGATAGGCTGGCCTCAAGAAAGTGTACTGGTATTCTCCATCTCCATCTAAATATCTGGCATACATATCAAGATATGCAATTTCAGTCCTAGAATGGGTTCCTGGCTCTCATGCATTTTATTCTATTTTTAGTTACACAAGGCCTCACGGAGCTCTTTCTCTCAAACAGACACATTCAGTTGGAATTCAAACACAATGAAAACACATTCAGTTGGAATTCACTTGACAGCCAGACAGAATTCATAAAAATCACCAGAATTCTACACTGACATGACAGAGAGGGTCATGTTCCAGACAACTGTCCCAACACTCCAATGCATTCCCCTGATGGATGCTTTACCTAATGCAATGCAGTTCTCATGTTAGGCTAAAGATTACATGGAATGTACATCAAATGTACTCACAATTAAATTGATGCCACACTAAATATGATAAAATGTTAATATAAAAACATAAATTGATATACAACATCATGACACAAAAGCATTAAATAATCACTATAATGCATTATATCTAAAAGAAGCTGTGTGTCAAGTGTAGGAATATAACTTGACTACAGGCATTGTGAAAGGCTTTTAGATTCAAATTAAAGATGGCCATGAACCTTTTCCAGTCTTAACATGGTGTACATGTGAAATAAACACAGCAATTAGGTGAAGGATTTTAGCGACGTCTACATTATACAGTAGTGTTTAACACTCACTGGCTTACTAATATTCAAGACAAACTGAGGACAGCCGTAATCTACGATTCAAAATAGTCTGCTAAAGAGAACACTATGTATATTTGTGCGGCGCTTCCAGACGGATTATATCTGGGACAGCCCGATACTGATTTACCCCTCTGCGGCCAAACAGCTTTGTCAGAATACCACTTAATCTTTCTCCTCATTTCAGAGTCAAGATGAATTAAAGTAATTACTCTTTACGAAATGACGCACTAACAGCAACCAAAAAAAAAAAGCTGACACCAAGAGTATTTACACTAAATTCAAACTCGTTACAGCTCAAACCGACTCTTCACTCGGGTCTGTGGTTAACCCCTGACACTATACAGTAATTCATCTGTCAGCGCTCGCCTGATCGGAGAGAGAGCGAGAGAATTTTTCACGGATGGAAAAAAAAAAACGACAGAAACAAGAAAAAGGAGGTAAGGAAAGTGAGGAGACAGAGAGAGAGAGACAACGAGAGAGAGAGAGAGAGAAAGAAAGAAAGGAAGAAAAGGAAGAGCACTAGGTGAGAGATTGAACACGAAAAAAGGAAGAGGGAGACGGGGGGAATGATAAAGGGAGAGATGATGGAGAGGATCTGTGTAAATCTTAATCGTAATGTAATATGACTGTAAGGCTGCTTTTTTTTACAGTTATCGTTATCGCAGACACAGAGACACAGACAGTAAGCTAGATGAAGAGAGTAGATGAAAGAAAGGATAGAGGAGGGAAGAGAGATGTCACAAATCGCCCAAGACAAATTTCTCTTTTAAAGAGACAATACAGGCTCATCTTATCTTATCTTATGAGTAGATGATGGGTAGGGGGAGTAGAGGGGGGTGGGAAGGGGGGTGTGTGGCTCTTACATTGACACGCCAACCAGGGAAACGGCCGGATTGGGGCTTTTAAAGAGACAATAAAGGCTTATCTAATCTTATCTTAGGAGGAGTGTGTGTGCGTCCAAGTGAATGTTAGGGTGTGTGTGTGTGTGTGTGGTTTGGGGAGGGGGGGGGGGGGACTTACAATGACACGGCAACCAGGGAAACGGCCGGATTGGGGCTCCAGCTGACGCTCTTCACGGCTCCGCCCACCTCGATGGTCTTCATGCAGCGTGCCGTGCTGACCTCCCAGAAACGCACAGTGCCGTCATCCGAACCTGGAGAGTCAGCAGAGAGACACACATACAGAAACACACACACACACACACACACACACACACACACACACACACACAGAAACACACACACACACACGAATGGTCAGGTGTGTGCTCAGAAACGCAGTGGGACGGTCATTAGTCAGTTATATTTAACACAAGGTGACAGAATGTTCTATGATGTTGCCCCAGTTCCAGAGAAGTTAGAAGGGGGGAAGGGGGGCGGGGGGGGGGTAGTTTCTGTAAATGCACCAATACTGGCATGAGTTGGAGTTCCTGAGAATGTACACAGTACTGAGAGAGAGAGAGAGAAGGACAGACAGACAGATAGAGAGAGAGAAAGAGAGAGAGAGAGACAGAAAAAGACAGAGAAAAAAAGGAAAGAGAAAGATGAAGAGGCATAGATCCAAGGAATGAGAGAACTAAAAGAGAACACTGACGAAGAGCAAAAACATCCTGGAAAACACTCAACGATAACAGAGCAGTGAAAAAAAAACAAATCAGTGTGAATTTGTCCGTTTCAAAAAGATGAACAGGCCCCAGTGCATTGTTATTCTCACTGATACTTGTGCTGTTTTTAAAAACAATTCGTAAATCTACACTGAACAAGTGTGTGTGTGTATGTGTTTGTGTGTGTGTGTGTGTGAGAGACAGACAGAGAGAGGGAGGCAGAGAGAGCTTGTGATTGTGTGTGTGGACACGTGTGTGTGTGAGAGAGTGTGTGTGTGTGTGAGAGAGTGTGTATGTGTGTGTAGCCAGTAGCCAGGTCCTCAGAGCCTGTATTCGTTTTGGCAGGCAGGCAGAGAGGCCGACAGGCAGATCAATGTGTGTATGGAAGTGTCTGCTGGATCTTCCGTATTAGAGCCTCAGCAGTGCTCCCTGTCCCCCCCCCCACCCCCCCTCAGCTGACAGGATGATGCAGTGAGACGGGTCCTCAGCACAATAACCGCATTCTGTGGGCTCCAGATGCCTCCACTGACGGGGGCCCCTGTGGCCCCATAACTCATCTCACGGCCCCGGGCGCTAGCCAATGGCAAAACGGCTGACCTTTTCCCTGCGGTTCAACCTGCCAAGCCTTGTAGCGCTCCCTTGCTCTTTCTCTCTCTCTCTCTCTCCCTCTTTCAGTCTTTCCTTCTGTCCGCCTTTCTTCCCTCTTTCTCTCTCGATCCACCAAAACATACATCTCCTCTCAGATACTGACACTGTGTTGATAGGTTTTGTAAAGAGGGCCGTACCACTTGTTAAGAGTTACGTTATTTTTGCTTTTTTATACCTGCACGGTTCGTAAACGCGTAAAAGAAAAAACCAACATGGAAAAGCAGGGAGTAAAAAGGAGGAGAGGACGGCCGAGGGCATGTCCATTGCAGGAGGGTGGAGTGGCACAGGGTAATAACTCTGTCAACCATAATCACTTTTTAAGTAGTGAGCGCCGTGTGGCGACGGATATAGAAGGGCCGGGACAGCCCCTAGTGTTGTGCGTGTGTGTGTGTGTCCGTGTTTTCTGTATCTGTGTGTGTCTGTGTGTGCGTGCGCGTGTGTCCATGTTTTCAGCTTGTTTGTGTGTGTGTGTGTGTGTGTGTGTGTACATGTGTGCGTACACATTTACGTGTCTGTTTTCAGTATGTGTGTGTGTGTGTGTGTGTGTGTATGTATACTGAGTGTGTGTGTGTCCGTGTATTTTATGTATGTGTGTTTTTGTCTCTGTTGTTTGTCTGTGTGTGTGTGTCCGTGTGTGTGTGTGTGTCCCTGTGTGTGTGTCCCTGTGTGTGTGTGTGTGTGTGTGTCTCCAAGTGTTTTCTGTACGGGGCACACACATAGTTGTGGCTGGCCAAAGTGGGGCAGTTGCCGTGCGGACCGTCGCCTTGGAGACGTGCCAGCTGCCTCTTGTTTTGCGACGCTGAGGCCGAGGAGGCCACTCAGGAGGCCGAGGCCGATGGCTGTCGAATATATAAGCACTGACACGGGGCAGCATGCGGCGCGAAAGGCTTGGCGGCGTTAAAAAACACGCCAGAGGAAAGATGAATAAAATGCAATGATCTGTTAAATAAGCGCATTAAGCTCAGTCGCATAAGCCCAGTCTGAGTCACAGACGGCACTGTCAGTGGGGCCTGCTGGTGACTTGGCCGAGGACCTCCGTGATCTGTCTGCAGTTATGGCCATTTCTAACATGTGACGCAGAGCTGAAGAACGCTGACTGTCGCTGTCCGCCTAAGTCAAAGTGGATGACTCCAGCAGAGCCAGTGAAACTAAGACACAACGAGACTCAACGTTTAAGAGAAGATGAGAGGGGCCATAACAAGATGAATCACTCACGAATGAATGTCCAAGCTAAAAAAAAATAGTGAGCTCAATTTAAGCTATGTATGTGATCTTCTAGTATGAGTGTGTATGTGAGTGTGTGTGTTCACCAAGGCAGGAGGCCTTTAATGTGTCAGTTTTTATTGTTAAGTTTTTTTTAATAAAGCTTTTATTGTCTTTAATCAGACAGGATCGTATAGAGATGGCAGGAAATGAGTGGGAGAGTGAAAGAGACTTTGGGAAAGGATGAGGAAATGATCTCAGGCCGGAATCAAACCCGAGTACCCTGGTTTATGGTTTGGGAGCCTTCGCCTGCGTCTCTCAGTTTTAATGCTTGTCTGTATATGCGCACACCTGTAACCACATGAACTAACACTCTTTTTATGTATGTGGGAATTTATTGACGAACATTTCTGTAAGTGCTTGTTTGTGTGTTTACACGATTGCCGATGCACGAGTGAACTTGTAAAAGTACATATTTGTGCATATATTTGTCGTACATTTTCGTAAATTAGATTTAGATGTAGATTTTCGTTAATGTGCATATACACATTATAATGTCTCTGTCTAAGTTCATGTTTGTGTGTGTGCGTCCAAGTGAATGTTTAAGGGTGTGTGTGTGTGTGTGTGTGTGTGTGTGTGTGTGTGTACAAGTTTATGGCACTTGCCTTTGTATAAAGGTTTCCTTGCCTTGTTGAACACACGATTATATGGGTGTGCATAAATAAACATGTTTACTTGCCTAAATGCATGTTTGTGTGTGTGTGTGTAATTATGCATAAAACACAGAACGAGGAGAGAGAGAGAGAGAGCGAGAGCGAGAGAGATGGTGAGAGAGAACTGCACAGACAAAGAGAGAGACAAAGAGAGAGACAAGAGAGAGAGAGAATCAGCAAGCGAGCGACCAAGTGAGGGAGAGAGAGGGGAGGGGGATAGAGAGATAGAGAGAGATACGGAGAGATACAGAGAGAGGAAGAAAGCAGGAGATGCTGGAGTGTTTTACTGACATGCTGAGGCCGGCAGGGCAGAGCTCTTCCTGTCAGTGGTGGCGGCAGCGAGGCAGCCTCTAGCCTCTAGCCTCTGGCCTCGCCTCCGCTGACCCCTCCACTCTGCCCGCACTGCTCCGCTAATTTGTAGTTGTGTCTCTAAGCAACCCTGCGGGATTGCGTTTCTTTTTTTTTTTTGGCTTCTCTCTCCCTTCATCCCTCCCTGTCAGCCTTTCACTATCTCTCCCTCCCTCCCTCCATCTCTTCCTTCCTCCCTCTTTCCCTCCTTTGTGGATGGGGCTTACGCGGGAGTTGGCTTCCCAGGCCGTCCACACAGGGGCAGCGGGACGAGGACGGGACGAGGCGGCCTAGCTGGTTTGGCCGAGTGCTCTGACCAGAGGCTCTGTGTCCACCAGGCAAATCCCCAGGCAAATCAGTCCACACCAGCTTAAGCAGTGTTTTGTAAAATGACAACCTTGTTACCAGTGCGTGCACACACACACACACACACACACACACACACACACACACACACACACACACACACACACACACACAAAGACACACACAATTTCTCCCAGCTCGCATACAAACACAGGCCATACACATCCATAAGCCTGCAAACGCTGATTACACCAAGTGACACAAACGCACGCACACACACACAGGCGTGTACATACCCGCGCACGCACAGACACACACATAGACACACACACACACACACAGTCACACACACACAGAAGCCAGTCCTAAATGGCAGGGTGTTAGTGAACTAACCAGCGTGGCAATGAGGCCTGAGTGCCTGTGCCAAGGCCTGGGGCTCGGGGATAAAAAGGCCACCGCTGGTCCTGCTGTGGCCACATCATTAGAGAGGAATGCTGATGCCGAGAGACCCGGCCTGGGTGTGTGTAAGCCTGTGTGTGTCACTGTGTGTGTGTGTGTGTGTGTGTATGTGTCACTGTGTGTATGTGTCACTGTGTGTGTGTGTCCCCGCATATGTGTGTGTGTGTCTGCATGTATGTGTGTGTGTGTCCCCGCATGTGTGTGTGTGTGTGTGTGTGTGTCTCCGCATGTGTGCGTGTGCCAGTGTCTACATGTGTGCATGCGTGTATGTGTATATATGTGTCTGTGTGCATGTGTGTGTGTGTATGTGGGGGTGGGGGTGTCTGCATGTATGGGGTGTGAATGTACACACAGCTCCTTAACAGCGTCAGGCTTCTGCGCTTCTAACGCCTTTCGAGCGTGTCGGGAAAGGGCTGGAATGTGGCGAACGACGAAGTAGTTCATAAAAAACAAGGCAATGGTGGCAGAGTGCATGTGTGTGTGTGTATGTGTGTGTGTGGAGGGGGCGTGTGAGGGTGTTTGGGGGGGAGGCGGTGTGTGTGCGTCTGGCCTGATGTGTTGAAGTCTTGTCTTAGGAAAAGAAATCTTTAGGAGGGAAAAAGTTGTACAACACCAACGACAAATTGCTCCAAATGTCATTTCTTGTTTCAAGCCAATATTTTTTAACTACCGCTGGCCCTTGTATCTTCCTAATAAGAGACTTTTCCAACTTGCTTTCAGCTTGTCTTTCTTTTTTAATGATTACTGGCTTTTTTGGCTTTTGAGGGGTGGGGGGGGGGGGGTTGACCAGACAGACGCAATAAGAGGGCCTGTGATCACGCCACACTAGACAGGGATACTAAGGTCTCACGGTCACCCCCATTAAAAAACAAAAGACGAGCGATATGGAAATAATTATTTCGCAGCGTGAAAAAGAAAAGGAAAAAAAATCTCTCTCACAATAGAAAAACAAATTCGGGGTGGGACGTTTGTGTGTGTGTGTGTGTCTATGTATGTGTGTGTGTATTTGGGGTTGGGGGAGGGGTGTTTGGGGGTGGGGGGGGGGGGGGGCGCAGATGGGGGTGGGGCTGTAATTCCTGGGTGGTTGTCAACTGCACATTTACTGTGGGAAAGGGCCCTTTATTACGGGTTTAATATTTTTTACAGCAAGACAAAAGAGTGGCACTGACTGTAGTGGTTTTGCATATGGCCTTTATGAAGTCCTTTGTTATGGACGGCTTAGCAGATATTGTCACCAAAAATTGCCGTCAACCACCCTCTTACTATACCTCCCTCTTTTTTTCTCTCTCTCTCTCTCACTCACTTCCCTCCCCCCCTCCACCACCCTCCCTCCTGCCTCCCTCTCTCTCTCCTGTCCCCTTTTCGCTTCAGTTGTTTGTTGGGCAGTTGCCTGCCATGCAGCTGTGTGGACAGACAAACTCACTGGGCGGCACCCATGTGCTTTGTTTGCGATGGTGCGGAGGTAAAATTGATCGCCACTCAACCACCGCATTCAAATCGCCTGGGCAAACGCGACCGCATTTCCATACTTATTGAGAGATCGCTTTCGCTCCTGTGGCTTTTCGGGATTGGCCACAAACGCTCCCATGTTATGGAAAAACAAAACCGCACAAAAGCCTCGGCACCTGGGAGGAAAATGTAAAATGTGTGTAGATGTGTGTGATTTATACTCATGTAGATTACGCACTTTACTGCGCACCTGTTTTTTTTAGTGTATACGACAGTGTGCTTCTCTTCTCTCCTCTTCCAACTTGCCATGCTCTCATGCCAAAAGCAGTTTGGTAGGGGGGCAAGTCACAGTGCTGATGGGTGATTTGGACACATGCAGAGTGGGATGGAAGCCCCCGTCATCTCTGAGGGTGGGGGTGTGGAGGGAGGGTGGTGGTGGTGGTGGTGGGGAAAGCGAGGCCTCGGCTTAATGATGTACAGACCTCACTTCCATCTTTCCACCCGTACAGATAGGCCAGGAAATCCAAGAAAGCCTTTCATATTGGCTGTTGACTGGTTTTTGTCATCCCGGGAGCCAAACTCACCATAGCGTGTGTGTGTGTGTGTGTGTGTGTGTGTGTGTGTGTGTGTGTGTGTGTGTAAGACATAGAAACAGAGAGAGACAGAGAGAGAGAGAGAGAGACAGAGAGAGAGAAACAGACAGACAGAGAGAGAGACAGACAGAGAGAGAGGGGGAGAGGGAGAACGAAAGAGAGACACAAACTGAGAGAAAGGGGGAGAGAGAGAGAGAGAGGGAGAACGACAGAGAGACACAAACTGAGAGAAAGGGAGAGAGAGAGAGAGAGAGAGGAAGAGAGAGAGAGAGAAAGAAAGAGAGACCATGTGAACTCTCCTGCCCCTAGCAACCTGAGCGAAGGCTTTCCATCTGATTTCCCCTGAGCAGCTCCCAGAGCGAGAGTCCCGCTGCCAGAAGCCATAAAACCTTCTCCTCCTACCCCACCCCACCCTCCCCTTTACCCCCCAGAAATGAAACCTCTTGTCTAGGATGAGGTCGGATTGGTGGTGGTGGTGGTGGAGAAAGAAAAAGAGAGAGAGACAGAGGGAGGAGAGAGGAGAGGAGAGGAGAGGAGAGAGGAGTGCAGAGGAGACAGACAGATCACGAGCTCACTGTGATGGATTTATCCCCTCAGCCAGGTGCCAGCATGTATGAGAGCCTTCACAAGCCTTCACTGGGCTGCCATCATCTGCACTTAGTCATCACACACCCCTCCACCCCACCACCCCCCCAGAACAAAAAAAAGAAAAACACACACACACCGCTCCTCATCCCTCCCCATCAAGTTCGGGTCCAATCTCTTGCGTCTCTTGCGATGGGCCGCTTGCCCCCCTTGCCCCAGAGATTGCTTCTTTTCTTGGCGCGGCACTTAGCTCTTGGCCATGACATCATGGCGTGTGCTTGAGGGGCTGATTTCAGCAGCCAGTTAGCTACCGCTGAGGTAATAACAGGCCAGCGCTTAAAAATGAGGCACGCAGGAGAAAAGGGCTTCTGACAACACGGGGCCGGCAGTGCCAGACTGCCGATGTGTGTGTGTGTGTGTGTGCTGGCTGCAGAGAAGGAGGTAGAGTGGAAGAGAGAAAAGTGAAAAGTATGAGAAAGAGACAAGGACCTAACGAGGGAGGAGGCAGAACAGAGATGAGAGGATGAGAGCAAGAGAAAGAGAGCAAGTAGAGAGAGAGAGACAGACAGACAGACAGACAGAGAGAGAGAGAGAGAGGCAGCGAGTGTGTGTGTGTGAATAAGTGAGAGATAGAGAGAGAGAGAGACAGAAGAGCAGGGAGTGGAACAGTTCCTTTGTGGCAAGGAAAAGAGTGAGAGTGAGGAACGAATCCAGCAAAAGAAAGAATAAAAGCAAGAGCAGAACAGACAGACAATAAAAAGCCAATAAAAAACAGAGGTAAGAAAGTGAAAGAAAAAAAATGGAGAACAGATAGAGAGAGAGCACAAAGCAGGAAGCATAAAAACATTTTCCCACATGCCATTTTTCAGTGTCGCATTATAAATTCATTTGTTTTTGTGCTTTGGCAACATTGTATATAGTCCATTTGTCTGGCTAATAAATAAGAAAATTGTTTTATATAGCAATAATATAGCAATAAAGTAAACTCTGGAGTAAACAAAATGAAGCAGCAGGTAAAGGGTGTCCAGACACTGACCTGAGACCAGCCACTGTCCGGTGGGGGACACACTGATGCAGCGCACGAGGCTGGTGTGACCACGGTACACCTGCAGAGAGACAGTAGACAGACAGCAGTTAAAACACACACACACACACAGTAGGGTACATTCACCAGGCATTACACAGAGAATGGGTTTGCCTGAGGCATAGACTCCACTCTCACACATGCGCACACACACACACACACACACGATTCACACACACTCACACACACACAGTACACACACGGTTCACACACACACACACACACAGAGTACACACACACACACACACACACACACACACACACACACACACACACACACACACACACACACACACACACACACACACACACAGAGTACACACACACACACACAGAGTACACACACAGAGTACACACACACACACAGAGTACACACACACACACACACACGCACGCACACACACAGTACACACACACACACACACACAGTACACACACACACACACACACACACACACAGTACACACACACACACACACACACACACAGTACACACACAGTAGGGTCTATTCACCAGGCAAACCCATTCACACACACAATGGAGTCCATGGCTCAGACAAACCCATTCCCACTCCCTGTTGACCAGACTCAGGCCCGGTCCAGCAGAGGGGTGTGGAGGGAGTGGTGGCGGCACGGCGGTGCCGGTGGGGTGCGAGCGAGTGACCTTGCAGCTCGTCTACTATTTCTCTCGTTAATGCGCCGCGGTCCGTTCATCCCTGTCTGCCCCCCCCCCCAAGCCAGCCAAGAGAGGAGACGGGGCAGACGGACGGGGCAGACGGGCCCGGCGTTTGATTTAACGCCATGGCTTTTATGGAGACGTCCCGTCTGAAACCGGAGAGCTGGGATGAGATGGCGGCGGCAGCAGAGGCGCTGCCGTGTTCGAGCCTCAGCTCTGCGCCGTGCCACCTCTTTAACGGGAAGAGCTGTGGTCGGTGACGGCAGTAAAACACTCCAAATGCACCGTCTCCTTTTTAACCCCCATCTCTCCCCCTACGCCTCCATGTCATCCCCCAACACCCCTCTTTACCCCCCAGAAACGGAAAGCTCTCGTTTAGGACGAAAGGGGATTGGCCAAAAGCCACCCCTCACCCCCGAACTTTACTCCCAACACTGACAACCCTCCACTCCACTCCCACCCTGGCCTCAGCTCTTGGCTTATCTAGCAAAAGGTAAAGGTAAAGGAGTCTTGCTAAAGTAGAGGTTGCCAAACTTAGGTGTTCTGTTGCGTGACCACCATAGTCTGTTTTCAACTGTTCTGTCCGGTGAAGAGCACACTTGTTGGGGGGAGGCGCTCCAGGGGAGCAGGGGGGGGGGCTTTGGCACTCACCAGAGACTGTGTGGTGGGGAAGGGCTGCAGGTCTTTGGGTTTGGGCAGCTTGGGAATGAGGTCCTCTGGGTTCACATTCACCTGTGGAGAGAGGAAGACGGGAATTTGAGAGGAACAACTCAGGTAGAGTTACAACAAGTGTGGGGTGAGATAGAGAGACGGAGACAGTATAAGTGAGTGAGTGTATGAGTGTGTGACTGAGTGTGTGAGTGACTTGAGTGAGTGAGTATATGAATGAGTGTGTGAGTGAGTGAGGGATTGAGTGAGAGACTAAGTGAATAAGTGAGTAAAAGACATCAGGACTACATTGACATGAAACATAAGAAAACAGACCTGGACATTCTGGAACCAGAAGACTAAAGTAAAAAGGTTAAAAACACTGCAGGGGAACGCAGGAGGTAGAAGTCTCAGAAACAGTTCCCTTGGCAACAAACATCTACTCACCCTCATCTTGCGTTGGCGTGGGCACAGGTAGAGGTCAAGGCAGCGCTCGAAGCGCTCGTGGATGAAGCGAGAGAAGGCGGGCACCATGCGCAGGCACTGGTACTTCTGGGGCAGGATGCTCAACTTCCTGTCCTCAGGGTCCTGCTGTTCCCAGGCCAGTTTCTGGAGCAAGGCAAAGGTCAGTTAACGCTAAAACATCACTCCACCTAACAGATAACACTATATGAAGAGTCAAAACACACCCAGACCCACCCACCAACACACACACACACGAAAGCTACAGGCAGAACAGACACGGAGGGTATGGTGGTCAATGTATGACTGCTATTTAAAATGTATATCCATTATGCATATTCATTTATAGCTAGAAATCAATCTCAGATAAATACTTCACAAAAGTGAGAGATAAACTGTCCAGTACCTCCTCCTCTGACAGCAGGTACTCTGGTGGAGGGTTGTAAGACTCCTCGTGGCCTGGCAGCCTCATCTTGGGAGCGGGCACGTGCATCTTGTGGCGGCCCAGGATGGCGTTGGGGTCCTCCTTGGCCCAAAGGTCGTAGTACTGCGGCGTGGTGTCCTTGGGCTTGCGTGGCTTGATCCAGCCCATCTTGATGGCGTGGACCATCTTGCTCACCTGTGTGGGGGGTAGGGTAAGGGATACGAGGGAGTCATCATGAGTAACGATAAGGGGGATCAACCACCTGGCATGGGGATGGGTGGGCAGGAGGTGTTGCAGGGGAACGTGCAACACCATCCTGCTCACCTGTGTGGTGTGGAGGGGGCAGGGGGGTCGTTGTAAGTAATGACTGGGGATCAGCCACCTGGGATGGGGGCATGAGGTGTTGCAGAGAGAACGTGCGTACCTAAGAGGACGCCTCGGCAAATATGAGTAATTTTTAAGATGCCGTAGCTCCGATGAGAAATGGATCAATTACACACGAACACCGCGCCGACTGAGACGAAGCAGACCTCGATGGATGCGTTTGGCGTCGGATTCCGTGCGCGCTGAATCCAAGCTGCTGTGTTGTGCGTGTTTTATCCGCGCGAAAGGAGGTTTGGGGGGTCTAATTTCTTTAAGCTTCCAATTTTCTGAACCCCATTACAACAGAATTTCAACACCACTTCCACTTTAAAAACTATGTGGGAATCATTACAGCTAATGCTGCACATATGGGAGCAGTTACTGGCCAAACGGCTTCGAAACATGAACATTTTTATTTCACTCTGGTTATATTTAAAGTAAATAAAACTATAGGTTTCCAGCGTAAAACCTAATATGTGACAAAGCCTCCTCAGAGAGACTGAAAGACAAAGAGAAAGGGTGAGTGAGAAGGAGAGATAGAGAGGGAGAGAGAGGAAAAAAAGAGAAAGTGCTCTTAGCCAGGGGGCAAGAGTGAAAGTAAACAGGACTCACTTTTTCTTTGTCGAGTAGAGAGGGAATAAAACTGCGCTTGTCCATTGGCCTGTTGGTCACTGGATGAATCATGGTTTCACAGGTGAAGAAGTCCACTGCAGGCTAACAGGGAGTGTGTAAGAGAGAGAGAGAGGGAGAGATGGAGAAAGAAAGAAGAGAGAGAGTTAGACAGTGAGACTTTCTGGGGGAGCATAGGCAAACATACTCACTACTAATATAGTTACAGAAAGACTCAAGCCATATGGCAAATAAGAACATCTGGGCAAATAATTCCTAAAATTACAGACACAACATAAAACTCAAGAACATGCCACTCGGGACCCGAGTCTCTACAAACAGGTGGCCTTGAGTACCACGTCCATCTTTCTAAAAACTCCATCATTCGTCATGTTTATCATCCCAGCCCACAGTGATCACACACAGACGTGTGCGCACTGACTCACTGCCTATTTAGTCTTCATAAACTTCATTGCTTAATCAGATCCCTACCTCATTAACTCAGCTGTTTACCCACTAAAGTGCAGCTACAAAATACTGCAACAAATTAGCACAGGCTGCTTCAGCTAGACACTAGCCATGTTACGCTACGCTACGCTAGCTCATTCTCCTTTTCCTCAGTTCTCATTTATTCCCGTATAAACAGAAAACCCTAAAGAGGGTATCTCGTTTTTTCCTCGCCCAAAGGTTACAATGTCAACAAGCAATTAACACATGATTTTCTCAGCTGGCCTACTGTGGGACTTTCAATATGACCATTAACACAAGCCTCTAAAGCTAACTTCGCTAACGCACGCAGTCAGGACTGCCGTACCCCCCCCCCCCCCTTCACAGGGCTAATTGCTGGGATGTTAACTCTGTGTGCCTTTGGCTCATTTGTCAGTGGCGGGAGCAGACTGGGTTTGGGTTCTGTGGGTGACTCGCGGAGAGTGTAATGACCCAACTGAGGTTTGTATTCTGCTGCTCCATGCTAGGTCCATTATCTAGAAGCTCATTTATGCATACATGTTTAAAAAAAAAAAAAAACAGCGAGTTGCTGTTTTTTTCCGCTAGTTGCTGTTTTTTTTCTGTCTTTTACACGGTAGTTAGAGGCTGGCCGCAAAGTGAGGATTAAATTCTTTTGGTCACATTGGTTTCACATGGGGTTCATCTGTGAGGAGGTCTTGTTGTTGTAGCTTCTGTTTGTGTGTGGGTGTGTTTTTAAGTCTCTCACCTCATACTCGTTAAAGTTAACGTCACCAAACTGCCCTCTCTGAAGGCGATGCACTAGGTCGACCTGCTCATCTGAGAGACGAATGTCTGAGCCTGTCTTCTTGTCATTTACAGTGCGCCTGTGAAGATAGAAAAAGAACAGAAAAACACAAACAAATAATAAATAAAAGATTGTCAATGGTAAGAGAATTACATCTTTGTCATCTTGTTATTGGTTAGCATCACTTATAAGGCAGTCACAGAACTTCGTTCTTCCTACCAGTAATCAGGGTTCTCCATCTTGTCCAGGAACTCATCCAGCTCATCCTTGTTTCTAATGGGCTTGAAGATCTTTTTGCCATCTAGGTCATAGCCAATGTGGGGGAAGTCGTTGTACCACTCCATAGGGATGTTGCCAACAGTGTTGCGGATATCCTGTAAAATACAGAGACAAGAAAAGGACATTAAACTAAAATTAATTTATGTCTTACAGTACTACAGTGTGCCTCTAAAAAAGGGCCTCCTGGAAAATTAACATATTTTGGAAAGTTATTGGGAAGTTGTATTTAGGTGTATTTAGTGTAGACTTCAGGTGTCGAGGTGTCAGGTTAGATGCAGGCATTTTTTCACTGTCAGAGTCCAATATGTACATGAGAAAATCAGAAAATGAACCCACAAATCCATGACAGAGTAACAACACAATAAAGACAATTTTCAGTCCACTACTTGAAAATGAAACCTATGGAATTGGTGTTTTTGGACAAAACTGACTCTTCACTGGCTCACACACACAGACAAATATCCTTCCTTAAGTCCGGATCACACACACAGCTTCCCTTCACTCTCATATGCAGAGGTGTAGGCACGTACAGGCCAGTGGCCCTCATTTCCGTCAGACAATTTTGACTGAGGCTCGGCGTGCTCTCACACTCATCATTCTGTGCTTGTCCGCCTTCCCCTCGCCGCCCCGCTCGTGTCGCTGCATGGATTAGGCCCCGCGGCCCTCCCTGACCACGCAGGTGCACCCTGGGTGAGAAAACCCACAGCGGTGCTTAAAAAGGAAAAGAGTGTGTGAGTGTGTGCGTGTATGTGTGACAGTGTGTGTGTGTGTGTGTGTGTGTGTGTGTGTGTGTGTGTGGGGAGTGGGGGTGGAAGCACGCAAACAACCCTGTTCCTTAGCCTCCAGCCATTTTACTCAAGAGTGTGTGTTGCTGCATTGTGCTATGATACCATTATACAACCTTAGCAGCTATTAAAACAAACGGACGGAGTGCCTGGTCTGAAAATAGAGATTTCTTTGTCTGAGAAACAAGGCAGTGACATACACACATAAACCCTCTCTCTCTCACCCACACTCGCATACACACACACACACATGCGCGCAGACACACACACACACACACACACACACATACGCACACACACACGAAATAGACAGCTGAAAGTTCTCAGAGGTTGTGGTGTTGCTCTTTAAAGTGGGAGCCTGCACCTGTGAGTGATTTCAATAAAAACACCCCTACCATATCCAATTAGGAAAGAGTGGGCAGCCCAGTCACGCTTTTTCTCACAGCCCCGGCCAGCTGGAGCGACCCCTCCCTTAGGGCAGCCGGCTTCAAAGCCTTCCCCCCTTCGCAACGTGCCGGGTGATAGGCTACCGGCTCGGGCTCTTGTTGTTTTCCTTCTCGCCTGTCGGGTAGGTGATTGGTCGGAGGAGCCGCGACAAGGCGTTTGATTGGACGTATCTTAATAAGGCTTTCAAAATGCTTCTGCACCACTCTGTTAGGCGTAATTATGTGATGTACTGTCTGGGGAGAGGATATGGTGCAACATCTCGTGAAGGGGAATCCTTTCTTTTTTTTTTTTTTTTGCCTCTCAGAGCATCCGCTGATTGTTTGGGACACTCTGGTTGTCTTGAAGCAGGTTTTTAAAAAAGGAAAAACAGCAAAAGCAACAAAGACCAGAGCCTAATGTGATATTTCCTGAAACAAAACCCACCCTACAACCGAAAAAAGACGTGGTTGGGGAAAAAAAAAAAAAGACAGACGTACAGATGTTTGGGCGACCTCTTGAAAGGTTACAATAACAAGATCCTCTGAGAAGAGTGTGGCAAATCCCCCTTTTACATACGCCACCATTAATCTTCTGAGGATACTATACATATAAACGAACAAGCCTCTAAACAGACTGTGCGGTATAGTACTTGGTAGACCAAACCGAGGGCATAACTGTCATGCATCAAACAGCCTTTGGTCTGGGCTGCATTAGGCCAAGCTGGAGCAGGGTTGCCGATGATGACACCCACCTGCCAGTGACCCGGTGGCTTGTAGGGCTGTGGCTGTGACTGACTGTGTGCCTCCCAAGCAGGGGCTGGGCCGGCGAGTACAGCAAGGCCCCCCGACCAGAGACAAATGTTACTTTTCACCAGCTCCAGGAATCGCTCCTGAGACTTCTGGGCACGGAGTCTCGCCGGCGTCTGCTGGGGTTCGGGTTACACCGCTGAAAAAGTGCCTCTCCTCCTCCTCCTCCTCCTCCTCCTATGGCTCAAAGGGATCCTTCTAAGAAGACCGAATGCCGCTCGTCGAACAGGGAAATTTGAGAAAAGATAACATATATGCCCAAGACGTGTATATATATTTATATATATGAGCATTTATGATTCCTGCTCTCTTCCCCCCAGCCTGTCTCGGCTTTTAAATTACTCGGCGGAACGTTCCAGAGCCAGTGGCTCTGCTCCATCAGTGCCTCCATTACCTGGTAACTGCGATAAATCCGAAAGACAGACGAGGGGAGCTGCGCTGGTCGCTGCCAGGGAGCGTCTCGTAGCGAGGAGTGGGACGGCGTTTGACAGGCTGAGAAAGAGCAGCCTTGAGGTCTCAGACAAAAGATGGTCTATGTCACAAATCTCAATTTGGGGGCCGAAAAAGTAGCAGCCAGTAAAGCATATTAAATGGAGCATACAGAAAACGAAGGGAGAAGAAAGGGCGGCTTGGGGAGGAAAGGAAAAAAAAAAATCCTGAAGGACTTTTCCCGGTCAAAGAAGCAGGAGGAAGGAGGGTGGAGGGTGGAGGGGTGGGAGGGAAGAGACATTTCCCGCTGCCAGAGTTTGACACATGACAGAGGCCAGAGGGATGGGTGGTGGGCAGGGGACTTGCCAAAGCTGCTGTCTGCAACTTGTGATGTCCCCCTCTCTGTCTCAGCTGGACAGTCTGTCTGGGGCAGGGGTGGCAGTGGGGACACGTGAGGTTGAAAGGGGGTGGGCATGGGTGAAGGTGGAAGGGGAGGGAGTGTGTGTGAGAGAGAGAGAGAGAGAGAGAGAGAGAGAGAGAGAGAGAGAGAGAGAGAGAGAGAAAGAGAGAGAGAGAGAGAGAGTGTGTGTGTGTGTGTGTGAAAGAGAGAGGATCGGCGCAGGGGAGACATGCACACACAGATCCGTGCACCTGCTTTCAATTCCGCAGCTAAACAGAGACTTTATGAAGTGACAGTCAGGCAGCTGCACTCGGGCTGGGGCGAGGAAGGAGGGAGGAGGGAGGAGGAAGGGAGGGAGAAAGAAAATGTGCCATTAAGAGCCTGACTGGACAGAGGGGGAGGGAGAGAGAGAGAGAGAGAGAGAGAGAGAGAGCGAGAATGGGTGAGAGACAGACAGCGGGAGAAAGAAAGAAAGAAAAGAGAGTAACAGTGAAGGAAGAAAAGGAAATGCCCCCTGATGTCTGCTCTTCAGCACACAAGTTCTTATCAGCTTGCTCTGTCTGCTGGGATGTCTGCTGTCTGAACAGAAAGAGTGCGATGAACTGAGGAGTGACAGGGATGACGATCTAACTAAAGCCAGCAGCCGTGGGCTGCAAGAGGGCATGGCAGACGCCCGCCTAGCTGGTGGTCTGGGCTGAGGAGGAAGAGTGTGTGTGTGTGTGTGTGTTTGTCTGGATAGCAGTGCTGGGTGGGGTGCAGCCAGAGGAGAGAGAGCTTTACAGCAATTCTACTGGGATGCTTTCGGCGTGAAAACAAGTCCCTTTACGAGACGACATCAAACAGACAGCGGGGCAGCGGGCGGACGAGCAAACCCCCTTGCTCTCATTGATCTCTGGGGGGACCGAGCAACCTGACCCCCCACATTCTCACTGGGGGCTTCCCATAAAGAGGGACTAGTGAAGGCAGAGGGGGGGGTTGCGTGTAGGGGGGGATGGAGAGGGCGGTGGCGGTGGGTGGGTGGTGTGGGGTGGGAAAAGGGCCACACTAGGAGCGCAAGGGGGGCCCCCAAATTACAGAGAACATCAGCCGTCTCTCCCACCCACAGACACTCCACATCCAATCAGTCACCAGGGCATCAGCAGCACTCCCAAAACCAATAAATATAAATTACACAAGACACACACGTGCTCAGGGAGGATTAGACCTTAAATGTTTATAAGCTGCCGTCAGGCCGTGGTGTTTAACCCCCCTGACATTGGTCCGCACTGGCAGCCATCGAGTAATGATGTGGAATAAAAGTTTGTTGAAAATCTAAAGTAAAAAAAAATACACAAGAAAACGCACTGTAATTAAGGTTGAGGGAGAGCGCGACGGGCGGGCCAAGCCAGGAGGGAAGTAAAGGTTTCAGGGGCCTGAGGCCAATGGTTCAGAGAGGCGGAACCCAGGCCTGTCTTTTCTTTGCCGGGGTATTATTGGCGCAAAGTGGCCCTGGCACATCAGCCGTGCGGTGGCACAACAATGGCAGGGCCATCCATCAAAACAGCTGCCGAGCTCTCAGAAAACCCCCAAGCCAAACAAACACAGAGTGCGGTGGAGCGACACACAAAAAAAAGAGAGAGACAGAGAGAGGGAGAAGAGAGAGAGAGCGAGGGAGAAGAGAGAGAGCGAGCGAGCGAGCGAGCAAGACAGAAAGAGAGAGAGAGAAGGAGAAGAGAGGGAGAGAGAGGGAGCGAGCAAGACAGAGAGAGCGAGAGAGAGAGAGAGGGGGAAAAGAAAAATCAAGAGGAACCACAGCGTGAATGCCGGCCCTGCTCGGCACTCTGAAGCGTTTCTGGGCAGCGAAGAGGACGGGAGAGGCGGTGGAGGAGGAGAGGAGGAGGGCATGGATTAAAAAGGATGGTGCTGCTGTCAGGAGCAGCTGTGGCGGCGGCGGCGGGCGAAAAGGAAAACCCTCTGCGAGGTCCTTCCCTCCTCACTCGCGCCGTCGGGAGCGTGGCTCACATTTTCCGCTCCTCTGCACCGCTGACCTCTTCCCTAGGAGCGCCCGGATTCCTTGGCTACGGGAATACTTGGGAAGATTGCAGCATGGAATTTTGTGCAGGAGCGTGACTTCATCCCCTTTTTGGTCACAAATAATACAAAAAAAAAATTAAATTGGAAAATGTGCATGTAAACAGAGGGCGGGGGGGGGACTTTCGGGCGTGCGCACGTCTCTCCTCAGGTGGGCCTTGCAGCTGACAGAGCAAGCGGGAGGACATTCGTCAAGAGGGGTTTCTAGGGACACCGTGGTGAACGGAGATGTCAATTCTAGCCATGTTGAGTTTGATTATGGATGAGAACCAGCACAATGCTCAGCAGGAGGACGCTTGGTAATGTCCAATAGTGAGGGTTAGAGGGATAGAGTGAAGAAAGGAGGGCGGGAGGGATGGATGGATGGAGAGAGGGAGGAAGAGAGAAGAAGAGAGGCAGAGAGAAACACAGAAAGAGAGAGAAATGATTCAGAGAGAGAGAATAACAGAGAGAGTAACCGAAGGAGAGAAACAGAAAGAAAGAAACAGAAAGAGAGAGAGAAACAGAGATAGAGAGAGAAACAGAGAGAGAGAGAAAGAGAGAGAAACAGAGAGAGAGAGAGAAACAGAGAGAGAGAAAGAGAGAGAAACAGAGAGAGAGAGAGAGAGAGAAACAGAGAGAGACAGAGAAACAGAGAGAGAGAGAGAGAGAAACACAGAGAGAGAGAGAAACCGAGAGAGAGAATGAGGTAGAGTCTTGGGGAGGTGAAAGGAGGGGGGTATGATGGACGCAACCTGACGAAGGAATTTCTCTCAATCAAGCGGGCCCATAACCCAAGGTGTTTGGAGATGTGAGGCGAACTGGAGCCATCTCAAATCCGCGGGTGTTGTGTTCCAGTTGAGAAAATATTGCACGCGGACATCTGCACACCATTTGCTCCTGTTTTCCTCCCAAGAAATACATGGCAATTGATGTGGTAAATACATAATAAGGAGATGATATTCAGGAGAGGCTACTCCTGAAAAATGGATAGCAACCTTTTTTCAGACATTTCGGGAAAAAAAAGCATGCAAATGTCCAGTGGGAAAAGAAAAACATTACGAGGCAGGGATGTCTAGACGATAAACACAAGCACATTTGGTTTGTATCTGACATGACAACTTAATGAGGTATTGCCATTTTCCAATGGGGTACAACAGATTTCAGGAGATGAATTTGTGATTTAGGTGAACCCTATTGGAGCATCTAACATTGCTTTGCATTCCTGACCAGATCCCAAAAACCCACCCAAAACCCCAATACCCCCCACCTCCATATGTCAGAAGAGAAGTTACATCACTAATGCACTCGTCATCCCCCTTGAGAGACAGAGAGAGAAGGCCAACAAGTAAGGAAGAAAAAAAAAACCTCCATATTGCTCACAACCACTTATTTAAATGCAGGACTATAACCTGCGTCTGTCTAGACGGAGGGAACAGCAGACTGCCTCATTGCTACCAAATGCATCAAAGTGTTCAAATGAGGGTTCAAACGCCTGCTTTCCACTGGACTGGTCCAAGCCACAGTGAAGAGACAAAACCAACATGAACGCCGCTTCCACAGAGTAAACAGAATAATGACGTGCACCACTGTTTTATTTTTTTTTCCCCTTAAACGGGCAGCCTCAGATTAACAGTGTTCCAGTAAGTTTATGCTCTTTTATAAAACACAGGGCCACATTAGGTGGTGATGACTTCAAGAGGGAACAAGTCAACGACTTTTTATTTTTTACCTCTTTTAGACGACTTTCTTTGCCACCACATGTTTGCACTTTAAGGATGACTCTACCCCTGATTCCTTTGGGTCCCAGAGTTTGGGGCTTGCTCAACATTGTGAAGCAGATCTTCAGTGATTCAACCTTCAGACAATGACTCAGTATGACGAGAACATCAGGGACAGTGAAGGTCGCTGAGTGTACTGATTAGCTTCTACAGAAGGATGCACGTCTCCAGTGACTTGGACCATGAAATTGAAGCACTGTTAAGAGGCCTAGAATGTCTTCTCTTCCTCTTCCTCTCTCTGCTTTTCTTCTCTCTTCTCTTCTCTGTCTCTAGTCTCTTTTCACCTCCTTTCAAGCACACCTCCTTCGCCTGCCCCCATCCCCCACCCCCCCTGCCAGTGCAGAGTCACTTGGGAGCACTACCATGGAAGTTGTTTTTGGACCAGAAGCCACATGCCTGGAAGTGTAGCATTCCCAGCTCGGTGGCTGAATCCTGGAAGTGGAAACGACACACAGACACAGACACACACACACACACACACACACACAGACACACACACAGACACACACACACACACACACACACACACACACACAAAAGGACTTCTCGAAAATAGTTTTCCTGAAAACATCCAGAGCACTGCACTGGCTACAAGAAGACTGGCAGACAATTTTAGACGGCATAGTCATGTCCTGGCCCTCTTTTTCTTTAGCGTACAGCCGACTCATTGCCCATTTAGTCAATTACTCTGGGGGCATGCCCAGTTCCTTCTCAAAAGAAAAAAAAAAACAACCAGCTTCTACAGCTAACTGCCCAAGCATGTGGTACTGACACCACTTTCTTCAAAGACTTGAAATGACCAGGACTGTCCCTAGGGAGTGAAGGAATGGTTGGTTTGGATGGACACTGGAAGCAAGGGAGTTTTTGCTGAAAAGTGTTGAGTAGAGTAGACGCATCTTTACCCATTTACACCATCCCCTCTCCCTCATAACAAGGACAACTTTTCCACAGCAGGTATACTCATATAAACTGCCCCCTCCATGGCCAAACCTACATGGACCTCTTTGTCTTCAAAGGCATCCACTGAGGACAAACACGGGTTTTGCGCCTGAACATCCTGTTCCACACTGTTTCCTGACGCAACAGGTTGAAATGACACATGTATGGTGAATAGATGGGCGGAAACCTACCACCACACACATATCTTTACTCCCCTCAACCACCCACCAGCCCAATTATTTTTGACAGAATTATTATTATTAATCATTTACTCCCGTCAGGACAGTCTGCACACATTCCGGGTCCCCACCGAAGCCACAATGGGACACCCAACATCACCAAAGTATGATGGATGCACTGAGAGCTCAGCCTTCGTCTGACGGTTTTGTCAAAGCGAGTTGGCACAGCGCATTAACACGTCGGGAGAGCCAGAGGGGGAAATGGGAGGCCTTTATGAAAAGCAGAAGCATCAGGAGCGGGCCCTGATAATGCCTTAAACAGCTGAGGGAGGTGAAGGAGAGGAAAGGAGGGGGGCGGGGGCAGGGGGGTGCTTCGCGGATGTGGCATTTTGTCTGCAGGTCTTGTGGTCCAAGTCCCTCGTCCCCGGCACAAGCGCAGGGGTCTATTAGCAGAGTGTGTTTGATATTTCAGACGCTTATGGATGTGTCTGCCCTGGCTTTGGAGATCCCTGCGACGTGGGAGTGGAGAAAGGGGTGGGAGGGTTGCTGTAATGGCAGCATTGAAGGGGTTTAGCATTACCACACCTGTACATGACACAGGGCTGGGAGCCACATCTGTTAGTGACCATATCTCAGAAGCGAAGGCTGCGGGGAGATCCCTTGGGAAACAGGACCGCCTTCACCTGCCTATTACCGTTACCATGGAATCACAGTGGCCACCAGATCCAGCCAACAGATGGCAATAAATAAATAAATCTGGCAGAGGGAGTGAGACCAGACAGCAGGCGTTCGAATGTGACCAAGGGAGGGATATAAGTGATGGAGACTTGACTTCAAACGAGCGCCAGTTGTGTAAAAGTCTTAAAACTAAAAGGGCCTTGTTAGAGTCTTTTGTTAACAGCTGGAGGGGGGAAGCTCAGCTGGTCCGTGGGGTTGCGCGAGCGATCCCCCTGGGAGCCTCCCCTCTGACCCCCAGCGCTCTGATAGCGGTAAACTCATCGGGGTCGGCACGCATCCCCAGAAGACCTGATCTAATCGCACGTTGTGAAAAACGCTCGGGGCTTGAAACGAGCGATGGAAAACCACCACATTTCTGCTCATTTTCTTTTCCATGACTGAAACACAACTTTTAAAGTTTTATTGGTAGGAGGGTTCTTTTTTTTTTTTTTTTAACACCGCCATTTAAATTGTCACAAACGTCCCCCCTCCTTTTAAAAATGGGACCAGTAAAAAAACGAGGGACATGATTGCATGACTTCATCATCTTCCGGACACCCGGTTCCCATTGTTGGGTGCTGCATTTCAGTGAACCATGACAATAGGCTCATAACAAACAGAATGGTCCAGAATCTGAGGACACGCCAGCCCCTAAATAGAGTCTAGACACACATGCAGATTGGCCCAAAGAGGAAGAAGAAGAAGAAGAAGGAGAGGAAAAAAAGCTGCACACAGCCATTCTGTAACACCATTCTTGGCTGAACATGCATGACTACGTCCATGTAAAAAATCCACTTATGGCCTGAGGAGGACGTTACCATTTCTCAAGTGTACGTCTACATTACAAAGAGGCCTTGGCTTAGAGTGTGGTCATGCGCTGTATAAGCGATACGACAACACACACTCGACTGCATGCGGTCTTACAGGGCATGTGAGCGCCTCAAGTATTAAGTGCTTATTCCTAATGATTTATGAACGCTCCTGGCATGGTGTCTTTAATTTCCATTCGCACAAAAAACAAGAAAAAAAAAAACTGGTTCAAGTGTGGTGGCAGAGTGGCAAAGCTTGGCAGCGGTAGCTTGCCTTTCCTCTGCGCAGAGAGGGGGGGGGTGGGGGGGTGGGCGGGCTGGGCTTGGGGGGACATTTACCTCAGCGGGTACCACTGTTAGGCCTGCCGTAAGCACTACGAGCTGGGGAGGGAGGGTATTTATTAAGCCCATTCCATACGAAACTGGGCATGTGAGTGACATGGCGTACCATCTGCAGACACAGCAGACCCTGAGCCTCCTCTGCCCACAAGTGTAGCTTTGCATTTCCCCCTAATGGGATCATTTATAATCCAAGTAATCTTTACCCCTCCGTGGAATTCAGCCACTTCTTCCCCACTTTCCACTCGGCGGGTCCAAGCAGGGTGATGCGCCTGTTGCAGGAATGCATGCAAACGTGTGGCTGACTGTGTGTGTGCGCGCGTGTCAGCGTGTCTGTGTGCAAGTGTGTGTGTGTGTGTGTGTGTGTGTGTGTGTGTGTCTGTGGGTCTCTCTGTGTGCGTATATGTGGGTAAGTGTGTGTTTGTCCAGACGCACGAGCCTGTGTATGTGTCTGTGTGTGCGCGTTTCGTGAGTGGCAGCAGCAGGCATCCCATAAGTGATGCCGCTAACAGCCACCGCTAACAGGCTGGTGGAAAAATCCAATTGGAAAATGACTGTGGTAAAATGTCCAAAACCAAGTATCCTGAATGAATATTATAAGAAAATAAGCGGAGGCTGTAGAAACACTCTGGCGCAAAGATTTTCTCATTTGCTGCTTCATCATGCGTGTATTTGCCCAGTGCACTGCAATTCAGCGGTTATAAAAATCCATATTTTTGTCATGAGCGCAATGTCAGAACAATACATATTATGACAGAAGGGGGGGGGGGGGGGGCGGTCTAGGGGGGGCCAGCTAAGTATTGGAGTTGAAAACCCCCACACAGTACTGCACGGCTACTAAGCGTATGCTCTTAAAACTGGACGACAGTAAATCACGCAATTGCGCATTGCAAAATGCGCTCAAGTGTGTGTGTGTACACATGGCATGTTAAAGTAGTCACCATGTCAATATAATTTACAATGCCTTTAAAGTCCACGAAGGGCTGGACAATTAACAAGTTGACAGTGCATGGCCAGATGAGTGGTCACAAACGAGCGCTTCCCTCTCCTCCGTCACATGGAACAAACGCTCTGGGAAGCCATATTTCTCTGCCTCTCTTTGTATTTCCAGCCTGTTTATATGCTTAATGCTCTGTAAATGCACCCGAGAGAAAACACGCTATAAAAGCGGAAAAAAAAGCGGGTAAAAGAGAACAGGTTTAACAACGGAAAAGTCGGAGCAAGAGCAATTTCAAAATGAGAACAAAAGGCGAACATAATTGTACACCTCCCCCCCCCCCTTCTTTTAACTTTCTTCCCCCTTGCTGTAACCTCCAGATCTCCCCTCCCATTTCTAAGCGGATTAATTGAAGTCATCATTGTGGTGACCCTAACAGGTTCTTTCTTTCCCTCTCCCTCTCTCTCTCTCTGCTCCTTCTCCCTCTCCTTCCCTCTCTGGTCTCCCAGGCAGGGCTGCAGCTGCGTCGCGTCTGTGTTGCATTAGGGGACCGGCAGCGAGCGCACGGCTGAAAGCGATACAGGGCTCTTGCCTTCCCTCAGGCCTGTCCAGACAGCAACACCACCAAACCCCCCACACCCACACCCACGCCCACCCTCCAACAACCACCACACCCCCCCCCCCCCCCATCCCCCATCCCCCCGCCCCAAGTTACAGCCCACGCACATATCGGCGAATGGACCGGACGGCCAGCAAGCCTACACACTAATAGCCCCCTCAGACAACAACACACGGCAGCCAGGCACCCTGTGTGTGTGTGTGTGTGTGTGTGTGTGTGTGTGTATCTTGGGGGGGCGAATGAGGAGTCCTGACTCATGACTACTCTCTGACCAGTGACAAAACTGCACTCCAAAAGTAAAAAACAAAAAAAAAGATTATAATAAAACAAGACTCAGTGAAAGAGGGAGGTAGGGACCGTCTAGGGAAGAGAGAGAGAGGCGTGGGGTTGAGAAAGTGCTTTCCACAGATGGGTGACTGGATTGGATGTCGCACTACGGTGCAGGAAGTTGAAAGGGGGTTAATGGCTGTCAGATGGCAGACCGAAACGCTTGTCTAAAGATGAAGGTGGTGGTGGTGGTGGTGGGGGTGGAAGTGGTGGGCCAGGGCCTCAGTGACAGGGAGATAACGAGCATTGTCATCTGTTAGTCCCAACATAAGCGTTTATGAGCCTGCAAAAGCATTCCATCTGAGGACAGTCCCGTCCGTCTCCGGACCCTAATGAAGGCGGCCGGTTACCTGCCCCCCGCCACCCCCCTGCCACTTTTGATAAATTGACTGCTGTCAAAAGGACCTGCGAGTTATTGAGAGATATGTTCGGTAAACACCCATATCCTTCCACGTCCTTATTTTTCATAGCACACAACAGGGAACATTGCAGGGTACGCTGGGGGAAATAATGATTCGTCATTGAAAGTTCTTTCTGTGGATTAATATTCAACATTAGGCTGTTAATGGTCCTAAAAGGCTCTTGAGGCATTGCTGCAGGGAAACTGACAAATCTCACCAAAAATAAATTCTTCACTATAGCTTACTGTGTCAGTTTAATAGAACTATTGAGCGGGAGATGCTATTCTAATAATATATTTAATCTACTTCTGTTTTTGTAGCTTTTGACCGCAGTCCGTAGTGATGATCGCATTAGAGTTTGAGCTTGGACTTAAATACAGACTAAAGTAAAACCATGCAGAAAACCACGCATTTAGAAACATGGAACAAAACCAAAATCAAAGTAAGGTAAGAGAATAGGACTGTTGCACAGCAGTGCATCTTCACAAAATAAAACCAATTTTTTGCAGAATGGCAGCATCTGATATCTCGGGGACTGCTTGGGGACCTGCTCAGACCACTGCCTGGTAAAGCAATTCTATTTCAAATTTGGTTTCATAAGGAAATAAAAATAGTATTAAAAAAAATCAGACAACTTTAGATTTAGTTCCAAATCTTCACAAAAAAAAAGAGGAAAACGTCTGCACGGTAATCATATATGTTTCGACATAAGGAAAACATTATTTTACTACTATTGTATTTAAAACTTCACTAGTGATTTACTGCTGCTAGTAAACTAACTCAACATTCCTTATTATTAAAATTTAAATTAAGGACTGCACTCCCACCCACAAAAATATCAATTTCGTTCTCTTGCACTACAGAGAGCTTTGGGCAATAAAAAATGTATTTCAATCAATTAAAGCTCAGGGCAAAGTTGCCTCCTTAGTCTAGACACTGATTCACAATTTGTGAACTGTAAATAGATTCATGCTGCAATGAGAGTAGGATTCAATAGTCCACAAAGACCTTGTAACTAACACTTTTCACTACAAAATATGGGCAGAAACTTTAAGAAATAATACCAATAAAAAAGTAATAAAATATCTTTGGAAATCACGGATTCTCTAAAAAGGCCTTTGAATATCACCGACGTAAAAGAAAAAAAGGGCAACTTCATCATAAAGGTATGAAAAAGTAGTGCATGACACTGGCAGGGGAACTGAGCCGCATGCTTGGAGCCAGAGACTCAAACTCCCATGGTGCCGATGATGAGTGTGGACAGTAATGGGGATCTCTCGTGCCTTCTGGGAAATGAGGTACCCTGCCTAGTCTGACCCAGCACACCCCCTCACATCATTCATTACCCTGAGCCACGGGGAGCACTGGAGTGGGGGCATGCACATTAACAGGGATTTACTGCAGCCACTGAAGCAGGTTGACTTCAGCTTTCTGGGGCCTTTTTTAAAACAATAGCCATCATCCTACTCATCATAATTTGATGCAATTTGAGGCCATCGTTTGTGCATAAAATCTAAAAGATGACTGAGTGGATGGCATAATAATTTTGAAAATAAAAAGGGAAAAAAGAAATTCAACCAGCCTTGACCCTGTATGTCAAAGAATGACTTATAATGGCATTGTTTAAGATGGGACTATTCTTGTAAGTATTTCTTTCTTTTATTTATTTTTTGGGGGAATGGGTATTTCTAGAAGTATGAGGACACACCAGTGACAGCCATTAAGGAATGATATGATGTTTCTGCCATGCTTTGAAGTGGCCATTTTTTCCCTACAGGAATATAATGATTGCTCAGATAGTACCCATGGGAAATGTGGTTTATTTTGCTGCAGCTGAACCCAAGTAGGTACAGGTTTCTTAGGCCTTTTTTGTACCTTTAAAGGATGACCTAAGAAAAAATTTTACGAGCTCTAAAGCTAGAGCTGAACCCGAAAGCACAGGAAGCAAACGAGAAATTTCATGCTGGATGAATAATACGTTTAATGCCTGCTCGCCTTCAGACGAGATGAGCATATATTTCTCAGATCACAGAAGGCAGGGGACCTTCTCTGGAGGCTTTCCAAACATTAACAGTTGGCTTTAATGGAGGTAAAACCACTCTTAGGCCGGCGTAAAGAAGAAAAAGCAGACAGTATTTCAACATCTTATAAAGCACACATCCATCTTGTTTTGTATAAACCCGACCATTGTCTTCTGAGCGTCCCCGCCATTCGTCTTCTGTGGCACAAGGGTGATTCAGTGAGCAACAGGTGTGCTACCTGAGTTATGGTCCCGCTGGATAATATTTTGTTTCTTTTCGCCTCGAACAGCATGACTAAACCGATCCAGTCGGAGTTAATGGCGGAACACGCAAGTGAGAGACGACTCACTCATTTCCTCACGCAGAGCTGTCCATCACGCTACCGTTAGGGCATGTGCCATGGCAGGAGGAAAAGGAAAAGAAATAATAATAAAAAAAAGAGAGAGACTTTACCGATCCACAAGAGCACACATGCAACTTAGGTGGAGAGGGAGAGAGGTGGGGTCTGGAGGGGGGGTTCCAGGGAAAGGTAGTTGGAACCAAATGATGCATTGCAACCCCTTAACACATTCGTCTTCTCATGATTGCTCTCCAGACAGGTTTGGGGGTCCTGGGTTTAGAGGCGACAGAGAAGAAGGAGAAGGAGGTGGTGGAGGGTGGGGATGGGTGAGAAACGAAAAGGTTCCCACTCTGAGCCATTGATATTTAATCCCTCAAGAACTTTGCTGGGCTTTTAGGTCGTCTTTTATGGGGCTCTTACGGGCGGCACGGAGGGGAGTGAGTGCGTCCCTCCAAGGCAGGACCGGTCACTAATCAGTACTCTGAGAAACAACAGAAAAAGCCCCCCTTGTCACCTCCACCCATCAAACAACTTTCTCTTTCCTCAGTGTTTTTTTTTTTTTTGCTTTCACTTAAAGGCCCCGGGGGTTAAGGACAGGATTGTGTAGTAGCTGGACAGAGAGCCGCAGAGCTCCATGCCTGCCTGGCGCACACAGCCAGCTGTGGGATTTGCATGCGGTATAAGGAGAGAGATGAGAAGAGAGGGCGAAGCGGAGTGAAAAAGAGAAGAGGGAGGGGGGTAGCCCCAGACACTCCCACAAGCTATAAAACCCAACCATACTGAAACACTCAGACAGAAACCACACGTGGATCTGTGCTCTGAGGGAGGGAGAGGAAGAGAGAGAGAGTGAGAGAGAAATAGAGAGAGAGAGAGGAGGAGAGGGAAGGCGGACGTGGACGTGAGCCGGAGAGAGAGGGGACACGCCAAAAGAGGACTGGAGCAACCGAAGAGAGAGCCCTAAAAAACAACACAGAAGGAGAGGCGGCAAACCACGCAGATGTGAAAGTAGGATTGGCCCTCGCAAGAAGTCAGTATTGTTTTTAAACTCGGCACAGAGGGAGAATAAAGTCCACATGGGACTTTGAAAAGAGAGCCATGCCACAGTGGAGTTGGCTCGAGGCAAAGGACTAAGGCTGGGACACTGTCTCAACTTCTGCTGGAGCGGTGAGTTCTTTCCCCAATTCCACACGATCTATGCATGCGTGACTAATACAGCAAACTGCAGAGGTATTGCCGGTCAGAGACAATCACACCCAGATAAGAGCAGAGGAGTAGAAGATGTCTTTTGCCATGGTGCGCCCAGCGCCTAGCCGCTACCTATACTCTGAGATCTCCATGATGTCAGAGGATGAGGAGAATGGCAGTGAGAGCTCAGGGTCGGACGACCGCTCCTTCCGTCTGGACACCTCGAGCTATGAGCTCAAGGTGGGCACTCGCAAGCGCAAGCCTGGCGGAGGGGCCGGAGGTGGCGCGGACGGAGGCGGGCGACTCGGACTCGGAGTGGTGCCACCACCTATGACGCAGATTGGGCCCCATGGTGAGGGCCGCCAGCGGAATGCAGCGAACGCCCGCGAGAGGGACCGCACCAACAGCGTCAACACGGCCTTCACAGCCCTCCGTACCCTCATACCCACGGAGCCGGCCGATCGCAAGTTGTCCAAGATCGAGACGCTTCGGCTGGCATCCAGCTACATCTCCCACCTGGGCAATGTGCTGCTGGTCGGGGAGGCGTGCGGGGATGGTCAGCCCTGCCACAGCGGGGGGCCCTCGGCTAACTCCTACTACCACCACCACGGATCGCCCGCTCGTGACACCGAAAACTCACAGCCAAAACAGATCTGCACCTTCTGCCTCAGCAACCAGAGAAAAATGGTGAGTGACACTGGTTCAATCATTTTTGTGCCATACAAACCTGCTCTGCATTGACCTGTGTTCTTGTTTTTAGCACCTGATGGAGGGTATTCGAAAGCTTTTAACATTAAATGAATATTACATATTAATTTAGGCAAAAATCTACTGTCTGGGAAGTAAAATGTCCTCATTCAGTAAGCAAAGTGTGTAAAGTTTTTAATAGGTACTGATACAACTTACCTTAGATGTAAAGCAAAATTCAAACTAATCACCTCTGATTTTACTATGCCTGCCCTGCTGTGCCCATCACAGGTTGTTAAGTAGCCTATAGTGGCTTTAAAAAAAGTCTGGAAGAGGTTTAAGAAATATTTGGAGATGTGAAAGGTCACGTCTTCAATGTGACATGCAGGGTCATAAGGTGGCAGAACAGATTTCTGAACACTGAGCAAGTGATGACAGCGCAAAACCAGTCACGATTATCAGACCAGACACTGAGCAGAGAGTTAAGCCACCACAAGATTTCTTCACGGAGATAAACTCCCAAGAGTCAGGCCACAAAGATGATCTCATGTGTCACTTTTTATGTCTTAGTCTGTGCTCCCCTTTTAAATGCCATGTAGTAACCCTCCCATTAGCTCACAGGAGGTAACAAAATTGACTTAATGCAGACCGGTGGAAAGTATCACAACAAGTGACTGTCATGAGGAATACAAACACATCGTCCATCTCCCCTCCGCTTCCCCTCCTCGGAGTACACTACAGCTGACCTTAGCTCGTAAAGCCAACACCACGCCGCATTAAAAATAAGGCTGTAAATCAGGCAACCAACCATGAGGAGCACAATAACACGAAGGCAAAAAGCAAAGAAGGCAGACTGTAATTTAAGCGCACGTCGCAAGGAGAGCCTTCAAACTTGAAATATTCCATATGCTCGAGACAATTACAGTCAACTATGACACTGGAACATTTTTGGTTAGGTATATCACCGCCACAATGTCCGTTCCCCAGAAACTTGAAGCTTGCCCAACACCGGCTTCAAGGAAGGAGGGGGTGGGGGGAGAAATAAGAGAATGAAATAAAAACAAAACAATGGAACAACTTAAGAATAAAAAGCAAAACCAAAAAGTAGTTCCCCCTGGTGTTAAATAGTGAGGTTTTAATTATATTCAATATAAAGGAAAAAAAAAATCTGGATTCTCAGGAGCAGGAGAGGGCCAAGCGAAACACATAAATATGCAAATGCAACATTTGCGTGTTCCAGATAGAAGAGCTCTGAATATTCACTGAACATATGTCGAACTCCCAGCAGCTCCACACCATCCATCCAGGGCGATTTACACCCGCATCCTCCGTTGTGTTCAAGTGCTCTTCCTAGCACTCAAATTAATGGCCCTGACAAGCAAAACACACTGCCTGCTTAAATCCAAGCCAACCAGGTAAATTATCAGGACAAGGGATGCAAGTTTTATATTTGTGGGAACGTAAAACCTCATGACCGTACAAAGCGCTGAAAAATGTTAGACACCGTTGATAACGTGTTGAATTTTGTAACGCGTGCAAAACATAGGATTTTGTCTTTTTCAGTAGTACACTGTTAAGGACTTAAGACTTCTTAAACCATCTTCTTATTCATGTCGCAGGTACATCCTCAGATAAATCTTTGAGTAAAACCATCAGGCCATCGCAGATGCGCCTGCCCTTTAAGAACGATTCACTAATAACAATTAGACCGTAGAAAATGCCGTATTAATTCAAAATAATATATTCAACTTAGGTGACCTCTATTCAGAAGGGACATAATCAGTTTGTTTTTCCCTCACTAAAAAAATAATCCCAGAGAAACATTTTGAATGGAAACAGAGACCAAGAAGTCACAATTAATAAGCATGAAAAAAAAGTAATGGACAACATTTGTCTGGCTGGAAGCAATCCGGTTTTCTTCTTAGCAGTGGGCAGAATAAACCGGCAAATGAGATAATGGAGCTTTAAGTGTTTTATCCAGAATTAAAGTCCTGTCTATAGGCTTTCTGGGCGGCTTTCAGATTCGAACCAGATTGGCTCTCTCTTTGTAGTGGAGGTTTAAAGGCGAAACTGCTCACTCCAAACCACACGCCTCTTTCTTTGCCCCTACTTAGGACTCATTACGCCATGAAAAAGCATCACCCTGCCAAAACCTATTTCTTTACCATTTCAACAGAAATAATCAATAATAATGATTAAAATAATATATGGCAGGTTACTGAATATTGCCAAATTAAAGTCCTTTTTTCTGACATAAGAGAGATAGCCGTCTAGAATACTGCCAGCAAACCAACGACTGGCAATCTTAATTGCTCACAGGCACAAGGAAACATTAGGTCAGGTACTTAAAATGACTGATGGATAGATGTGGTGCCTGAAGTGAAAGATCTTATCGAAAAAAAAAAAACAAAAAAAGTTTTTTTTCCACAATGCAAGCGTTTTGATACATCTGGCACAGATTTGCTTAATTCTTGGACAGAGTGTAGTTCTTCCCCTTTTCGTGTGAGATACATCAGTGCACACAAAAACACACACTCATACAGAGTCATACACTGCATAATTTCTACTTTGTCTCCACAGCCAACTTCTCATTGAAGATGCCAATGAAAAAAACAGGAAATCTAACCAAATAGACTTCATAACCTAAAATATAAAATAATAACTGAATAACATCACATTAACAAATATGTCTCTCTTCCCAATCCATCCCCGCCCCCTCAATCCCTGCGTCTAACCAGTCAAAACTACACAGCCCATTAATAGAGAGCATTCCACCCTACCCCCACCCCCATCACCCCATCTTCCCTCCCCGTAATGGTTCTAGCAGGTGAGGACAGAGGTTATGAAGGATGGCAGGGGGATTGCATAAGCGCACACACAGGGGGCATGCGGGCCGGCATGCAAAAACGTCCGGTACGTGCGCCAGGCCTGATCTCGGGAACGCCTGGGCGCGCGTTCTGGCGTTTCCGCCCTGGTGCGGAGTGAATCATTGATGGACATGGGGAGGAGGAGGATGAAGAGGAGGAGGTGGAGGTGGAGGAGGAGGAGGAGGAGCAGGTCCCTGAGCTGGACGGCCCTCGCCTCCTCTGCCGTAGCGGCTCACATTTTCTGTAATTATCCCAGAGTTCCCTCATTACCTCCAGATGGAAGTTATTAGAACGGTCCTTCCTTCCAACGGGAGCCTATCAGCACGAACATGCAACACATTACAAATTATAAGCCCTGGTGCGGTTCAAATAGTCTGGCGTTGGAAAACAACACTGACAACTCTCCTTGAAAAACACACGTCCCTAACAACAACAACAAATTTTTGAATGTTAGCACTTCTGTCAAACAGAGAAATCAACACCGGTGTAAAGCCTCAGCACACTGCATCACAGTGCTCTATGCTAGCAGGCCTGTGAAGGAGGGTGTACACACACACACACACACACACACACACACACACACACACACACACACACACAGACACACAGACACACAGACACACAGACACACACACACACACACACACACACACACATATGGTCACACATATATACATATGGTCATACAGACAGACAGACAGACAGAGAACTAGTGAACTAATGTCAATATTTCCTGCCAATGGCTTCTGGCTAATAGAGCATGCAAATGTTATTACATGTGATTAAGTCTGCACAGGGTTCCGTCATTAGGGGTGAAAAATGTGCTGGAAAGGGATTCGTGCTCGCAGGAGTTCAGATGCGTCCAGGCAGGCAGGGGCTGCTTTTAATAAATGTGAGGAGACGTGTCATCGCAAATGGCTAAAGTTTCACATCTGAAAAGTCCACACACACACACACACACACACACACACATCTGTGCACATACAGTGGGGGGAAGACTGACAAGTCTCCTCATTGTAATCTTTCACCAATCTGCCAACATTACCTGTCAGACAGGGGTGAAACTAAATATTTGTCTTAAAAGTGAAGGCTCGGGTGGCAGCCACTGACAGAGCCAGACAGAGAGGAAAAGAAAAGTTGACAAGCTTTTTTTTTTTTTTTTCAAATGAAGATGCAAGCTGCTTTGCTGGAAAATAATAGTGCAAACAATTTCTTATATCTCACAATCAGAATCATCCAGCAAAAGTATTATTTTGTTCAACAGAGCACACACACAAAAAAAGCTTTGAAGTTAGGCATAAACGATTAAGTAAAAGGGGGGCTGGGAATCGAGGGGGGAAAAAAAAATCTTTACAATGTGTTACACAGGATATGAAAAACAAATGCAAGCATAGTCCTTCTCGCCTGGCATAAGTGGTCCCCCGAGTGGCCTATTTGGCGACGTTAGAAGTGGCGGTGAATGAAAACAAAGGGCGGCTGGCTGCGGGGGCTGGGGGTCCGTGTGACTGACTTCATCCACTAAAGCCCTCTGTTTTGACTACGCACTCCTCCTACGCCTGATGTCGATGTGGAGACGGTGGCATTCTTTCGTGCTCCCGTTCTCACCGAGCCAGTGAGAGTGAGAAATGGGAGCCAGGTGTGTGTGTGTGTGTGTGTGTGTGTGTGTGTGTGTGTGTGTGTGTGTGTGTGTCTCTCTACTACCACCACTGTAAGGTGAGCCCAGAAAAACACAGGTCGCTCTTTTCCCCAGTGTCCAGGGCAGTGTCTGAAAGGCAGACCAATATCAACCCTGTTTGGTTGATGACTGTCAGGGCTGGTCAACCTGGATGAGTGGAGTGGGGATGCACACACACACATGCACAAATATGCGCAGGCACATACAGACACGCACTTGCATACACACACACTTAGGCATAAAAGGCAAAAAAATGAATACATTTGCGTGCAGGATAAATAGATCCTGCATGGAGTCTGATATGTCACAGATGCACATTTTAAAGCGGATGAGAAATATGAAAAGAATATGAAAATTCTTTGACATTCTTTTCTAGCCACTGAACTTAATGCATTTTTCTTCTCTTGTGTTTCAGAGCAAAGACAGAGACAGAAAAACAGCTCTGCGAAGTTAATGAAGCCTTCAGCCGGAGTGAAGACCACCACGCACACATACGGCGAACCACAAACTTGACACTCTTCTTTTGTATATATGCAAATATCATTTCATATTTAATTATATGTCAAAAAAAGAAGTAAATGAAGAAGAAAAAAGAAAAAAAGAAACAAGGGGGCCTTATGGACCACAGTTTGAGGTGGACTTCTGGACATATTCAGTTTAATTTTTTTGTGCCAGATTCTGCTCTAAACTCATCTCAAAACTATCCTACTATATGATGGAAGATCGCACCACTCTGCATCCACAACAGAATCATCTGCCAAAGGACACCTTGCAAATAAAAATAATAATAAAAAATAAAAACCAAAAAACTACAAAGAGGCACATTACCATGAACTTAAGAAACCGGACATGGACTTTGTGACTGACAATGCTTTCATACAAACATGAAGGATGCTACAGATCGTGAAGAGCTGAAATTAGCCGGCCAGGTGGCCAGCTGGCAGTGGGATCACCTACATGCTGAAGCTGTGGTGGATCACTTAAGTTGCGGAAAAAAACTGTTGGCGCGGGCGGAGGGAAGTTTGTAAATTTCTCTGACTTCTCTGATTCGTATTTGTGTTTGTGCTTAACATATGAACGATTAAGCCTACACTATATTAAAAACTGCAGACATAGTATTTGATGTGCTGTATAAATATTTTGTATGAATTTGGTTCTAATAAAATAAGATATTGATAACTGAACATTTTTCTTTTACATATGAAAAACAAAAAAAGTGTCAGATGCCTTTGCAATAGCAAGAGAACACTTTTGGCAAAAACACTTTTGCAACAAATACTTTTTCAAGCAAGGGGGAAAAATTATGACTTGTATTTGTTTATTTCCATTTAAACCTGTACCAGTACTTTATGATGACGACGTCAGGATCAATGCTGTGCTGAAGTCCAGGTGGAGACAGGTGTGGATCATATCCGAATAGACGTTTCCTATACATCATCTTTAGGGTTTACTTTGGCCCATGAGCCTGTCCTCAGAGTCAACTTAGGGAGCAATCCTTCTCGCAGGCCCTGAAGCTCGTCCGTCCCCGTGCGGCTACACCTATAAACAGCTAAGACAACAGAGGGCTGCTCGATAAGCATCAGCCATCAGTCTTGCAAAAAGCTAAAGCATATGCCTGTACACACGCACTATGCTCGCACAGATGGTCGCTTTCCCCTGGAAAAAATGGGGACACGTTGCAGATAGGGCTCGGCTGGTGACACAAAAAAAAAAAACACTTCTTCCTATTTTACCCCTCCATCTCACATTACTTATGAAGCAATGCACAGTGCAAAAAAAAAAACAGACAAGTTTGTGGAGTCAGGCAGCCCTACATTGAAATGCGCAAATTTACTTGCAAAAAAAAAAACAGCCTAATGACACGAAACAGTGGCCGGTTACCCATTTTGTCCTTTGCACGGTCATAAAGTCGATCATAGTATCTGAAGTACAACAACGCTTAGTCCCGAAAAACTAAAAGGTAAGTGTCGTGGAAGGGAAAGACGAGAGGGGTATGAGGGATGAGTGGGTGGAATAGTGGCTGACCTCCTTTGGGGCTCTTAAAGCGCCAGCTGTGAGTAGCGTGGCGTGGTGGGGTGCGTTTTGTGTCGCGTTGCACTGAGTGTCGCAGCAGAGGAAGATGGGATCTGCAGGTAGCGATCTGGCTGCTTTCCCCCAGCCCCCAGACTGTCCTGTCTGGCTCTAGAGGAAGCCCGCACACCTCTGGAATTCCATGCTCTGTCTCTACAGTCCCATGTTCACTCTACCTCTGAGCCCCGCACACGCACATAACCCCTGCCCTATCCACAAGCTTTCCACCAGGCCCAGCTGTCCCCTTCAAATCCCTCCACTTCAACTGACGTGCCACTGGAGAAGCCAAGACAAGACCAGTTACTGGTGGAGATGGGAAGCCGGGCCGCTGACCCCCACATGGCCCCACGACTCCTGCCGCGTGGCGCAGACTGGGCCTGCTGAGCCACCGTCTTCTCCCTCACCCCCACGTCACTCTGTCACATCACTCAACCAACTGCAACAAAAGACCACCTCTCCACACCAATTACCGTCCACATTTCACAAGAACCCTGTGACCTCTCACACAGATTACATTTTTTAAAACCCTGAAATATAATCACTGACACTTCAGGTCTACGTTTAAGCCCCACACGTCTCACAAGCAGGAAACTGCTGGAGACAAAAGTTTTTTTGGAAGCAACCGAGCTGGAGTAAAAAGTAAAGTGGTTGCTGCAATCCCAAACTGACACCATTTGTCTAGTGATCATGGCTGATCTGACTCCTAAGAGGCAGTAAATTGATACGCTCATTTCTGTTAGTGGAGTGAGACCGGGACTGGCAAAAACACGCTGGCAACACTGTATGAATGCCTTAATAGGTTCATATAGTCCATATCATGGAGCACTGCACAGGCAATTTTCAAAACAGCCCATCTCCGCTTTCTGACAGGACGACGCTCTCATGAGGACCTCGAAACAGGAAACGGGGAGAAGCTAGCATCTCACTCTGTCTCCCTATCAGACCCCCAGTGAATGCTAGCGAACAGATTAGCTCCAGAAGCCTTGGCTAGCCTGTCTGGCTTTTTCCGCTTGCCTCCCAGTCAACACACACACACACACACACGCACACACACACCAGGCTGGCTGGCTGAGTAAAGTAAGGGGATGGTTAGCAGACGACAGGCTGTCGAGAGCCTGCCTGGCCCAGGCCCTGCTCTGTTCAACATCAGCAACCTCCTCTCTGCCTGGATAGCCTTGAGAAGGTGCCACTCAAGTAGGGTTTGGGGGTGGGGGGGGGGCAGATGGGGCTGGTGTTATGAGGGGGGTAACACTGCGACAAGGCGCCAAGGCCAGACGCTGTCGGTACCACACCAGACGCGCCTCCCTCACCTGCCTCTGCAGCTGGGGCAGGGGGAACCCAGCCTCCTCCCACTTTTAATTTCCAACTTTTCATACTGCCGAAGGAACCGGCGCCCATAAAAATAAATCCCTTCATTATTTTTTAAAATAGCAAAACCACAATTCAGGAAGAGGTCGCTACGGGGTCAAAGGCTCATTACTCATGAATAAATCCAGCAAAAATGGGGCTTCGGCAAGAGCCTTTGGTTACCACGTGGAGCTCTTCGCCATGCTAGCCTGATAAATAAATAATCTGGAGATCCTCGTACACAGGGCTTTAACCTTGGAGGACGCATGTGGAAAGTTCGCGTTTGGGCCCTTCCAGGTTTCAAATGGGTTTTCCACCTGGCCCCGAAGCATCCGGTACATCATTCAGAGAAAGTCGTTATTTATTGAAAATTAAATGTCTAATGATGCCCTGAAGCTTTCTCCGCCACAGCCCCATATTATGACAGAGGAGAAAGCCATCGGGCAACCGGCATGAGAACAAGTGATGCACCCTCCAGAAAAAAAAAAAACAACATCTCTTCCTTCAAACCATAAACCCCAAACATCCAAATGATGTCAATTCCTCACAGAACCTCACCCCCTTTCCCCTTACAAGCTATGAAGAGAAGTCTTCATTTTATTGCACGAAACACATATTTTCATGTTTGACTGAAAGACAGGACTTAGGAGGCAGGGAGTGAAGAGCATTCAGCAAAAAAAGAAAAAGACATACACAGACCAAGCATGAAGTCTGCAATGGGCCACAACTAAAATGGCCTGTTTTCTTGCAAGTCATCACTCCCTATTTCTTTTCCTTTGTCCTATTCCAATGGAAAAACAATGCAGTAAACACTTTACAACTATTTCACTCTTTTTTTCCCCCCTCTGGCTCCGTCAGAGTGGGAGGCAAAAGTTTGCCTTGTGGGAGAGAGAAAGAGTAGTCTAGACAGAACCACTCTCAGTCTCAGCTGTGCTTAGGGTGAAAGGCCTGTGCTCCCCTTCCTCTGAATACAACCCAGCCTCACTCCTTCCACTCTCCCCCCTCTTACCTCCCAGGGGTTTGCCTTGCAACCCCCCACACCCACCCCCACCCCATTCATCTCTAACACATGGCAGCCTCCGCTGGCAGTTGGTTTCAATCAGGTCTTCTGGCAGGACACACACTGGGCCAACAGGGAGCTGTGCTGAAGACCGGATGAAAAGGAAGTCCTAAAAACTACGGAACGACAGGTGGCTGCTTTGGCAGCCCTTCCTCATCCACCCCCTCCACCCCAACCGTTCCCCTTCTTCTGCACTCAAGCATCCTACACCCCCCTCCTCCCCCCCACACCCCCATTCCCTCTCTCCCCAGCGTCCACCCTCTCTCCACCTCCGCGCACCTGCACAGACCAAGCGTCGAGCTGCGTGGCCAGGGGTCTAGTTCGCTCTGTCCGACCGGCACGCGATTCACCAAACCGTCTCCTGAAGACCACCCCCACCCCCGGACCCCAGACAAGTCCTCTGAATCAACATTCCCCCCCGACTAAGAAAAACACATCCCTGCTTCTCCTTAAATAGAAATATTAAAAAGAGATTTCCTGCTGACAGCACAGTGACAGGCCAAGATTCCACATAATTTACAACCGATCTGTCAATTTTATCACCGTATTGATTTCAGCAGAGCCCTGAGCCCTGAATGCAGACCTTTGTGTCCAGAGATGGAGCACTTTTGGAAAGTAGTTTATCGTGAAGCAAACGATCAAAAATTCAAGGGGTACATGTAGTCCTCTGAGACTTCTTAGGGTATTTGGCTTGTGTCCCAGTTCTGCACTCACTTACAGATCAATATCATTTTTGTGCACTTTGAGAAGATGTGGCACACAAAATCTACAATTGCTTGGTGCCTCTTTTGATAGGCTAAGCATTATTGTTCACGTTAGCGTGGTTGCTATGGCAACTGGCCAAAATGCCTGTTTTCAGGCATGATAAGAAGGGTTATTCAAAACCAATTGTTTCAAGTACTTTACCTTCAGAGGATTAGGAAAAGGGAAAAATACTACTCCATGAAGATGAAATGAAACATGGCTTCTGAAATGTTACCAACAGACAGATGTTACAAATGCTGTTACTGACAGCAATGACGTGATCTCAAAAATGCGGTAGGTGAATGCGCCATTTGTAATCTAGGGCCACAAAAAACATCTTTACTCTCATACTAAACTCTCTCCAATGTTCTGGTTTCTCTAAACAGTGTGTTTTGGTTAAGGACCTTCCAGGAAAAGAAATATTGCTCTGGTTTCATGACACCCCTCTGGAAGGCAGCGGTGTGTGGGTGTGTGCCTATGAGGGACCTACGGCTCCTTCTGGAATACAGAGCTTAAATCTCACTCTACCTTTCGGTGTTGGTAACAGAACACCACCCACGTTAACATTCTTCACTTTAATTTGATAAATCATAAGAATGGGTCACATCCAATGGATCAGGGGAACAAAACCTCCCTTTGTTTTTGAAAAGCTGCACAGGCTTTTCATAAAAGCCATGCCCGTGTCTGCTGAAGGTAAGAATACATTAATCATTCCCTGCTCGTCGACGGTTTTCGATCCAAATGGCTTGCTGGAGCAGGAGGATGGAGGATCTGGAGGATAAACCCCTCCCTCCCTGCCCCCCTAAAATTCTCAGCATCAAACCTGGTTGCTCTAATAGATGCGAAGGCGGGGGAGAAAAAGCCGCATGTGAACGAAAAAGCAGTCAGGCTTAAATCAGATGCAGATATTGGGGAGAAGAAAGGCTGGGTGTCTTTGGGTTAGGCACAACCAACTCCACTTCCTACAGTCTTAACGGCTACACTGACTTCCATAAAGGAAGTTTTAGTGGCCGCTGTGGGCTGGCAATGGTTATTTCATTCCAGGACCAGAGGCTAGGCCACGTTCTTCTTTACTGATGTACCTGGCTTGCGGTGCACGAATATAGCTCTTTTGAGGTAACTCAGACTTCATAGCTTGTAAAATACATTAAAAAAAACATACACTTAATATTTTTTGGAGTAGGGGAAAGTAATGAAATGTACTTACAGAACAGAGGGTCAGAAACGTGTGCTGTGAAGAGGGACAGAAAAGGGCAAAAAGGGCACGAAATTCAAGTTGGCTAGGTCTAAAGTGAGGTGAGAGAGTAAGGGAGAGAGAATGCGTGTCTGTGTGTGTGCGAGAGAAACAGAAAGTGGGGGGCATCTGGCACACTCATCCCAACTCCTGGCTGTGCGTTACAGGTATGGCGTTTCGGGGTCCTCTCTCACAGCTTGAGGGTGCTGGTGTGGGGGTGGAGAGTGGGGCGTGCACAGGGGTTAGTTCAGGCATGCTTTGCGGGTGTTCGACTTGCCAGGGGTGGATGGAAACGACCCCCCAGGTCCTTGTTTCCCCAAATTGACTTGATTTTTTTGTTGCTGGAATGGCGTGCCACGTGCAGCAGGAGCCAGGACTGTTCTGTTCCGTTCGCTTCCCCTTGCATCCGCTCTACCTGCGGTGTGGGGATCGCAGTGAGGAATGGAAGACGTGGGATCCAGAGAGCTTGGAGCTGGTGGCTATGGTTAGCGCAGGCTGTCCAACAGGCTTTTTAAGACTGTGCAAGCACCGACTCACACAAACACTCTCTGGACGGCCGGGCTCTCCAAGCCGATATCCGGCTCGCAACTCTTAATTCACAGTGGCGGGGTTCTGTTTCCATTGAGGCAGAATGCACGCCTCAAAACAGCATAAAACAACAGTCGGGCCGCTTCGGATGAAAAGCACTTCCTCCTACGGGGCACTTGAGCTCGAGTCCAGTGATCAACTGTGGAGGGGAGACTTCAGGAAAGAATGAAGAGAGAGGATGCATGTGACAGATTGTGACACAAATGAAGAGTTAGAGAGACTGAGGTGAGAGACGGGAGAGCAACTCTCAACTCTTTCCTTCCACATTTGGGACACTGGGATGAAATCACGCTGCCCTTGGTTACCGAGTCTGGACTTGAGCAGTGGGAAGGAAAGTTCTCCCCACTGTCAATCAAAAGGTTTAATAACAGTAGAACAGGACGCTGTGGTCTCTTTCCCTCCCTCCTCTTTTTCCTTCTCTCTTCCTCTCCTTCTCCCTCTCTCATTATACTTTGAGAGACAAGGGGGCTAAAGCCCACGCGAGAGGGTGTCTGCAGAACTGTGAAAATCCAAGCACTTTTTTTTTTCCTGCCATGACTTTGACGGGGATTGCAAAAGATCCATCTGGAATGAATTAGAACCCACCACCTGGAGACAACCCAATCACAAAATTAAACTTTGGGATTACCAAAATTTAGGGAAGAAAAAAAGCTCACTTCCAGACATATGGACCACTATTTTTTTCCTGAACCCCACTACCCCCAAACACACACACACACACACACCTCCCCAAATCTGGTTTCATCATATTTCCAAAAGAGAGGGAGGAAGGGTGGTGGGTTAGAGGAGATTGACTCTTAGTCCGCTGCTACACGGGACACCTAACCCATCACATTACGAGCGTGTGTATGTTTAGCTTTGTAATGAAATAAAAACAGGCCACCCCCTTTGGTCTGTATACCCCAACGCCCTTGGGGGGCCCCACAGCTTGGGTGAGGCGTTGGCGAGGCACGGTCTGCCCACCTTCCTGACCAAGATCTGATCAGGTGATTAGAACCAGCCTAAAAAACGGGTTACGATTAAGACTAAAAAACAACATGGGGAGGGAGGAGAGGATTAGGGTGTGAGGAGGAAAGGAAAACACACAAGCCTAAAGGGTTATGAGGTTAGGGCAGAGGCAGAGTGATTTACAGGAGACCTGCATCTGGTTTCAAGGACACAGAGAACATTCCTTGTTCCACAGTGTTCAAAGGGGCTGATGTGAATTGGCCATGTCCAACAGGTTACCTGAGGTTGCTTACAGGTTATGCTGTGGCCTTCAACAGCACAGACCTACCCCCTTGAGGGAACCGCTTCACAATGGGTCATTCAGAGCGGGTCTGTGATTAACCAACAGAGCACACAGCTCAATGCAACTGCCAGAACAAGTCCGGTGTACATCAGTCTGGCCCCACAGTACAATCCACTGGGAGAGAACAAAAGTTTTTTTTTTCCCCCCTATTGCTTGAAGAGACATACTCACTCATGCTATCTGGACATCATCATATGGAATCGTTCACATGGAGATGACAGACTGTCCACGGTTTAAAAATGCACATTAAGCAAAACAGCGATTTGGACATTTTCTTTTCCTGTGGACAAATTCCTACTACTATCTAACTGGATGCTGATAGTAGTGATAACGCCCTCTACAGGCCTGTGGAGCTCAGTGCTGGAGCGGTGCAGCAAGTGCCCCTATTCTTCCCTCTCAGCTGGAATATGGTTTCTTAAGGCGTGAAGTGAGCTCAAGGGCTGACAGGATGAATGACGGAAGAGCTCGAGGACGACAAGGGTGAAGTAACAAAAATCCCTACGTCTTAAGGGGTCAACCTGAGGTGCCGATTCATCACGCAGGTGATGATGTAATGGACGTCTTTACCAGCCCTCTCTACTACCCCCAAAACTTCTAACCAAAAAAAAACCCACGCGTGCCTGCCTGATTTTCACAGCAATCTAAAAATACAGTCTGACTTCATTATTGTCTGCTGTCTAGCGTCTCAGGTATAAATGAACCGCACCAGTCTGGATCCCCACTCAAATTTTCATCAGGAGCAAGGTTTGGCAGAACCAGTCAACACTTGGGAGATGGGAGATTTTGTGGGGGCGGGATATGGGGGCTGGATGACCTAAATCAATGCCTTCCCCAAGGAAGCCGATCCAACTTTCTGCCTCTGGACCCAGACGCATTAGGCTTGTCTGTGGCCCGTCAAAGACACGGGTGAGCGGCTAATCCGCGAGCGCTCCCTCTCTGGCACAAGGCCCGACACGAAGCCTCGCCACGGCCCAAAGGGGAGGCCAGCACCAGCCACACACACAACTTGCAACCCTGCTACCTCTGAGGGCCAAGGTCGTCTGGCTGCCTCACCCCGTTTTAACTACATCTATACACACACATACACACACACAGACATTGACACACAGACATGCACATCTCCCAGACAAGCATCTGTTTAACCCAAACAAACCCTCCAGTGTTTGAAATGTCTGCGCTCATTTTCTAAAAAACACCCACACAGCAATGTGTGTCCGCTGCTACTGAATTGAGTTCTCCGGGACACAGCGAGGCAAGGTCCTCTCTTGCGCAGTAGCTGCGCCGGGGCAGGAAGCTGCAGTTGCAGCCAGAAGCCGGGGCCTTTTTCTTTCTTTTTCCCCCCCTATTCCACAATGTGTCTTCATTCATCTCACAGCGCACATGGAAAAGCCATTGCGGGGGAAAAACCCCCTTCCTGCCGACGAGGCCTCGGACAGGCGCTGCAGTCTCGCGTATTCCCCTTTCACTCCGCGAACAGGAAACAGCCCTTTATTACAAAGGAGGGGAAAGGAGAGGAGGAGGAGGAGGAGGTGGAGGTGAAGGAGGTGAGGATGGGTGGTGGAGGAGGAGGAGAGGTAGTAGTGGGGGGATAAAAAAAACAAGGGATTTGGAAGTCTGGAAGTTTTATTTGTAGACAAACTTGTGTCGAGGGCTGCGAGGGACCAAGAGGCAACCCTATCTGCTGTCCCCAGGCAGGGGGCTAATTTAACGTGTGCCAAAAGGGCCCCGGACCACCACGGCTTTCGGCCTGGGCTGCACGAGGAACAGTGTGACCACACAGGAGAAACACCGGCTGTAGAGCCTCTGTCTAATGAGGGGATAGGTTGCCGGACAGGCGCAGACGAGATTGAACGCAAACCATCCACCATTTCCTTCATTTTCCTCTTTGAGCTACTTAATTCTAAATACAGCCAGAAACAAGAAAAAAAATGCCTGCTACGAAGTGAAAAAATAAACCCCCTTGAATAAGAGGAAGAGGTAGATAATGGTTTCAGAAAAAATGTAAACTTCGCTCTTCTCCTATGTCTACTGCAATCAAGGGGGAAGGTGGGAAGTAAAACATCTGCATGTTCAGAGAACAAATCTGAGAAGACAGAAAAACACAGGCCTCTGATAAAACTTCCTGTTACAAATGAAGCACCTTCCTGTCCTTAAAACAGCAAATTCACACTTTTTTTTTCATTATGTAACATGTAAAATGGTAAACCGTGGGGTGAAATAAATGTTTTTTTAACAGTACATGGGCAAACTGCAAACTGAAAACTAAAAAAAAACAGCAAACAGCAAAAAAACACTGACCATGATACAGCTTTGTCATGTTCCATTATTAAAGGCACTCGGAGAGAAACAGGGAGACCATGAAGACAGGGTTGTCTTCAGTAGTCAGTGGGAGTCAACCTCATCAATCGTAGAGAAGCTCACTGGACTATGTCGTCTTTTCAGGGGGACCGGTTCTCTTAAAAGAACCAACTAGAGCCTTCAAAAGAGGTGAAGTATTTTAACAAACTAAATAAAGGCAGCAGTTATCATTCCAGTTGTTTTCTCTGCTGTTTCAAAGGGCTTTAAAAATAAACCCTCTCTTAAAGACGGTAGCGCTGTCCAAGAACAACATGAGTTGCGAAACAAAATTCCTCATCTGCTGCCCAATGCCAAGAACGGTTTTGGATGGCGGACGAGTTTAAGGTTGTATAGCCTGGCAAATGGTCCAAACCACATTGCAGCAGGGTTCACTGCTTTGCAATGGACCTTGTAAATTAAATAGCAGAGAGAAGAATTCAGTAATGACTGAGCATGCAAATTCTGAAATCCTGTAGAAGTGCTGCTCCGCATTGCGTGAGGAGTGACTGTGTAACACACATTGTGAAGTGAGCTTTCATAGTTCTTTGCAAACAGCTCAGATGAAATCATGTAATGAGAGCCAGGCAGGAGGAAGTGGTTCTGAAGTGTTTCAGAAACTACAGTGCTGTGGAAGACCATGCCAGCTTCTGTATTGACTGTTTGAACAACCTCTCAAGACACAACATGAGGTTTGGATAGAAGCACCCTTCAAGAGGGCCACCTAAGGATATTACACAACATGTTTTTGAGTACAATTGCCAGAACAAGGCAAGTTACTTGATATATGTGCTGATCGTAATTTTTTGCTCCATATTTCTCTGCATAAAAAGGGCACGAATAAATATTCCCTGCTTGCAGAATCAAAGCAAGTAAGGACACATCCCTCACTGTTTTACATTTTTTTTTTTTACATACACGCAGTGGAAGTGATTTCCATGCATTACACAAATCGCTTATTTGTTAAAACATGCAAACATGTGACCATGTACTGATATTCAAATATTGGCACATTTGATGGAAATGAAACATATGTCTAAAACACTGCCTTAGCTTTGACTATAAGGCAAAGCTTTTTCAGACAGGCCATGTTTAAACACTTTTAGATAGACAGATAAACATTAGTGGAAATCATCATAACATTGTACAAATGCAGAAAAGGCTAATCCTTAAAAATGTGCCTAATTTTTAACAGATTAATATCTAATCCGACAAAGGATGTGACCATACCTCCTCGTCTGAGGTGTCCTCGTCGTACTCATTTGATTGAGAGGGAAGGCCCAGTCCACTTTCTCTGCTGGCCTTTTTGCCCTCGCCTCCTCCGTCAGCGGTGTCTGTTGTCTTCTTGCTCGCACTCTTATTTTTCTTCATCAGCGTCTTGCTAGACTTTTCTCCAAGCTATAAACAAAAAAAACGAAAAAGCAGCATTATTTTTCAGGTCTTGGCCCCAGCACTGGACACTTGAAAGAGGAGAACTCAATCTGTCAAGCAACACGTGGTTATATTTCAAACTTTTCCTCAGATTTCAGTGACACGCTTATTGTTCTGGAGAGTGATGGACAGCTTATGCCTTTGCATGGAGAGTAAACATTAGTAAACACAGCATACGGCAAATCATTAATCATTAGTAGTTTGGCTCTGCAAATGTAAGCCAATTTTTGACCAACATTGCGCGCCAGTATTTGTGTTCTTTTTGGGGCACTAGGGGATGGAGTTGAGTGGAAGTGGGGTGGGGGGGTAAAGGTGGAGGGGGTTGCAGCAATAACTGCACGCATGTTTTAGGATTCACGTTCACTTTGCTTAGTGTGCAAACTTTCCTCGGCAGTGATTTACACCCCAGCAGCCTGGAGAGCAGTCACTGGGAACTGCACATCCTGCAGGGGAAAGGAGGGACAGGGACGGATGAAAGGATCCACCAAACCGCCTGTTATTCGCACGCGGCCATCACTCACGAAGGCCAAGCCGTCAGAGGCGCTCTTAACGGGGGGGAAACATGGAGGGGATGTGGGGGGCTGGGGGAGAGTGGTATGCGGGGAAGAAGGGTGCTCTTTGAGGCTGGCTGGAGCTTCTCCCAGGTGACTCAGTCAGGCAGGTGAGCAACCTGCACTGATTTATGCCTCCTCTGCTCCCCCCCTATCTCTTTTGGACTGGAGAGCTAAGTGAAACACTTCCTCCCCTAAGCCCAGTTAAATCCACATCAAGACGAGTTGTGCAGTTTAATACAAAAATGCATGTAGACACTCCTCGAGGGACTCCAAGGATTTTTTCCCCCCTCTTTGTCCCCCTCCCCCATCGCTTCTCCAAATTTGGCTTAAAAAATCCTCAGTGAGATTCAGAGGAAAAGAAAACAGAGAGTGGTGACCACTTGTTTACAACAAGTATTTTTCAGGAAATAAAGAGGGGGGAAGGGGGGACTTTTCCAAAGTCAAAGCCAATCCCTTTGTTATTGGGTGTTATGAGGTGATCTTGTTGGATAAAACTGGTTGCAAAGCCAGGTCAATCAGTTTACGCTTAAAAAAACACTGGGGGGGGAGAGTTGTTCATTGATTGGCCAAAGAAAGGGAGGTGAGGTGGGGGGAGGGGTTCAGTGACAGATGACTTGTCCAGATGATGTGCGACTGGCCAGCCAACAGTGAGAGGCTGACGGAGTGGATCCAGTCAGAAAACAAGCTCCACCGGACTTCCAGCCGGGCCTGGCTCTCCGCCTGACCGACCACAAGCGTCAATCCAGATGAAGTGTGCGAGACTGATGAAGGCAACAACGCTAGGTCAAGAGGGGAGCTATGACCAAACAAGTCCCCTCCTGTTGCCCCCAAAAAATATCCCCCCCCACATGTAGGAAGAGCCGCCAATGACTTGGTCTGGTTCGTCCATGAAAAGGCCACTACTCATCTCCAGACAGTTTTCATCACCAAAACTGTGGTCTAATTGATTTCTTCTCGCTTGTGGACATCCGTTTTGAATCAGGCCGTCTCCGGTGGCTCTTTGGGGATACGCACACCCACGCGTACAGTACACCCCGAGTCAAAGGCAGACGCGCGTACAAACACACTCCATCCCACTGGGCCCCTCTCTCCGCTTGCGCATACACACACACATAGCCAATAACTTGTTTTTAATGTGTGTTGGCCGGCGGTCCCGGGTTCCGCTCGGCAGAGGCGGACGGACCCAGGGCCCCTTGTTAGCCATTATTCTGTTGCTTCCTCTGAAGTGAGGCTGAATTATAGGGTGACCCAAGACAAAAACAATTGAGGGAAGATGGGCCGAGCTTGTTAAGATTCACACTGGCTTGCTGCGGACGTCCGACACCACTCATTTATAGCTGCCAATCTCCTCTGGGGATTCGGCCGAAAACAGTTAAAGAGAGGGCCTACTCGGCCTCCATCCACTCCACGATCGCCTAAACCCCCCCCCCCTTAGACCCCACCAACCAGAAGACGTCATGTGTCCCGGCACACATGGAAGTGGACCAGACGTGTTGGCGGAGGCAGGAACACTCTTTGCGTGGGTGCCCTGGAGGAGTGAAACCTTTCCTGGTAAGACGAGAGCTCTGCTGAACCCCCCCTTTTCACACACACATACACACACACACACACACAGTCTCCCACCCACTCACACGGCATAAGCGTGAGCGCCAATACGGCCGCTGCTGCCGGATCCGAGAGCGGCTGCAGCAGTGCTGGGGGGGTGTGGGGTGGGGAGTGTTTGGGGGGGTGGGGGGCTCCCTCTAGGGTCATAAAGCCTCCAGCAGCCACATCCACTTCAGCTTGCTCTGCATCAGGCCCCAGAACACTCATTTGGACGGAAGGAGGGAAAAAGAATAAAAAAAGAGAGAGATAGAAACAGACTGAATGATAGAATGAAAAGATGGAAAAAAATAAGAGCAAGAAAGAAAGACAAAGCTTGGAAGACAGAAAAATATCCAAGAAAGACTGAACAAATGGATAAAATAAAATAAAGTAAAAAGAGAATGAAGCGGGAAAAAAAGAAATCAGTGAAAAAAAAAAAAAAATTTAGCCAGGGAACAGAAGAGAACAAAAAAGCGCCATAAAATGGTACAGAAACAAATGACCAAAAAAAGACAGGGAACAATACTTCTTACTATCTGTCTTTTGGGCATACCCACTCCAACTCTTTAAGGTTTCAGAGAAGCCCTTGTGTCTCATGATAACAATAGCACATGGCAATCAAACATCGCTCCAAACCCCCTACCCCATTTTACTCCGTAAAACTATGCTTGTGAGGAGGCATGAACATGCTCCATAACAAACTTGCACTTGTAGGACCCCACATAGGTTGCATGTTATGACCAATATGTGAACCACTGCTGGTCCTTTAAAAGCACCTTCCTCATAGTCCTTGGATGGCAGTAGATGCTGCATGCGCTGTCCAACAGGAACATCGCTGGATGAGGAGCACTTTCGGTCCTAATCCGCTTAGTCTCGAGGTGAGCTGACGCAATCAAATGAAGTCATGCCCTGTCTACTCGCAGCTGGAAAATTATGACTGCGCCCTGTGACTGGACGAAGGGGTTGTAGGAGGCTGACAAATGTAAAAATGTGGTAACCGTCACTGGTAAGCACCTGGCCCAACCTATGAACTGCCTCTAATAATCAGTAACAGCACTAACAGAAAGGTTCTGGACCCCCTGACTAAAATAGTTGCGCTACATTTTCTAATGGCAATAGCAGCAGAGGAATGTCCAGGAGTAAGGTAGAGAGGCAAAGTGAGAACAAAAAAAAAAAATCACAAAAAAATAGTGATGAAGGCATTTTTCCTCAATTTTCCCCTCCAGCGCCTATATCATCAATCAGCCACTAGGGGGCACCAGACTGAGAACCTGGCCCTGCTTCCACAAGGCAATGAGAGAGCTCAGTGGATGAGATTTATTTTGGTGCCTAGTGCTGACAAATTATTTCTGGGCTGAATTTTCACTAGTCTTGTAGTCTGAAGACCTTAAAATGTGTTATTTCAGAAGCATTTAGGAATTACAGAATTTGGCAGGTCCAAACTAAAAAAAAGTCATGGTAATTTGCAGAAAAGAGGCATACAAAATGGATAATGTCTGACTGAATAACTGAATATAATTATAGACTTTTGTCAACTGCCAAGGTCACCATCCTGTGTTTATGCCATGGAATAAAACTGGTGGAAGAGCAACCTTAGACCATCTGACAGAAGCTTTTAAGACCCATTCCTCAGACTGTAAAACCTTTACAATCACAAGTATATCAACTACAATTGGCCATTCGAATCTTTGATCATTTTGCCATTTAAATGCATTACACCACATCCCTCAGCTAAATTACCCTTTCAAATTAGCACAGATGTGCTGCATGTTTGAAAGGGAACCTCAGAGAAAGTTCTTTATGACTTATTGCAGAGGTTTTTTTTTTCCTGCATCAGCCCTAGCCAACATGCTGATAAATTACCAGGAGGGCTAACCTGTGAACACAGCCACAAACATTATGAAAGAATCACATTTTTTTGGGCAGTTTTGACTTATATTAACATATTCCAGACAATTAGGGCAGCAGACGTCAAAATTGCTGAGAAAGTACATGGGGAAGTGAGGGAATCCTGAATATGAATCACTTGTGAATTGCCAATATAAAATTACAGTCTGATGGAAGTCAGAAACATTTGCTAATGCAACAGAATGTCAACAGCCTCCCAGATGGTGATCTCATGCTGTTCTTCCACAAGGGTGTTTTAAACACTCCTGTAAAACAGTGGTTGTCCAACTGGGGTGTACTATGGGTAATTGGATTCATTTAAGGGGTATGCCAAATAAATTTGTGCATATATTTGTAGCACTCTTCACCATAACAATAAGGGACAGGTACAGAGAATATGAAATAACATTTAAATGTTCATTCTTTCCCTAATACAACCCAACCATCACCACGTTATTACATACCATATAATATAGCCTACCCATATTCTGTTAATGCAGCAAAAACAAATTACAGTATTCAAAGCAAGCTCTGTGATAGAGACTCAGTAGGGCATGGAGTGTCTTGGAGCTATGCAGAATTTCAGCTTGGGGACCAATGCTTTGAAAGAATGCATTTACTAAAACTCTAAAATTGCACCAGATTCAGTGGACTTACATCACGCACAAAATCCTGTCTACTGCATTTTGGTCACACAAGTGAATAACAGTTTGTTAAAGGGCATAATATTGTGTTTATACTAAGAGCAAATACAGATTTAGAGAGCGTACAAATGTTATAAAGCTTGAAGAACCTTCGCATATAAAAACTGCAGTGGGGTGTGGGGTGGAGTGAGGGGTGTATCACAGTACAATTTTGGTCCTTAAAATCAACACCAGTATGACATGTTCTATGAACCAACCAGTGGTAAACAACAACTCCCTTGCAATCAATACCAGTGTATATCCAACCAATACTGGCAAACTGAAAACCATAAACATAGCCTACCATCACTGGAACACGTCCCATCCATGTTAATGAATATGCATTGCTGGTATTTTATTTAATTTGTAGCTTACGAAAATGGCACTCCTGCAACATACCTTGGATTTGTTTACATCTGTTGTGCCATCACTGCTCATCTCGCCATTGGCATCAATGTCCAATCCCTCAAGAGATATTTCTTCAACTCCCTCTTCCTCTAGGTCATCGTCATCGTCATCATCTTCTCCTTCATCATCCTCGTCGTCCTCCTCATCATCATCATCGCTGTCAGATCCAGAATCCTCAAGCCCTGAGTACACACTCTCTTCACTGTCTGAAAGGTCGTCCTCGTCCCCCTCGATGGTGGTACCATCCTTGCCGTCAAATATCGGCAGCTGGAAAACATCAAGTTCAACAATAGAGAGAGAGGAATCGATACCACGTAAAACTGAAAAATGTCATCAACACAAGTGCTGGGCTGTGTGTGTTAGCAAATAAGAAATAAGGTCCAAGTTAGCAATAATGTCCAAATCAGTGCAAGTCCTGACTGTGTCTTAACTCTAACTTTCAAGAAGTTTGTTAGCTACTTAGCAGGCTAGATTCAATTGTCACGTTCGCTTTTAACGCTCAAGAAACCTAGCAATGAGGATGAAAGTGCATAAATCAGGCTGGAGAAGACAACATTTTATGAGGATCTCCGACCAACAACAATCTCAAAAAGACATAGTTGAAGTAATAACTGACTGTCGCGTGTGAGGTATAACAACACTGCAGTAAAGCTAACAGGCATGCTGTCTATTTACTTGTCGGCTTTAGCCATTTCGCTTATTAAAACGGTTGATATTCATGTCCGATACCTTGTCATCGTCCTCTTCTGTATTTTTCCTTTTTGCTGTTTCTTTTTTGCCTTTACCCATTGTATTTTCAGGTTTCTGCTCAGTTTTTGGAGCAGGCATGTTGAACTGCGAGGACCACACTGACCATGTGGGTTTGAAGAGGTCAAAGTTCGTAGGTGAAAGGTAGAAGCGATTGATTCGACTCGGGATATTTATTGTAATGTATATTTTATATTTACATAAGGCTATAAATAAACATGTTAATAATTTATGTTGACTCGTTTAAAATATAAAGTTTGTATTTTAAATACACTCTAAGGGTTAAAGTTCAAAGGTAAAAATGCTTACAAATATATTCGTTTGAGGATATTTTCGATCGATGTACTTTTTATGTGATACAGATTATCAAGTACATTTTGATTTGAGTCTCAATTTGGTCACCGATAATTATTTTAAATGGTTGTAGTATATTTTTAGCAACTTTTCATCGATGATGTCACAAAATGGCGACTACCATGCATATGTGCGACAGTTGTTTTCTACGCAGTTCGTGGTGATGTCGTTCTGATGGAAATTTCCACTTGTTCAGTTCATCTGTATTATGTATTTGGATATATACATATAGTAGACTTTGAAGTAGCTGAAGAGAAGGGACGTTATAGATAGCACAAGCGAAAACAAAAGCAAGGCGGATTGTGTCAAGGTTTCTTGGCATACTAGCTAGCGGATAGCTTTGCCACGGCCGTATGTTGAAAGTTAGCTAGCTTGCTAGCTACCTCGCTGTGTCCAACATCATACAGGATTTAATTTTCTCACTCTGCTCGTTGTACAGATAGGTTAACTGTATTGACAGCCGTTAGTTTCTACTTGGCTGACATGGAGTACCATGGCGGTGGATCTGGTGCGGTCTTGGTCAGCGGCAGTAATGTTCCTGCATTTCTCACAAAACTTTGGACGTTGGTTGAAGATCCTGAAACCGACCCCCTAATATGCTGGAGTCCAGTAAGTAGCAAGAAAGCTAGGTAACTCGTTACATCTTTAAAGTTGGGTAACTTTTATTAAAAGTGATTGCGAGTATTAGAAGCTATCTAAATAATTGATTTACTGAATAGCAGTGTTGTATGATGCAATTTACTTGACCTTCACGTACTGTCAGTGACTGTATGATGATCCCAAATTAATTCAATACCCAATCAGGTTAGCTAGCTAGCGATAGCTAAGTTATGTATCGATTAGAGGTATGAGCTAACAGGCAGCTAAGCTGGATGGCTAACATTAGCTCACTAATAAGCTAGCCAAGTGCCAAAGCTGGAAACGTATGTGTAGTCGACATGCAGTACACATGAATTTTAAATCTGTGATTTAGTTTGCTGATAGCAGGTTAGCCATGGAGGTGATTGTATCTCCCATTATCCACCCCTCTTGCTTTTCTTTTTTGGTGGTAAAATGAGGTGTCATTGCCTTATGATAATAGAGTTATGTTGACTCTTACAATTATTCTACTGTCCTGAGTAGTCATCCTCACTAAATGTTTTACTGTTACAAATACTCTGTGGTCAATATCTGTCCCTGGTTTAACAGTGAGGTCAGTAAAATGTGGCGTGTGTACAGATCTCTGGATTGCAACACAGTTTTATTTTTGTTCGTTTTCTTGACACCATTCGTATGTGTGAATAGTAGCGCTAGCTTCAAATGAGTAGCACAACGAATTTCTTGCCAATTCATTCAGTGCGGTTCATTTCTGTTTCCCTTTCACTTCAGAGTGGAACCAGTTTTCATGTTTTTGACCAAGGCCGCTTCTCCAAAGAAGTGCTTCCAAAGTACTTCAAACACAACAACATGGCCAGCTTTGTCCGCCAGCTCAACATGTGTAAGTATTGACATTTGTCTGGTCATGTAATGTTTTGTTATGGGTTGCACAGGAATACCTACACATGAGTTGCACAACAAATTATCTTTGCAAAAGGGGGTTGGTGTAGACCTTTAGCAGGAGAAACCTGCATTTCGTGTTGGGATCAGACATACACTAATCATATAATGATATGTTGTTCAACAAAGCGTTCACTTTTCATATTTCACGTCTTTTGCAGATGGCTTCCGAAAGGTCGTTCATATAGAGCAGGGAGGCTTGGTGAAGCCGGAGAAGGATGACACAGAATTTCAGCATCCATATTTTATACGCGGACAAGAGCACCTGTTGGAAAACATAAAACGGAAAGTTACAAATGTCAGTATTTTGCAAGTTTCCACCTCTCTTTCTCTCTCATTCCTCTAGAAAATATTGGCTGTTTATGCAAGTAAAATCTGGTCATGAATATGTTCTTGCAAGAGCACCCTATTTGTCATTGAACTGGAAGACAGGTCTAGATCTGTATCCAAGCTATTTGGTGTATGCATGCACCCATAGTAGCTCATAATCTCTTTCTATACAATAGTCTGTTTTCCAGTCGTCATATCTCTTTGATTCTGTCTGTGATCATTTGATCGGTTACATGAAATCGCATGAAGTGTGATCTGGGCGAACCTCCCATATGATGTCTATCTATGTGAAATGGGAGTAGCTGGCAGTACAGAACACACACCTGGAGCCTCTTCATGTGCCGTGTGTGTGTGTGTGTGTGTGTTGGGGGGGGGTGGGGGTAATCTGGAGCCGTTGTGCGGAGGCTGCCAGTCAGCGTTAGGTGGATAGGATTAGACGGTGCAGGCCAGGAGCGCAGCATAATCTGCCGTCGCCTGACCAACCACTCAGCGCACGCAACCTTTCCACTGTGCTGATTTATAGTCACACCCCCCCCCCCCTGGCCTCTCTCTTTCTTTCACTCTTCCCTCTCACTCTCTCTTTCACTCGCTGTCTCTGGGCTCTGTGTCGTCTTCTTCTCTGGCCAAGTGATCAGTTCACACTGAAATCTGAAGGCTCTGAGCACACTGTTTCCATTGTCAGATGCCAGAGTTCATGACCAGGGCCGAGTTGTTACCTTACACACACACACACACACACACACACACACACACACACACACACACACGTGCGCCTGCATACACACACACACACACACACACACACGTGCAAGCACAGATGTGCACACACAAGTACACACACACAGTTTTATTGGCTCTCTCCTCCTCACTGTTTCATCCCCTTCTCTCTTCTCCTCCTCCTCCTCCTCTTCTTCCTCCTCAGGTGTCAAACATTAAACACGAGGACGTCAGGCTGAGCACGGACGAGATCAGCAAGGTGCTCACGGACGTGCAGCTGATGAGGGGGAGGCAGGAGAGCATGGACAGCAAGCTCAGCGCAATGAAACAGTAAGTCCTGCCGGAGCGCCCTCTTTGCTCCAGTCACAGCCTCCTCCAAAAAAAAAAAAAAACGCTAGCCAAGTTCTTTATCAGCCATCTTGACCGTGGTCAACTGAAAAAAAAAAAAGTAAAAGAGAGAAGGGCTGATGATGCAATACACCCCCCCTCCCCCTTTTCTGCTGACAAGCTGTGAATGATTTCTCAGTTTGAGAATTATTGTGAAGAAATGACTTCCATGTGTAGGCCTGAAGGGATGTTTGCTCTGCGGCTCCCTCGAAGCCCATCTTAATATTTTAGCCCCGGTGCTCCTCAAGGCTCAATTAGAAAGCAGAGGTATGCGGAGGCAGCCCTGGGGAGCTGCTAGCCTGTAGCATTAGAGCTATGTAAGCCAGTTTATTTAAAGCCGGTGATTAGAAGCAGAATTTCTTGAGCCCAGTCGGGGACTGAAATATACACAGAGGGGTAATGCAGACGTCTCTCTCTCTCTCGTGTGTGTGTGTGTGTGTGTGTGTGTGTGTGTGTAATATACACACACACACACGTATATATGAACACACACACCTCTAAACCTACACTATATATTTTCACTTTCTCTCTCACTCACCCACACTATATCTTTTTTTCCCTTTCTTTTGCTTTCTCTTTCATCTCTTTCACTCACTCACACGCGCACACGCATGCACACAGGAGCTTTAGAAATATTTCAGAAATAAAAAGGTGAGTCACGCCTCACCAAAGCTCACAGATATAACTTAACAGAAAATAGAACCGGAGTCATCCTACCAGCTGTTAGTTGTCGAGCACATAATATACTAGGGGTGGGGGACAGAGAATCACAGGCGTAAAACCTGTAGGAAATGGAAACCTGTGTGGCAGAATACCAGCAACTGCTTGCCCTATATTTAATGTACTACAGCGTACTTTCTGAGGGGAAAAAAAGAAAAAAAACTACCCTCATCCAACTCGGGGTGGCGGCTGTATGAACGGGCAGAAAAAATTCTTCGCATGGCTTCTCGCTGAGCTGGTTTTATCAGTTTGTCACTTGAGCACCGCGCCAGGCCGTCCGCCGGAGAGTGTCAAGTGGGCTCGAAGCCACCCCGTGCCCCGGGGTTCACACACTCCAGTTCAGAGGGGTTGGCTGGCACATTTGCTAATGGGTGGTAATCCCAATGCTGCTCTTTGTTTGCTGGCTTGCCGTTCCACTGGTGACGACGAGGCAGGCAGGCAGGGAGACAGAGGCAGGCAGGCCCTAGGCAGGGCCTCACCTTTTGGGGGCAGGGTGGGTTGTTAGTCAGCGCTCCCAGAGCGACGGCCTACTCATGCCTGAGTGATGTGGCCTGCCAGCTGCAGGGGCAGTGGGGCCATGATGATGGTGGGTGAGGGGTGGTGGTGGTGGTGAGGGCTTAAACATCCCTTCCTCCAGGCAACGTACACAAACAGCCACATACAGCATGTGTTGGAAGCTGAGGCCTATACATGTGAACCTTCTCGTGCTGGTTTCTGTACATGCATTGTCACAGATAGTGACCAAAACGTGTGCTCACTAACGATTCTCTCTCTCTCTCTCTCTCTCTCTCTCTCTCTCTCTCTCTCTCTCTCTCTCTCTCTCTCTCTCTCTCTCTCTCTCTCTCTCTCTCTCTCTCTCTCTCTCTCTCTCTCTCTCTCTCTCTCTCTCTCTCTCTCTCTCTCTCTCTCTCTCTCTCTCTCTCTCTCTCTCTCTCTCTCTCTCTCTCTCTCTCTCTCTCTCTCTCTCTCTCTCAAACACACACACACTTTATCACAGCTGCATTGTCATTGCCACTGTGGGCCTCGCCCCCCTAGTCTACACACATGCTCACAAAAAGATGAGCCAATTCACCGTGGAGTTGTGGTGTGGCCTCACACACACTGACAGATACACACACACACAGATACACATACACACACACTGACAGATACACACAAAGATACACACACACACACACAGATACACACACACACACACATACACACTGACAGATATACAGTCACACACACAAACGCACTCACACAGAAAAAGAGAGAGGATATCACAGATGAGCTCACCACTGCCTGTCCATCAACTCAGCATGGCTGCTTTGTCTTGCCCATCTCTTTTCAGCAGGAGATATCGTGTCATGTATGGATGGGCTCGAGTGCTTTTTGACACGGCCCTTTGGCAGATCGTGTTTTTTACGGCACATGGCGAAAGGATGGCCTGTTTGCAAGTTATCAGGGGCCTGAGTGTATAAAAGTCCCACCCCCCCACCCCCCACCCCCTTCCCCACTTCTACCCTCTTCATGAATGGGGGAGAATAAGGGCAGTACAAAACCAGATGGTTCATCCTCTCGTCTTTCTCCTTCATTTACTTATGCTCTAATTAAGCTCAGGCCCCTCTCCTCTCTCCATCTCCAAATCCACTTTGCATAAACTCGACCCCTTAATCCAAGCTGTGTTTGCCTGACACATCCGAGCGTTAGGGTCACTGAGAACTGTGGGCTTTGTAATTAGGGTGGAGAAGGTGATGGTGGTGGTGGTCAAAAATGGGGGGGGGGGCTATGGGTTGGATGGGGGGTGTGAGGATAGTCGTAAGGTGGGGGTACTCATCTTCCCACCAGGAGGAATCCACACCTGCCCCCATAAAGCTGCTCCATCTGTCTCGCAGGGATGGAGGGGCGGTGTGTGGTGTGGTGGTGGAGCTGGAGGTGGGGTGGAGCTGGAGGTGGAGGTGTGGGGGCTGGGAGAGGGCCCTTCCTGCTCAGCGGGGGTTTTTACTGGGCCATGCTGATTTACAAGGCAGCCGAGCCCTTCAGATAAGCCCCAGCTAACGCAGATAAAGAATCCACTCGGCCCGGGAGCTGTGGGGGCCACTACTGCACCACCTCAGTGGTGTGGAGCTGTAGACTCGTGCACGCACGCACGCACGCACGTACGCACACACACACATACGCATGCACACACACCCCCTGGCTTAGGTGCTACAAAACACACACCCATACTTCAGTGGTGTGGAACACACATTCTCTCACTTGCTTTCTCACTCTCGCTCTTGCTTAGGAACTTAAACACACACACACACCCATCTCAGTGGGAGGTCAGGCCTCCACCCTTTTCAATAAGGAGCTACACACGCATGTAAAGTTCAGCCACTTCCTCTTGTCTTTTTTTTTTTTTTTTAAATGCATGCACACACAGACATTTGACACACCTTGGTGATCTATAGTTGCAAAATCATTACACATTCATGCTCACACACCCTTCTCTTCAATACTTCACCCCTCTCCGGAATTCATAAACCGTGGTGTCATTGACAGGAGGACTTCTGCTTTTGACAATGTAGACGTACAAAGATAAGCATTTTCAATTTCGTTCTGATGTTAGTCTCATAAATCTTGTGAAGGTGCTCAGTAGTTTTCGGTTCCCTTGTTGACATTTTGTCACTTTCTTTTTTTTTTTTTAACAGATGTATTTATACAGGGTTTCGTTTTATGATGGAAACGAGTTGAATATTGAGTTGTGGTCTGTCCGCTGCCTGCGTGCAATGCCAGGCATGTTTGATGTCTGTTTTATCAGTGCAAATCAGCCATGAAAACACAACACGGGTCAGACTTTCCATCGCTCAGGAAATAGCAGGGGGAGCCATTTTGAGGTGCACCTCTGGTGCTGTCGAAGGGCAGCGGCATTTTTTCACCGTGAGCGAGCCACGCACGTACGTCCGCGGACCGAAAGGCCGGCTCCTTGAGCGCACACTCACAGCACTTTTACCAGTCTCAGGGGGAACACCATTTTAAGAGGTCCAGGTGGGAAAGGGGGGTGGGGGGCAGGGGTTGGGACATCTTTATGGGGCACACTTTAAAAAGCTGAACAAACAGAGGCCGCTAAGATCTTTCAATAGCCATTAACTTGGCTAAATAAACGTCCCGAAGTATTCCTCAAATCTTTTTACAGTTTTTGGTTCGAAAGGGAAAGGGCGAAAAAAATTGCACTGTCACCCCCCCCCACACACACACACAGCCTGGACCATCCGTTTTCTTGTTTTAAAAGCTCTGTGGTGGGAAAGGCTCAATCTTGTGTGGCAGTAGGGGGTGGATGGACATGATCTGACAGTGCAGCAGATGTCAGTCACATCAGACACCGAGTGTGAATGGTGGGAGGGTGGGTTTGTGGGGTGGGGTGGGGAAGCTGATGATGCACTAGCATGCTAACTGCTGACGTAGCGCTGATGCTAGCCCTGCTCTGTCTGTGTTTTGCAGGGAGAACGAGGCTCTATGGCGGGAGGTGGCCAGCCTGAGACAGAAGCACGCGCAGCAGCAGAAAGTCGTCAATAAGGTAACACTGTTCCAGCTCTTAAAAATCCAAGCACTTTCTGTGTCTGTTAGTACATCAAGGGACTGTCCATACTTAGCACCCACACTCATTCACTACACATAACAGTGTTTACGTAGGCACAGGTATGTGTGGCTGATGGTAAGGTACATAAACATCACTGAATGCAAGCCTACACATAAATTCAGCCTAGCCTAAACATGCATCGTTTGTTATGCTCCTGTTAGAACTGGCTCAAGGTTGCAATAAAGAAACAGGGAGACGACTGCGATACAGTACAAAAAAAGGAGCTGGTTTATTTTATACCACAGCTACACAGTTATCTTGGTGTCCTTGTGTAGCTCGATGCATTCACATACCTTGGGTTGACTATATACTTTCCGTAAGCAAGCATGGGCACATTTTTGTCATTTGGAAGACGCTTATCTAGAGTGCACTGTATTCAACATTACAATAGCAAACAGTGCCACATTGACCCATACATGAGCTGGCATAAAAAATTAGCACTAAAATGTCAAATTCCAGTTGCTCCAGAGGTAAAAAGAGGAAATGACTCTTCCATTCAAGCTGAGCTAAGAAATTTTAGCTCTTTGTGTGTGTGCGTTTGTTTTTTTGTGGTTAACTCTTGATTGTATCTCTGCAGCTTATCCAGTTCCTCATCACCCTGGTGCAGTCCAACAGAGTGATCGGGATGAAACGAAAGATGCAAGTTGCTTCATCCCTGCCCAAGAACACATTATTTACAAACACATGCAGTAACTGAAGGATTGTTTTTAAGTGTATTTTCTTTCCCCACCCCTCTCTTGCTGTTTCTCTCTCCATTTTCTCTTCTTTCCTGTCTCTCATGTTGTCTTTAACTCACTTTCTTCATCTCTCTCTTTGTTTTCTTATCTGCTACTTTTACTGTCTCCTTCTTTATTCTTTCTTGCGCACCCTTCTCTCTATCTTGTAATCTCTCTTACCCTGCTGTTTTCCATTTTCGATTCTACTGTTTCCTCTGCACATTGTCATTCTCTCTTGTTTTGTTCCTGCTGTCAACTTCACACCCCTCCACACTTTCTGTCCTCTCCCTGTCATTCCCCCTTCTTTCTTTCTTTTTTCGTTCTTTCTTGTTTTCTCTCTCCCCCCCTCTCTCTCTCTCCCTCTCTCTCTCCCTTCTCTATGCCAGGCCCCTGATGCTGAATGACAGCACCTCAGCCCATTCCCTGCCCAAGTACACGCGGCAGTACTCCCTAGAACCCTCCCCCGCCATCTCGGTACGTACAAGTGGAACCTGCTGTGTCCTGACATTGTTGCAGAAAGTGTGTCAGCCTGACTGGCAGGACACACACACACACACACACACACACACACACTTTTGCTCCCCACACAAGCTTGCAACCCCATCTACACATCTGCAATAACAAAACATACATTAGTCAAGGAAAGAAAGGCAAGAAACATGCATGTATGTAGCACCTTTCATAGCAAATGACAGTTCAAAGTGAGCAATGAGAAAATCAGCATTGGTCATTGAAATGCAAGAAGTCTGAGTCAGCTAATAAATAATAATAATGGTAATGTAATACAATGGATGTAGGTCAAAGTACTTGCCAGTTTGTGGGAAAAAAAGAACAGTGGTTTCAGTTATACACTACAATGGAGAATTTGAATCAAGTTTTGGTCCCATACAGGTGTGTACTTGCTAACAGTTAGAAGGTACACACCTGCATTGGACTACAACTTGATTCAAATTCTCCATTGCAGTGTTGTGTCTAACTGATGAGACGAGCATTCATCATGATGTGTTGACAGTGACATGTCATGACTAATCACTAACCAGCGACGCAAATCTCATTTCCTTCCAGGCTTCCTCCACCGGATTTCCAGCATCCAATCTCTTCCCCTCCGACGGGCCAGTGAAGACCGGCCCCATCATCTCTGACATCACCGATTTGGCACAGACCAGTCCCGTTACCACGGAGTGGATCGACGACAGGCAAGTGACCCCAGGCGAACACAGGGTGTGGTGCTGATGGGACTGCCAGCCAGCAGTCTTTGGCTCGCCTTCATGCGTAGTCAAGATTTGTCTTCTGTAACTATTTACCTTGATGTTATCACTAGGCGGTCCACCCTAGGAATATCTGACTTGTTCTGTGTGGGAATTGTTAACAAGCCACTATGGCAGTTCTATCTCTTAAGGGAGGCTAGAGAGAATTCCTCTTGGGTATAAATGTGTGTTGAACAAAAACATAACCGTACATAATGTACGTAACATACCGTAAAGCTCCTGAATATAGACGCCTGTCCCTAATAGACGCCTGGGCTGGCAACACATTTGGGTAATAAACACCAGTCTCAAATAAAGGCTGGGTCTGTTGTTGAATTTGGCTTATTCCAACTCCACCATCCCCCTAGACCATAACGTAAAAGCCATGTTCTTCGTAATAGCCTTATTCTGTGTCTTTTCAGGCACAGAAAACTTCTGTGTCCATGAGACCTGAGGCCAAAGCCCAGTGTCTCTTGCATGTTTGTTTTATTGAGTTATATTTCATTTTGGGCTGCCGTACTTTGTCGGGTGTGGTCATGTGTAATGGGGGTGTGTTCGGTTCGCTTTGGTTTGGCAGTGAGAGAACCAGCCCTCTGGTGCACATCAAGGAGGAGCCGTCCAGCCCGGCCACTACCCACGAGTCGGAGGTGGAGGAGATGTGCCCGGTGGAGGTGGAGGTGGGCACGGTGCCCCAGGACACGCCGCTCTCGCCCACCACCTTCATCAACTCCATCCTGCAGGAGAGCGAGCCAACAGTGGCAGCCCAGGCCTCGGTTCCACCCACAGCAGCAGCAGCAGCCACCGCAACTGCCGCCTCCACCGCAGCCACCGCCTCCGCCGGTCCGCAATCCCAGGTCCCCGTCACCCCTATTCTCACCCCCTCCTTAAACCGGATCGACCCCCGCTGCCTCAGCATCGCCTGCATCGACAGGTGAGTCGGCAGCGCGCGTTCGTGTCTCAGCAGTAAGTCGAGGAGGAGAAACGCTCCGCTTGTGTCCCCTCTCCCGGGTTCAGTGGGGCTGTCTCTGCCCTGCCGGCCTGGCCTTACATGACGGAACCTTTAGTGCAACTTGAAGTCCATATGCAACAGAGATGCATGACCTCTGTCAGTTGCATACTGTAAAGGTCACTTCAGACCCCTTAAAAACATCCTATGACCGTTAAACCAGTCTTGTCTAGCGGAAGTAAAATACATTTTGGCATTTGCCTCTTAAATGCACACATTGGAGCAATTCATAATTGACTTGTGTTAAAGACTGTAACTGTCTTCCCTTTGGGATTAAATCCCATTATCTCTCCGCAGTGGAATTCTCTTTTCTGATTGGCTGATGAGGTGAGCATTAACTTTCTAGGAACTGGTCACTTTGAATTAGATCTCAAACGAAAAGTTAAATTGCCATTCCATATCAGTGGGCTTATGAATGGTAACCATAAAAACTTGAGTAGCCAAATTAACAGTAAATGATGATTTCTATTCAAAACTACATTTTCCTAACAAATGCTATGAAGTAGCAAATCAACCGGTTATTTTACTAGTTTAGGCACATTTTATGTTAAATTTCACACATGAGATAATGTGGAATTGTGGTTTAAAATATTTCCTAGATGCAAAAGGGAGATAAGTGAGGTGACTGCTTTCAAGGTGACTGGTTTCGTGGAAGTAATGACTCGGTGAAGGGAACTCCACTTCACTTTGTGTCCCATTTTTTGTCTTCCCCCTAACAATTATTGCAGCAGAAACTTTCACCGCAGTGGCCATTATCCCTTACCTGGCTGTCACCATGGACAGCATTTTAAGCAGGAGTCTTTTAGCATAATCTCAGGCATGTTTGATTTTATTAATTTGTTGATTAGGTCGACGAAATCAATGAATTCATTACTGCTATTGCTCACCTTCAGACGAAAGGACTTTTGTTCCACTGTGCAGTCACCCGAATGGCCCCCGTCACTGTCAAGGCCCGTAATGGGACTCACGACCTCATAGGGAAACTGACACCTTGGTGGAATATGCCATTGTGATGCATGTGATTTTAATCACCCATGTTTCAGTAGTGAGAAGAAGTTACATGCAACACCATCATGCAGCTTTGGAGCTGCAGCAGCTACTCCAGTGAAGGTTTCACTGGGTAACACCAGCCTAATTAACGCCCTAACAGTGTGCACTACTCCCTGCTTCAGTCCTTCAGTCCTATAAATCTTTGCCTTTCATCATCTAACCATCCACTGCATCACTTCTTGTAGAGCTCTATTCTCAAACACACCAAAGTTGTACATCTTCGCCTAACATTTCAACGAAGATTTTTTTTTTCTTTGATACAAGCCATCTGCAGGGCTTAACTCATGGTCTGGTGCAGAGTTAAAACACATGGGCTTCAGAGTCACTGTAGAGGCCGCTAACCGTGTGCTTCTCCACATTTCGTCACTGTTTGACCTAGGGCTGCTTTCACACCTACTTTGTGCCGTTCCAAACCCTGTACTGATACAAATATATGGCAGTGTTCCTGGGTTCATTTCGTGTTCACACGGCAAACCTTTAGAATGGAGCAAATAATGGAAACAAACCCAAGTGCGATAAGTGTGATGAAACTTCATGAGCAAATTCCATACTTTATTTCAACCTAAAGGCTTAAGAGAAAATATCACACTGGTTTCAGTGGGGAAAGAACATAATGTCATGTAATGTTACAACATGTGGGCTACAATAAGCACATTATCCCATTGTACTGGAATGATCGCTTTCACACTGTAAACGAACTGTTCTAGAGATCGATTGGAAACAGAGACCGCCTCGTCCAGGTTTTGTACCAGAACAGAATACGATTGCTGCTTTCACATACCCGGTCGAACTGATCCCTGGGGGGGAAGTGATTCAACAAGCTAGGTGTGGAAGCACCCTCAGACCCACCCCTTGCTAAAAGCTATGATGTCATTCAATAATGCTACTGAGAACAGGTGTGGCACATGATTGGCGAGAGAGAGAGAGAGAGAGAGACAGACAGATAGAGAGAGACAGACAGATAGAGAGAGACAGACAGATGGAGAGAGACACAGATGGAGAGAGACAGACAGATAGAGAGAGACAGACAGATAGAGAGAGAGAGACAGATAGAGAGAGAGAGACAGACAGATGGAGAGAGACAGACAGATGGAGAGAGACACAGATGGAGAGAGACAGACAGATAGAGAGAGAGAGACAGACAGATAGAGAGAGACAGAGAGAGAGAAAGAGAGAGACAGACAGACAGACAGACAGACAGACAGACAGACAGACAGACACTCTTACAGCAAAGAGGTCACAGGCACTCGTCTCTGCTTTACCTGTCGAGGGGAAACATAAATGAAATGGCCGCCAAGTTTATTTTTATTTGATGCGGCAGGCACTGACTAAATGTGTAGACACCTCTTCCTTACATGACAACTGCAATATTTGATCCTGTAGGATGGTCTAGTAATAAATAAATAAGTAACAGTATCAAAACATTTAACTAATGTTTATTGTCTTCTACATGATGTTTTGTCTGTAGCCACACATGTCTGTACTTTTTCTGTGTGCAATCTCATGATATAGCCATGATGAACTTGATGGTTTTTACCTGTTTCAGAGGCTTGATGACACTTGGGTGTGTTTCTTCTTGTCACCCAGCCAATCCTTTTCCCATCCTCTTTTTCCTTTGTCTTCTCTGAGTGAGGTAGAAGCCATGCCTGTATTGACCCCCCCCCCCCCCCCCCAAAAATGTTGTATGAAGTGGGAGAGCAGTCCTCTGCAGTGTCCTCTACTGTGAACATGGTGCCATGTTGTGCTTGTATCTTTTTCAGTTCTCCACAGATGTCTGAGCTCTATCACCTTTTCCCCAGCCCCAACTCCTCGTCTCTTCACCCCCGACTTCTCCAAGGGTTAGCATTTCCAGTCGCCCACTAAAAAAACACTGTCCCCAGAACACTTAAAACACTGCGTCTGACCCTGACTGTGCGTCCCCCCCCTTCCCCTAACACTCACCATGGAGCCTCTAATGACAACTAATTAAAACACCCCCCCCACACCTGACCCATTTGTTTGTTTTTTTTCCTTTTGTTTTTGTGTTTTTTTTTTTTGTTTGTTTGTTTGCCGTGTGCTTATGCAAATGGCATGCCTGTTGCTGTGTGTTGCATCATCCTTGTCCATGCCCCCCCCCCCCCCCCCCACCGCTTCCCACCAATCATACTCCCTGGACCCGCGGGACTTCCTGTGTGTGAATTAAACTGATGCAACACCTGAGGGGGCCTATCAGCAGAGGCACTACAAGAAAAGCTGTTTGCCAGTGACGTTGGGCTGGGCTTGCAGATGGTGTTGGTGCTGATGCATGCATTTAAGCCTCTTGAATTACTTCTTGAATTACTTTTTTTATTTTTTATTTGACTCACTTCCTCCCCCTTTTTTTCTAGTTGAGCCCCTAAAAGTGCCAACTGTGTGGGCAATTAGGAATTTGGCGAGCCCTGGCTACCACCACCACCACCACTACCCCCCACCCCCAGTCAGGCGACATCAGTATTAACCTTTCTGGGGACTTGCTCCTTCTCAAAGAAAAATTGCGGCAATGTGTGTGCAAACGCCAGCAATGTGACTTTGGTTGCTGTAACAGCGTGTGCTGTTTGCTTATGTTATTCTCATTCATTTGTTACAGTTGTGTTTTTAAAAAATATTGACCTGGTGAAGGGTGTTGATCCTAGTAAGAGCTTGCATGGGAGTCTAACACTTGTGTCATATTCTCTTATAGAGCCGAACTGAGTGACCACCTGGATAACATCGACAACGGCTTGGAGAACCTTCAGTCCATCCTGAATGCCCAGTCCATCAACTTTGACTCCTCGCCTATTTATGATGTAAGTTGCTTAATCCCCCCCAAGTCTCACAGAGTCACAACGGTGATAATCTTTATTATATAATCTTTATTACTATTTTGATTGTTGTTGGCACAACAATAATTTTGGCTGTGCATTACATTTGGATTTGGACTATTATTTATTCCTGTGGCAGACCCATATTTAAAACCACTCACAGTGTAGCTAATCAGCTTCATTAGTCGCGGAATACTGCTTTCACACCAAATGACTGGGGTCTGATCGAGGTTACTTGGACCATATTCAATCCTTTTGGTCATTTACACCAAATTAGTGGGTTGTGGTGGATCCTTCATCTCAACCATGCAGATTGCACCCAAGTCATGACACAAGAACAGTGCATAGTTATCTCAAACTGGAAATGTAACCCAAGTCAGCGTTAATCAGGTAGTTCACAATAACACAGTACTTTTGTTGTGTCTGACCCATTTAAAAATGGTGGTGCCAAACAGTCAGATTACCGTTGTTAACCTCGTTTTAGACTTAAGAGCAATCAGGTGTAGACACTGTTTTAATCTTTGAGTGTAAAATGTGAGGGCTGACTCGTTTCATGTTGAACTTTCAAATAAGCCACAGAAACACAGTTGTGGTCATTGGGAGAGAAAAGCAGTAGCTGTGCCTGAATTTTGTTAACCATCATGTTTATTTTTTTCCCTCTGCCTAACCATCTTTTAAAATGTCATCACATCACAGATCTTTAGTTCCTCTGCCATAAACACAGACTTTGACTTGGACAGTCTGGCCACCGTAAGTGTTTCAGAGGTTTTTTTTTCCCCTCTTTAAAAAAAATGTAATTGTAATTTAATTACATTGTAATAATTGAATTGTATAATTGAAAAGTAATTATACATACAAACATGCACATAGACGCAGACACATTTATTTATTTATTTATTTATTTATTTATTTATTTATTTGTATTTTTTTTAATGTCTGTCCTCCCATGATGTTTCTCACTCTGGCCCCTTTTGCCATCCCTTCAGATCCAGGAGCTCCTCTCCGACCACCCCAAGGAGGCCGAGTCAAGCAACAACTCTGCTAATGCAGGTTTGGGATATTTGGCAATTCTTGGATGTAGATATAATCACCATGTGTGTCCAAATGGGCCTAGTAGTTTGAATTAGTTGGCAAAACAGGTTTTGTCAGACTGCAAAATTAAGGCCGTGGTTAGTGGTCAAGAGATGATAAATTACACCGTGCCATGTCGCCTCAAATTCAGCTAACAGTTGGCTCCCTGGCAACTTGGAGCAGCTTCCCATTTGCGGAGTTATTTGTGTTTTAAAATAGAAGTCGTGTCTCAGCCGCATGGAATGCTCTGCTGTGTTGTGTGTTGCAGGGAAGCAGATTGTCCAGTACACCGCCCAGCCCTTGCTGCTGAGCGACCCGGTCAGCAGTGACGTACCGGGGGAAGACCTGCCCATCCTGCTGGAGCTGGAAAGGGACTCTTACTTTGGCCAGGACCCTACCGAAGACCCCACCATCTCTCTCCTCTCCAGTGACTACCACACGACTAGACCAGATGACCCAAAACTCTCCTAAAAAAAAAAAAAAAAAACGATACTTTTACTTTTGTTTTTTGTAAAGGGATGTACTGCAGTGTTCGTTTGTTTGTTTCTTTTTCTTTTAACTTTTTGTTCTTTTACTGTTGGGTTTTATTGTATCAGTTCTCATTGGTTGTTGAAAATAATACCCAAGCATCTTTCTGCACTACCAGTCTCTCGCAGACGAATCTTAGTCCAAAAAAAATGTTGAGAAGTATATCGTAGATACTTCCAGGTGGTCGTTTGCTTCACGGAAGCGCATGCTGGCGTAATGCAGTTCTATCTTGTTGTTGGCCTATAGCAAGATGATGGCCTCAAAATGGTCCAGAGAAGATAGACAAGATACAAGCTACAGATAATCATTAGGTCAGACGTTTTGATTGTTATTTAATGAGCACATAGTGCGTGTTTTTTTTTCTTTCCTTTTCTTTTTTTTCCCCGCTATATTTTGTAAAGCAATGCTTTGTTCATGCTGACCTGAACCCGCACATAGAGGAAACTAACGTAAAAGTCAGGTGGTCAAGGAATGGAAATGGGCAATTATTGCGTCATGGAATTCTACCACTCAATATCTAGTCAGGATGTCTTGGCTGGATGTACATGTCTTTTTGCTGTGAGTGGTGCGTCTGAGCTGTCCAGATTTCTATGGTCACTCATTTTACTCACCTGTTGGTAATGCTACTTTGTTAAGCAAGAGATTGTTGTGCTATACAAAAATACCGTTATCGTTTTTGTTTTGTTTTTTTGCCTTTTTATTCACGATGGGTAGCTCCATCGACTCAAGTCACTGTCATAGAGCTTGAATTTCCTGACTGTTTTAACCTATTTAGATTGTACGGAATGCTGTTTTTCATAATCTTTTTTTTGTGTTTTATCTGAAATTTAGCAGGAGAGGAAAAAAAAATCTTTAAAAAAAAATGTATAGGTATGTACAGAGATTATGCAGTTCTATCACCGTCAGAACTCATCCAGATTTCAATTTTTATAGAAACAGTTATCACCGGTCAAATTGAACTACACACACGTTTTGTCCTTGGTCCCTCACACATCCCCCCTTATATTCCGCAGTCGTATTTATTTTGAGTAATATAATGAAGCAAAAAATATTAAATATTGTTTTCTATGAGTATACCCGTGCTGAAATATAACTATGACGATCCAGAGGTCTACTTTAGAAAGAGTTTTTGTAAGATGAGTGATCCGTCTGCCTTGTTTAGTAAGTATTAGGAATTGTGTACGCAGCCAAATGAGATGCTGTAAGGCAGAGTTTGATGTACACAAGAGCCAAGAGTGGCCGTCTTTTCAGTGAATTGATGGAAACATCAGGACGCGAAGCTTGATATCATAACTTCTCAGTGGTTATCCGTGTGGATATGGGTGTTGATTTGCCGTAACACAACTTTTACAATTAAAGTTCTCTCCTGTTTATAATTTGCAAAGCTTTGACTGCGCATCACCCACATCTGATGAAAATGAAAAATGAAAGCATTCGTTTGAATGTTGTCTGAGACACAGTGAAGGAAAAGAAAAACAAAATGCATTGTCTCTTCTTCTAGAGAATGACTTGTGTGGTGTGTGAGCATATTTATAGCGCCACCAAGAGGTTACTAAAGAGGTTGCGAGTATTTTGTGAAAAGTCAGTGGTTGGCTTTGCTCACTTACAGTTTGTTTGTGCAAAGCTTCCTGCTTGTAACTTTATATAACTAGTTTGGTAGTAGATTTGTCACAGCCTTTGAGGGAACTTTAAGAAATTATTTTGCTACGCATGTAATGGAAAACACTGTGTATTGGTATGTTCCAAAATAAAACATCTGCGTTTTTTGGAAAGACAGTTGAGATAAACATGCTGTTAGATATACATATGGTACAGGGTTTCTGTGGTTGATAATTTTTTTTGTTTGTTTTTTTTTACACTTTGCCATGAAAAGCTCTGTGCTGATTAAAACAGGATCTTCTGTTAGTGAAGTTTTACTTGATGCACACATTTTTAAGTCTGTTAGCCAGTTAGAAATTACACTCATGCTTAATGACAAAAGAATTTGAAAATTCCTGTCATGATACTTTATGACGCACTGGTAGTAACACATTTCTCTTCTACCGAAATAGAGTACATGATTGATGTTCAAAATAGATGTTACATTTAATGTATGATTAACTCTCAAATGACATTCATTCATTAATGTACAATTTTGTGACACTTGAAATAATATCTTTGACACAAACAAGCTATGGAACAGTGCTGTTAGACAATTTCAGGGCATCGCTTTGTGCTTTTGTACATTTTTGCAGGGAACGATAAAACGTCAAGCCACAGTGACTTTAAAACCAAGGACAACCCACTGGACTCTCCTCGTAGGCGAATACATCAAAAAAAAAAAATTCCAGGGTACTTGCGCACAGTAAAAAGTTAAGTTACAGTGTCATCTTAATGTTTAAATAGTCAAAAAATCTCACACTCGCTCGCACACACACAGACTATTGCTAGTGGGGTGGGTCACTGGTCCGTTGTCGGTCAGACTGGTCAGTACACTGGAATCTGTAGCGCAGGAATCGGACGCGTGGCTTGATGTGAAAGTCAGCAGGTATCCTCCAGTTCCACATTTTCTGCACCTTCACAAATTACGCAGGTGGTCAGAAGGGAGATAAATACATGTTTTGTTTGAAGTACCTACATACATAAGCCATTTAAGAAATATGCAGATGTAAGAAATCTCAATAATGGCCTCCAATTATTCAGAGTTATGAAAGTGAAGCTTGTATGAATTTTCATACAGCTTCCACTTACCTCTGTTAAAGCGTCCATGGAGCCTTGTTGGAGGCTCCCTACACTTTAATTTGAAATGCCAGGAGTATAGCACATTCATTTGATATTTTATATTTGCACTACATGTTTTTTTTTTTTGTCTTTAGAAAATTCCTTGAAGAATATCAGTATCTAAAGGCATGATACCATTTTTCCCCCATTTTACTAGTTAGTCTAACTAGTTCCCTGCTTGCATAGATGCACTGCAAAAACATGCTTTGCTAAGAAGTGAATTAGTATTGTGAACTTTTTGTTTTACAAAAAACAAAGCACACCTTGCATACGTCTTGAGTATTTATCTACAGCCTACACCCAACCCACCACCTCTGGCATGACAAGAGCATGCTCAAATGCTCTATTTGGGATGTGAAAAAGAGATGAGCTGGGACCCACCTTCAGGACCCTGACCAGATGGGTTGTACTGTTCACCTGCGGAAACTGGAAAGCACAAGCAAAACAGGGAAAAGAGAAGAGCTCTTGAGCACCGGCTCTACAGGTACCGGCACACGACAGTCAGGTCACATATTTAGTAGTGTTTAAGTGGATAGACGTTAGACCTAATAAAGAGTACGGACCAGTACACTTCTATGTGTGGTGGGGTTATGGATTCCGAAACCCATTTCCATTTAAACGAATTCTACTGAACACATATTTGTTGTGACAATGCTTCTAAGAAAGCTTTGATCTATTCACATACAGTAACAGTCATTCCCAAATGTGTGTATTGCACCGAAATCATCCATGGAAAAATGAAGTGCTCAAACGTACTGATAATGGTCTACAATATGGCGTACACATCAGGACTCTGGACTAACCTGGAGCCATATCACATTTCATTTAAGATACAGGGCCAATCAGCCATCTCAGTGAGACATGAGAATGCAAACTTCCATGAAGCTTACCAGCTGGTTGCGTCTGTTCTGTAACTCCTGGCTGACCTGTTTTGAACAGAGACCAATGCACGTATGACCAAAGGGACTGGATCAACATTAGCCTTGCTTTCATCAGCTTCTTCCTATGCTGCCAGCAGTGCACTTTAGTGTTGTCATTTCTACTAACTGCACATGCAATCACAGATTTTTTGTTTTGGAAACCACCTAATTTATGGCAGTAAGTGCAATAACGGGTTCGGCCATAGTGGCACACATCAATGCATGGGATCCATTTAAGTCTAAAATGCACAAGTCAAGATTAGTTCAGTCCAACTTTAAGGAAAGGCAAAACTTACTTGAACCCCCTACGGTTCCTTGGGGACCTGCTGTTACTGAGGTATAGAAGACATGTATGCCATCAATAATCACATGCACACATTTGTATAGGTAGAAAAGAACAAAAGAAATGGCCTTTGGCAAGTTGCAAAGGCCTACTTACCTGAGTCCATACTGCCTGTATGGTCTAAGACTCTATGAGGATGCTCTGTAACTGAAACATTACATACACACAAATCTGATACATGCAGGAACATTGTAACTCCATCTTCTTTCATATGTATTTTGTTTTTACGCTATTATTTTGTACATGTGATGTTTGGGAGACTGTACAAGCACCTGGTTGTTGTGAGAGAAAATGACGTTAAAGGTGCTATACGTAGGATTGTCACCAAAACTGATGATTACTGTGACAACTGTGATTAAACTCAGTATACTGAAAGCATTATTTGAAATATAAACAGAATTTGCATGCTGTAAATTTAGTTATAAAGTGCAAATATTCTGGCTATATTACTGTTGTCAGTGAAATCAGTATTACAATGTGATATATTTCCCTAACCTCTGATCACCATCACATAATTGCTTGCCATAAATTTCTTAAATATAGCACCTTTAATACATTATTTGACAATATATGTGTCTTGCTTAGGGCTGGGCAATATGGCAAAGAATTTGGTTTTTTATCACGATTAGGGCTGGACGATGGAACTTCAAATTAAAATTGTCTTTAATTGATTGGACTGGGCAGAATTACATGATATGACGTGGTAGTGTGCTTTCAAGGAACAGTACATGAACACACTCTGGAATGCACAAAATATAAATAAAGACTTTACAAAATAAATAATAACAGTAGTAATAAACAACAATTATTAGTTATAATTGTTTGATTAATTGCCCAGCCCTAGTCTTGCCTGTTTACAAAACATCTGATGGACATCTCTCAGATTGCAGAGAGCCAGACTATCTGCTTATGCATTTTGATTAGGTTTGGTTTTCTCTACTATACAAAAAGGACCTAATTTCTGGGGTTCATGTACAGCCCACCTGGAGCGTCTGTCTGAGCAAGAGGACTGTGAGAATCCACCATATCTGAGGGAACAAAAAACAAAAAGTATACTTAAATAAATGCCTTCCAAATATAGCAGTATTTCTCTTTCTCTTTCTAAAGGGTTATTTACTAATATGTAATGATGTTTCATTAGAAAAGCACCTGTAAACCCATGCCTGGGACCAGACAGCGAATCTGCAATTCACAAATAAATCTTTGAACATTAATCCTGCATGAACGGCATATTACATCCTTAAATCAACTTATTCCATTTACCTGTGAATCTGGTTTGAGCATCAGTCACTCCCTCATGACCTGAATCAGACAGAGGGTTCTGAGGGATATTTTCCACAGTAACAAGACTCAGCATTTAGCTACATGTGATAAGTAGTTGGCTTTGTTGTGGTTGAAAAAGGTAGTGAATGCATGTCACAGAAATGACAGTTTCAGTTTGGTTTAATCATAATCACTGTTGGAGGAGATACATAATAATAAAATAATGAAATAATAATAATAATAATGAAAACACATACCCACAGTATCCGGTGGACTTGATCCATAAATGCCACCCATTGCTAGAGTGCAGCACACAAATGTAACAAGTTCATTTCATTGCTTTGTTAAGATGTCACAGGAAATTCAGCAGAAAAGTTTACAGCATATAGCCAAAAGGCCTGGCTTTCTGCCACCACTGTAGATGTTCCCGCACATACCTGTTGCCTCCACTGGCATCTGGGCATTAGTGACAGGCTCCCCGACTGCGCCTGCGCCATCTGTACCTGATTTCAGAGCAACATCTATGTTAGACTGTACACGCTACCAAAACCCTAAAATGTAGGCCTAGTTGGTTGCAAATCAAGCAAATAGCCTACCTGCTCCATTCACACGAACGCCTGTATCTGAAGGACCACCTTTTATAAAAGAAAAACATATGTGGGTGGCTATGATGAAAGGTTAGCAGCATTGTACATTAATTACCCAACCCCCAATACTTATATATTTTATAATAATAATCATCATCATTAGCCTATATAGCTGCCCATGTCCCACAATTCTCTGTGAAATATGCACTGACCAGCCATGTCTATCTGTGTCCCAGAAGTGTGGTCGATCCCATCAACTGTCCCTGCTGAAAGGAATTCGAACATCGTTTGACAAGAAATATGCTTATGTGGTACGAGGCTTTGTTTTTCCATCAGATCACAGGAGTCTCGTTGAGTTGAATGGCGTAATAGGTCTACTAATAAATTCAGACTGACGTCTCACGCTGTGAATCTGCTGTAACAACATTATAAAGTACGTGAAATTCCCATGATCCCATGTGGCGCCATTTTCTTAGGAAGCACCTACCTGTCGTGTCCAGCAATGAAACGACGCCATGCGGCTCACCTGGACAAACACAAAGCATGACCGTTTGACGAGTGACGGACGGTTTACTGCTTGGAATCGCTTTTTAGAGGATTTCTTTTCTTGTCGAGACGTTTTATAACAATACTATAGATTTTCATCTCCACACGCTTCTGTAGCCAAGGTTGCCAAAAGAGGCCTGGCCATGATTATATGGATTTTCCACATGTGAAGTTCGCCAAGACTTTCAACTGAAGGTAGGCCCATCTTGGCGAACTGGAAAGACGTGAACTTTGAGTTATGACTAACAAATCAATAGACGAGGACGGGCTGCTGACAATAAATACTAACCAGTGTCTACTACGTCTGCTGCAGTAATCTGTTGATGCGCTGGACCTGTAGAGAGAGGCAGATGCTGTCATATGTTTGATGAGAACACGATTTGATGTATAGTTTTCATTATGGAGGAGGCAGCCATGTTTTCCTCAAATGTTTCAGATATTGCACTGAACATCTTTACCACTTGGCATATTAAAACACAGACTCACTTGAACTGTCATGAGGGATATCAACAGCAGGAACGTCCCCTGTACAAACAAAAGACATAGATTTAAAGACTTATAGTAGCCAAGTGACCTGTAGACTTGTGTGTAAAACGTGTACAGAATGTTTACGTTTAGTTAAAAAAAAAAAGAACAATTTATAGGCTACCTCTGAGCGTGTCTGTCACTGGTCTGTGACGACCGTTGCCTGTAACAAAATCATAATATATCAATACATGCATAATACTAGACTAAGTGGCCTTATTATTCACAAAACTAAACCTCTTACCATTTGAATGTACAGAGTCTGTGCTGGTTGTGTCAATTCCACCGTCTGCATTGGATTAAAAGAACAAGCAGTTAATTGTAAGGTGTATTCCTGTTCTCAGTATATAACTTAATGATATTATTTACATAATTTCTGTTAACGTTATTAGCCCTTTTAATAAGTAGTCTCACAACCTACCTGGATAATCAACAATAGAGTGATCTATATGTGAAATTGTGTCAGGTAGGAGAGCTGGATCTGAAAAACAGAATTGAATGTAGTGAAGACTAATGTATGTTTAATGGTCAGAATGACATTTAGTGCAAATCAAGTGCTTGTACCTGTAGCATCTGCTGGAAAAGCTGAACTTGGGTGGATATGATCAACTGGACCTGGATGCAAATAAAATTACATCATTCTCCAAATTACTTGCCAAAGACAGATCCCTGAATTTATGAGGCTTAAGCTCATGACAGATGCTGGAACACACACACACGTGAGAGAGTGTGTGAGTGTGTGTGTGTGTGTGTGTGTGTGTGTGAGAGAGAGAGAGAGAGAGAGAGAGAGAGAGAGAGAGAGAGAGAGAGAGAAGGTACGCTTTGCCCAAAGTGGAGTTCAGCTGCTCACCTGCATCTATATGTGTGTGGGCCGATGCATCAGGCCAGTAGTCTAACACTGCATGGTCCACACTGACGTGGTCCACACTGACGTGGTCCACACTGATGTGATCCAAACGAGTGTGATCCACAGCAGTGCGGTCTGTACCAGATAGATCGGGACCGTGGTGGTCGAAGGTGGAAGGATCCATTGAGCCTGCTGGGACGTTTAGATAACTAATTAGTAATGACAGTGTAAGGCTAGCAGATGGCTTGAAGGCCTATGTAACTAATACTCTGTAGATCTGAAGCAGACAAGCAAGCTGTTCTTGACCTTGTAGAAAATGTCAACAAGGTGAAATGAATTCTAAAACCTGATACAGGCAAGGTGTGGGGTTCACACGCATGGAGCTTAGTCACAGATAGCACCAGCAAGTCTATAGACGACTTTGGGTAAAAAACAATGAAAAAAGAGACCAAAAAAAGGCCTTCACACACATGGACCTAATGATAACTTGGAGTGTTAAAAAGCCGGCCGTAAATATCCAGCAGACGCTCTGAAATCTTTGTCACGATTACAAGGCTGCGAGCAGAAGTGCAGCGCTCTTTTTGTTTTTTTGCGAGGCGTGGCCGAGTAAGCTGAGCCCAAACGGAACGAGCGGTGGGAGAGAGGCGTGGGGAGATTTATGAGGCCTGGTGGAGAGCACCGTGCCAGCAGTACCTGGTGGAGCGTCTGGAGCTGCACTGCTACTGGACGGCTGTCCTGGATCCAACCCGACAGCTGGATGGAAGCGCCAGTGAGGGAGGAGAGAGAGACGGAGAGAGGGAGGTGGAGAGAGAGAGACATAAAAAGGGGGAAAACAACACAAAAAATCAAACCTGATTCAAACCAGTTTTCCTCGGGTGAATTACGAGAGGAACAACAACTGCAACTGCCCGGCTGCTTTTTATTCTATGTCAACACGCACAGACAATTAGCATGACATGAGAGAGGTGAAAAAGAGAATTTAAGTGTTCCCAGCACAACATTCATACACTGTAGGAAATAATTCACATCAGCTCCGAATCAAAATGAAGTGTTCATGGTTAGAATTACTATACACATAAAGCAGAATATGTGAAAAGCAAGCCCATTCAAGTATCTCATTGGCAGTTAGACAGCTATCCTATAGTAAAGCCATGCAAAGAGTTTCAAATCCGTGCAAGTGTTAGAGGGTGGGAGATTAGGTTGTGCACTAACCTGTTGGGTCTAAGTGAAAAGTGAAGCCCATGTGATCTGCTGGAACAGCATCAGTGATTAGGCATTTGGGAACAGTGTCTGAAGGAGGCTCAGTGAGGATTGAAAGCATACCTATAGTGTCCACGTGTGCATCTGGGCCATAGGGATCCACCATTCCACCTACATGGAAATCAGAAGATGGAACGTTTTTTGGGTTTATTCGTTTTCCTTTTGCTTTGGTGCTTGTTTTGATGTCAATACACACCCTGCTCTGAGAAAATGGCACCTACCCATTAAGCCCATGAAGAAATCTGCGTTGGACTGATCTATGCCTGAAAGAGACGGAGAAATGCACACCTGCATGACAAGGCTGGACGACTGTCTGGAACATTATTTATTCCCTTTGTGCTCTCCGTACTCACCTGTGAGATCCACGTGAGCACCTCCATATGCATCAACTGCACCTCCAGCTGCACCTACATTAGAATACTAGTTAACTATTAGGAATTTGCTCTCATGTTGAAGGAACACCTGTCATTCTGCCAGTTATTAATACATTTACACTCTTTACTTACTAGACACAGTTTGTAAAATGTGCAGGACACTTAAAAAAGTATGTGAATGTTATTATTTGGCATGTTTGAAATGTTAAAATTGCAATTGTGCAGAAATAGATATGTACACTTCAATTATATATTATTATGAGCAATAAAAAGAATTGTGTTAGTATTAAGTTAAGCATATTCTAATAAGAAGTGTTGACAAATAGTGGGACTCTCTCTTTCTGCTCTGTTGGCTTACCAGAAGAATCTCTTTGTGTTGTTCCTTCCATAAAGTGATCAACGCCTGGTCCAAAAAATGAAAAAGCACACACATTTTGTGACTTACTTTTGTGTCCAAAGTCCACTTTATTAATTAACACTTAAAATGTCCTCCATGACATGAATGTTACATCTGCTCACCTGTCTGTCCTGTGACTGGTCCCCCAACTAGATGTTTGTGACCATTTCCTGGGAGAACAACATAGTGAAGCATGACAGTCAATGCACCATCTTTAATCCATCGGAGATACTCTTTTGGAGAACGTGTGTGGATGTAGGTTATCTTGTATCATATACTGAACCAGTGGTACAATTAATGATAATGTATAAATGATGTACAAACCATTGCTCTCTGTTTCAGGGACATCTGAGCCAGCCGTGGAAGATCCTGCAGAAATGAAGTGTGATGTAAAACAGTGAGTTGACTTGAGTGGAATGTTAATGCACCTTAAAACAGTCATTGGCACAGTACCTAAAGCAAGCACGACTTCACTGACTTACCTGGTGCCTCAATTTGAGAGCCGTCATGGGGAGGTCCTCCTGAATGACAGAACATTACATCCACTTTAGAACCTGATGGCTGCCAGCTACTGACCTGTCTCATGTCTGCCCTGGTCATACATATCAAATGATCATTAATGATTGATAATGACAAACTGATAGACTATGTGCTTCCTCTTTGTTTCGTCGAACAATTTGTGGAGATTTTATTGTAGCAAGACACTAGGGTTATCAAAAAAATAACCATTGCCTAAGGATGTAGTGCATGTAAACCAAAACTTTTAACGCTGAGCATACCATGTGCACCAGCCTGAGAGTCAACCAAGTGTGGATCAGATCCTAAGGTGAAGAGACAGAAATGATCAGCCTGTTTTACAGTCCACACACCCTTTGAGAGGAAATGACTATAGTTGAAGGAACTACATGAAGAATTGTGTCCAAACGTGTCACATACAAAAAACTTTACCCCGCCCGCAATGCTGTAATTAATTTAAATGCTGTAAATTAAGTTTTGAAACATGAATATTCTGGCTGTACTACTGTTGTCAGTAACATCAGTATTTCCATTTAACATGTTTCCCTAATCCCTAATGACACATCAGGACCTTTTAATGACTAATTGCCATAAATGAATTAATCTTACATATAGCACCTTTAAGAACATACTGATTTACCTGCAGGGTCAGACGGTGAGTGGCCCGCGGAGTGCACTGACACAGAGTCACCTGTTGAAGAGCCTGAGGCTGTGTCTGCAGTCAAGAGAATTCAGGTATCTGTCATTATGATATGTATACTCATGAGAGGACCATTAAAAATATAAAGGTGATAGTACAAGGGGCAACTTTCTGAGAAATTCTGCCAGGCAGTAAAATTATGCCGTAAATTTCAGACTGGATGGTCGCGAGATGTTGCCTGCTGCCTATCTGAATTCTAAATATCTTGCCTAATAACATGGATAAAGTGGCCAAACCAATGACATCTGTTAGTAATGTTGCCCAGTAGCATTGCTTAAAAAGTTGCTCAGTGTGTCATCACCTTAAGGTAGGTGATCTGTTAATAGAGCGAATGCCTTGAACTAAATAATTCAAATCCACAATGTTGTTAATGTCTTTTTCTACCAGACGGGTCATTAAAAATAAAAAAAAAGTACACAAGATGTAAAATATAGCTTCTTATAATGCTGTCATGATTGGTTGGCGCGCTGCTTGTTTTATCTTAAGAAAAAGATTGGTAAGATAATGCAGCTTACCTATGGATATTGAGATGGAGTGGGAATCAGCTGTGTTAAAATAGAAAAAGAAATATATAAGTATACATCACTCCTGAGTGCATAACAAAAATAATAATCATTATAATAAATGAAGAAGCATTTATGTGTCAGTTGGTCTTGACTGGGGAAGAGAGAGGTTTTACCATGGACCTGTGACACTGAACTCCCATGATCCCCTGCACCTGGTGACATCAGAGGATATAACACTATGATGTTATATTTACCCGGAATGCCTCTGTGGTATAAATGTGTGTCGTGCTTACCATAAATGTATTGATAATTGATAAGTTGTAATATATCTGTTCTCGGTGTTCACCAAAGGTGAACCCTAAAGGTTTGCAGTATAATCCTACTTTAAAAAACAAAACAAAAAGTTTATATACCTCCAGCACCCATGTCTGACGTTGAACCCCCTCCATTCACTGCGGAGGCTAAACGAAAGGAATGGGAACAAAAAACATTTATGGGCAGGAAATAAAATATCAGTAGATCAAAGGAGCAAAAGAGTTCTAGAAATAAAACATTTAGGCTTTACCATGAGAACTTGGATCGGAGGAGGGGTGAGCATGTGGATCACTCCCTGTTTCCCCTGTTCCATACATGCAAAGAAGAATAAAGGCTTAGACTCAACCCAAAAGAAACTTTCATGCTTGTCAATGTTGCCTTTGTACTGCACACATCTTTGAAAAATTATTACTGCACTTCTGATAAAATATAGCCATTGTAGAGCCATCAAGTATACTTTTTGGAGTGGTTCACTTGTGTCAGGGCATGTAAATGGCCAGCTTGGCCTCCTTATGTAGAGGTATTAAAAAAATGAATAAGCAGTGTAGTAGGATTTTACCATTTACTCCTCCAGCAGCAGAAGAACCGCTTGTTGCTACAACAGGATAAGAATACATGAGTTATTGCCATGACATCATTGCGCCTTGAGCTTGAGCTAAAGGTTGCGCATGTAGTTTATTCTCAGCCATTAGAAACGTACCGTCTGGCCCCGGTAGGGCAGCACCATCTGCTAGATGTTTCTGACCTAAAGGAATCAAAACAGTAGGCTGTCATAGTGCTTCAGTTCATAAGCATATATACGTTACCACATGTACCGTTATTAAACACTCATGAACAGGCTTAGCTTGTGGCGACCACTGCTTCACTTCACAATTCTCATTAAAGACAAAAAGCATCACAGAACTAGGGAAAACTCTACTGAAGACTTTCCTCCCATGCAGACGTTTTAACAGACTTCTCACTCACCGTTTGAGGATTCGCCCGCAGAAATGTCGGGGTGAGGCGTCGCACCTTAAAGAAAAGAACAGTCCTTTACTTCTTCAGTCTAGACCAGTTTCATAGTCAATTAATAACACACATATTTTTAAAACCCACTGCTCTGCTCATTCCCTTTCAACTATGCCACTTGTGCAAGAGGAACATTACGGCAGACATGTAAACTTTATTAGGGCATATGTGCTTTCTCTAAAAAACAGCACGTCTAGGATTGGACCCAAAATTAAATAGAGGTCATCCATCTACATTTCCCTGTGGGCAGTGGCCAGTCCTAGTCTCTAAGGGTACCTGTGTCTTATCCATATTGGCTTCTAAAAGACTTCTTTTTGTAGAGCATGGAAATCCTAATCTGCACTCTCTAGTTCTCTCACCACCAGAAAGCTTCTCTTATTTTTCTCCGCCCATCAATCCCTAAGCTAAAAGCGGATTAGCTTCATCTTACCCAGGCCTTTTGATACTGTAGTAGCATGCTGCGCTCCAGTTCCTTTGGAAAAAAGAGCATATTTGCTGAGATTCAGGGCAAGTACCCTTCAATCAGTTAAACCATGCTTTCTTGGTAAATGAACAGTTGGTTAAATTATTTCGCATACACTTACTTTGTCACGCACAGAAATATACACATGCATTGCACACAGAAAGTCACACATAAACAACATTAAGGCCACATCAGAAATGACATCATTGCAGTACCATTAACATAAAGGCTTCCTAATTGTTTTTGTCTCACATACATCAGATGGTTTTATTAACGAAATATGATGAAAGCCATACCAATCTCGTGAAATGCATCTTCCTCTGGAGGTTTGGGTTAAAATGGTTTAATTCTGCTCTTCTTTATTCTAGATTAGCTTGAGCTGCATTTATATTAAATCATAGTCATAAACTTTATGTCTTTAATGAGGATTTTGACTGGGAAAAGGCCCAGGAGCTTAGTTAATATGGTCAGCATGTGTTTCATTGGCTTCAAGATTCAAGATTTATAGTAAAAATGTCGGGATTGGGAATGTTTTGCACATTGGTGGTAAGTTGTTAACTTCTCACCCTTATTCAAATCCTCACTTTTGGAGTCATCATCATCATCTGAAAAGAAAGGGAAATTGAGACATTTCATAAAACTGCTCACACTTCTCGTGTCCGGTTTTAATGGCTCTTTTTAAGTCTGTTTGGTCTCTGCTTTGGGTTTATAAACGTTTTTAAATTTTGTATAAAAAGCCGTGCCAGATGGCTGTTACCATTGAAAGTATTTATCATTTGTTATATGCAGAGTCATCACACATTATTCAGTTAAAATGTATAATTTAATGGATACATTATGGAATGGTTGTTTATATTTTTCACTTTTTAAAAAGATTAATTTCTTTTTAAGCCCTCAAAATCTTTCCCTTGTTAGCTCGTTCGCCTTGTGTGCAATGTGGATAAATTTAGGATTCAGAAGATGGAAATACAGGGATCTCTTTTTCGTCCCTTTTTCTAATTAGGTCCCCACTTCGTTTGGTCCTACTGACACTCTTATGTCAGTAGAGTGTTTGTCAGCATGCTGGTGTGAGATCTGACCCATCCTTGCCATACCCGGTTCCTCCTCAGACACCTCCTCTTCCGCCTCCTCTTGCTCAACCTCAGTCTCCTCAGGCTCTTTCTCTGAAGGGCACAAGAGTAGTTTGACCACACCGTTTCTATTTGGGTATGTAGAATAAGAGGGTGTATAGGGAGTCTGAGTGATGTCTCCAAAGATGTGTATATACCTTCAACTGGAGCTGTTGAAACTGTAGTAGCCAAGAACACGACTGCAGATGCAATTAAAAGATTTCTGCAGAAAATGACAAATTTCATCATGTAGTATTAGTATTACTATTAATATTGCAACACACATGTATTATCCAGAGCACAGAAAGCACACATGTCCTCCCAGAACATGTTAAATACCAGATTTGAGTCGGTGATAGATATGTTTCTTGGTTGTCTGTCTTTTAGGTCATTATAAAACTCAGAATTGGAGCCCGCCTGTTGCTGCACCAGATAAGCATCAAAACCATTACATAAGACCATTTTACTTGATTTGACCTTGCATATGACTAACTAGAGACATTTTCATAAAAGATGTGCATTGTTTTCTAATGCATTACCCAGCTAAGTCCCTGCAAAAGGTTGAAAAATAACCATTGGAGAATGAAAGGATATTAGTCATTGATATCTTGATATTTTGCAGAGCTTTGCACAAACGTAACACTTGTATCATGACAGAAAATGTTATCTTTAAACTACAATTTCTATTACAGCCAGTCACCTCAAAACTCCTGATAATATGACCAAACCATCCGAGCAATAATATGTCCGCAATTATAACCGCAAGTATTAGGAAAAAAAGGCGAAACATTTCTGAAACTATTCCAACTAAAACACTACAGTGGACAGATAGCAGACAGATTAGTTATGATATATGGTGCACAACACATCCAAACAGTGCCTGCAATGTAACATATCAACTCATCAACATCAAAACTGTTCCATATCAACAGAATATCATTATATCCAAAATGATCAGTATTCAGATAGGTCCACATCAATAGCAAACCACTTCAAAGGCCTTGGTTTCCCTCCAATCAGATGTAATTTAGCCATGAAACAATGTGTGATTTATTTAAAAAAAAAAGATAGCATAAAAGAGACTAATTAAAATAGGCACATTCATTCCTTACCGTGGCAACATCTTTTGTTAAGGTCTATGTGGGAAACGTAGAAGCAGACATAGAGCAGGTAGATAACTGGGCTTTGACTTCCTTATGCATGACTGAGCTCAACTATATGTTTTATACCCTCTCAGCCCCCCATCTTTGCAAGGGGCTGGACCTTGGTTCAAACCCCTGCCCCTTCCAGTGAAGTCACACCGCCCTGAACTTGCCCCAAATGTTATTACATTCTCAGTCAAACTTAAGAGTTTTAGCTCCTTGTGGCTCTGCTTCCATCCGTGATTGTTGGCCTAAAACCTACAGCATTAGATGCTGTGTAAGTGTATTCGGGGCCATTTTTACTAAGCGAAATTAGGTGTTTCTTTGTTGCCAAGTCTGCAACCCAGTCACCTGTCATCACCTGTAGATGTGGCTGTCAGAGCTGATATCAACACTGAAGGGAGACTGCCAGAGGAGGGCACAGCCTTCCTGCTTATAAGTTGAATAGACCACATTCCTCTTACCAGCAGTGGCCTTGCTCTCTGTCCACCAGGAGAAAGGAAGGCCGAGGCCCCAGAGAATGAGATCTTTGGAACTTTGTTTTTTCGCCGTGTCACTCTTATGAAGATGAGCGTCCTCAGAAGGATGATGATTACCCGCCCACCTTTACATTCTTTAGGCTTATTTCCTCGAGGCCATTTTTGGGGATAATAATCATACAGATTAGACCGTTAATCAGCTTTCAGTATGGCCTATCCAAAAAATGTATACCTCTCTATAACGAAACTCCATGTCTTCTTTTTTTTTCCTACTACTACCATTAACTCGAAGTAGAGTTGCCTGCCCCTGCGTGTCACAGGTTAACACAGCCGAGCGAAGCTGCTGTTATCTTATCCTTAGCTCCTGTGGGGCTTGATTGCATTCCAGCCGTGGCTGCCAGTTGGTATCGGTGGCAGGGTGAGCCTCCCATTTCACACAGTAATGAATATCTACAGGCTCAAGGACTTATTGCTTTAATAAAAAGCTCCCCTGATGAAGCAGGCTTGATATCTTTCATAACAAGCCTCATTAGCCTCACCAAAAAACAAGCTTTTCATTGTCTGGTGAAACTTGAAACGTTTTTTTTTTCTTCTTCTTCAACTGATCATTCGTATGATCAAGCAAAATGAATCCACCCCCAATAAAAAGAATATATGTTGCTGTGAGATTTATGTTTTTGGTTGTTTATGTGTTCCATGTGAGCCATTCAGGTAAGATTCATTCTAGATATGTCTTTGCTAAAACAGTTACTCAGTCTACTTTTTTCTTTTTTTGAGGATAAGTTTGCAGCTTGTACAGCAAGCCAATAAGCCATTGCAGCTAATTATTGCAGAACAGTACAAAACATGTATTCATGAAACCCAAGGGCAATGTTCTCCTGTTCCTTAAGTTCATATTTTTAAGTAATCTACCTTTTCAACACAAACAAATGGGCTGGACTCAGGTAGTCCGAATGCGGAGTGACCTTTGGGGAAAGCGGAAGCCTCTTCTTCCAGTGTGATATTAAAATCACTGTGTTGAAGGGAGGGACATATAGAAAAAAGGCGATGTTATTGTGCGATATGGAGAACCCCCCCGGGCAACCATTTGCCAAGATTCCTCTTAGGCAGATCTGTGTCCGACACCTCCCCCCGTTACTCTAATGGCTCTGTGAGCTCGGACAAAGGCCCTCTGTTGTGCGCAGAAACCACACTGGCCTTGGATCTAACCTTGGGTGACGAGATTAGAGACCAGAGACCTGGTTTGATCCAACTCATCCCCCTCAGGTGAGCCTCCGCTAGCACCAATGTCCTGAGATCATATCCCACAGGACTTTTGGGCCTGTTTTTAGACAGTCAGTGTCATCTACAGGGGGCACAGTCAGGACAACGCCTCCTGAATCTCATCTGAATATCACCTTCAAACTCTAAAATGGTTAGCAGTGAAAGTATAGTGGTAGGAATATTAACTGCAGCAGTAAGTATGTAACATGTTGTACATATTCTACATACATGTCTGCACTAGAGAAAGAACTGCTTTTAATCTCATCATACATGTGCACAATGACAGGGCAGGAAAGGCATTCTATTCTAATCTAAGTACTTAACTTTATAGCAAAAATAATTATTTCACTTGTTAATGAAAAAAGAATCCTAAATGTTCTTTGTAACACTTGCAACACTTTGTAATGCTGTAGTGTTCTAACACACCAGTAGATGTGTATGATTGACTATATGTTTGAGGAACAAGTATCTCCACACACACACACACAATCCTCCATGCAGTTTGCCGAGGTGACTCAGGTTTCAGCTCCATCCCCAGTCCTCTTAGGGCTTTTTGTGCTCCGGGTCCTGAGCTACCTCTGGTCCTCCAGAAGGAGCCATTCTGTTTGGAAACGTGATCCATCCGAAATAACGGGATAGCATGGTGTTCAACCCCCCCACCCACACACCCCTCCCTCCAAATCATGGTGCAATGAATCAGTCAGGACTGAACGCATTCTGCATCGTAGGCCCCAGAAATGTGGTGTGGACAGATTTTAGATGGGCATTAAATATAATCAGGGGGTCAGGCTTGCACCTGAACTCTGCTCTAGTGTATTGCTCTTATAGGAGCCCACCCTTAGCTGCAATCAGTTAAATTGCCTGTCATTAATCAGACGACTAAAAAAAAACCTTCTCTTGTCTGTACAATAGCTCCACAGCCTACCTTTGTGCATCTGGTGGCATATAAATCACATGCAGGCCGTGAATTGGCTGCCTTGAGTATTTGTTTAACTCCGGCCAGCTGTCAAAATGCATTGTCCAGATCCAGACCCTAACTTTTGAAACGGAATCTGAGCATGTAGCTGTCCAAAAAGAAAATGGCAGCTGAATTGTTAAAGAGTCTAATGAAAAAATTATACACAGTAAATCTCTCAGAGAGCATTATCAGTATATAAAACAATTTAACACCCCTGTGACTGTGCTAGTCCAAAGCGATTTCCTCTGGATAAGTTTACCTTAAGTGCGCAATACAGTGAATTGCAAGCTAAAGCGAGCCAGTCAGTCTTCAGAGAGGGGGGAGATTGACTTTTTACTGTTAAAGGTAACACTTTTCTCACCGATATCAGTCGCTCCATCAGTGCAGACATTGAAGACCCTCTTATACTTTTACGTTAAGTATAACATTTCGTAAGATTTCTCAAACATCCTTCCGCTTTCCTGCCCACCACACACCTTGTGCCCTGCTTACCTTCTCAACTTCTGGGATAAGAGAAGTGGGGGTTTGTTTATGCACCGTGTGAGGTGTGCTCAGCTTCACTGACCAGCGTAGGCCCCTCTCACATGAACACCAACACACACACACACACACCGACACACACAGTCTCTCACTCACACACACACACACGCGTACATAGATGCATATATATCCTCACACGGCTGGCCATTTGCACACAGAGGGAAGTGACTTCAGTCACGCTCCCTCTGGCAAGGTCACCTGCCATTGTTAGTAGCTGTTTGGTGGCTTTTGTGTGACGTTCCACCTTCTCCTTTCCTCCTTGCCCCTCCTTCTCCGCCTCCCGCCTCCGCCTCCGCCCCCCCTGCACCTTCAAGACCACAGATTTGGACCACCATGTGTAGCCAGTGTGTAACATGAGCGATAAGTCCCAGCTCCAGGGGCTCTGTAAGGACGCAGTCGGAAACTTTACCCCCTCCAGGAGTTCTTTCTTTCAGGCAGCTGTAGAGGGGGGAGGGATGGGAGGTCAAGTGATCAGCTGCATGACTTAAAAAAATTAAAGTATCGTCGAGATAATGATTATTCTCCTGTTATTGTATTTTGTTTAATTACCAGCGTATGAAAGAACAGTTAGGTCTCGAATACATTCAGACATTGCGCTGCACTGTTCAGTGCACAATCATTTTGTCCTCTTGGCACTAACAGACCTCCTTTACAGCACTTTAAATGGGTTTTTCAATTGCTGGATTTTAGAAAATGATTTCCTTTGGTACAGAATGTGAGTTTGAAATTGGTAAAGCACTCAGATAAGACAGTCCATTGCAAAAGAAACATTTACTGGCTTAGGTGCTAATGCTCAAGTCTACCACTGGAGGGACACAGAGCAACAGTTTTGCTTCAGTCCGGCAAACCTTCCTGTTCTCCAGACCAATAGTGTCACTAGTTCTTAATACGCAATCAGTCGTTTTCCTACAGAAATGTTCATCCTTTGTTGTGTCAGTCATGTTGTGTTATATTGGAAAGGCCCTAGCTAAATAACAATAGGCTGAGATTTCCCAAGACCACAGCTCTGTGGATGAGGTTTTGTTGACTGATTAGTACTGTCTACAAGGAAGAAGGAAACATGGTGGCAACTGCTGAGATTCCTATGCAGGTCATATGACGTATTCTTCAAAACTTTACACTTATGAATGCTCCAACTATTACTGGCAGTTTTAATGCCACTTCCCTATTGCCCGAGTCTTAGGAACACGAGTAATTACAGGTAGATGCTGTATTTTTCCTGCATATGATCCAGATTGGATATTTATAATCAACTGGACCGTGAGTTTTGGTATTATTTGTAATAAAATTAGATGATTTTGCCTTGACTGTGTTTCCTTGCGGTGAAGTTGTTATCAAAATCTGTAATATTTCTAGAGGTTGTTATTTTTGTTGGTGTTTGCATCATAATAGATAAGGTGACATCATTTAACTTGCTGCAGTAATAGACCAATGTACAATATGAATGACCTTATTTGTCATGAAACAAAAACACCCTGTACTCTAATGCATATATTTTTTAATGCTTAAGGTAGATTGACTTTGTAGTACATTTCTTTTATTGTTTTATTTGTTACTTTACTGAGTAATGTGTCTTTCTGTTCTTTTTTTTCTCTCAGTTACCCAGATTTATGTAATTTAAGTAAGACATATTAAGTTGGTTAACATTTCCACTTTATTCCTTCAGATTTACTTACCAGAAAATTCATTTCCTTTCTGTTTAGACCTTTATTTACGGCGTCTCTCTTTGCTGGATGAACTCATCTCATCTGTTGCCACACACATTGACCCTCTTTTCAAAGCAAACTGAGCCAGGGGGACCTTTTTACGCTACTCTTATTCACCTGTGGGCGATCCCTTATTTGTATGCCAGGCAGGGAACCTTTTAAGTAAAACAAGAAACCATTTGAAGGTGAAACATCTCGTGTTTTTGGCTCCGCAGACCGGCTCTCCATCAGGGCAGACAGGAAGTCCACAATGGGGCCATAGTTCTTCGCCCCCCAAAGACACTTGAACCACACTCATAAACATGTACAGTTCACCCAGGGCCACAACACTGAACTTCACCCACAGCACAGCCCCCCCTTCCCCCCCACCCACCCTTCCCACCGCCTCCACACCACCCCATCCCCAAAAGGAAATGTGACCCCTGGTTTTTTTTTCTGACCACTCAGGCTTTATTCGATTTGCTCCCTGTGTACATATTAAAATGGCATTATTATATCTATACATCTCTTGTCATTACAATAATTATTCAACATTGCTCTTACACGTACACTACAATATTAGTCATAAATTCTCAAAAAGAGGAGACGTGCATAACGAAATCGTCTCATAAAATGTCTGTACACTCCATTTTTGTGGAAATTGTCTTGTTACAGCAAGAGATATTTTTTTCTGTTGTTTTAAAAATAAGCAAAACGTTTATCTGAGAGTCAGGAAATTTTTGTTTTGTGATAGCAGCAGTTAACAGTCAGAAAGTGTTGAAGCATCGTGGAAAAAAAAAACAAAAGTACTACAGTGCAGTGAAAAATCCCATAACCTGCTGAAACACCACAGCCCTACAACATCTGAGGGGGCTGTGTTTATGCTCAGGAGAGAAAGTGAGAGATAAAGCCCATGTCATTTCAGCAACAGTAGCAGTTGTGTGCTCAAAGTTTTTTTTTAACAATTTCAAGGATTTTAAGCCTATGAGCTGCATAAACATTGGACAAAATGGCTCTAAAACAGCTGTCCAAATAGCCATGACTTTGCATAGGTAATTGTTAAAAAAATGAAGAATATTCAGTGTTGTCAGTTGTGAAGTCTGTGAACAAAAGGTTGAATAATTTAATAGTATAGCTTCTCACCCAATGAGGAAAACTTTACTTTTTGGGGGAAGGAAGTGGGAGGGAAAAGAGAAAATAGTTTATCCAGTCTGAAAATGTTGTTTTGTTATTGTGACTGCATCAGTAGATTTCCTTTTTGTCTTTTCATGATGATTCTGTCAGGAGAACAAACACAGAATGAATACAAATATCCTCATCAGCCCGTCATAATATGGCAACAGGGCTTCAAAATCATTTGTGATTGTAATCATCGTAACAATCATCGTAATAATTTAATTATATTAAATAGTATATCGAAATTAGTGTTATTTTGCCATATTTTACATATATTATGCTAGTACTTTTTAAACATAGTTGAAAATATTATCCTATTTATTTTTGTTTAGAATGTGGCATGGTTATTGTCATTTGTACATTGCTTTGGGGGAAAAAGGTGTCTCTTCAATACTATAAACATAAACATGAATTTCTGCATCAAATAATTTGCCTAACACAGAAAGTACCATTTTGTGCATACCTGTTGTAAAGACTCCACCATAACTTGCTGGTACAAGCCAGAATGCTAGGAACTCTGATTGGTGTTTGCAGCAACTCCTGAGAAATAAGCATGAGAAACAACAACACAGCAAATGAACACCTGGCAACATACAAATATGATAGTATTGTCAGATGGTGTAACCAACTCGAAGGGCAGCTGTGTCTGAGGTGTGGCACCTTGTGTTGTATCATCTGGCTTGTCAGGTTGATCTGGTGCCTCAGCAGTGACAGCTAAGAAGAAGAAGAAGGAAATCAGTCAGTCCGTGAATTGACGTCACCTCTATCAGTTTCCAGCAGTATCACTGCTATTTGTATGGTGCATTCCAAATGCAACAATCAGCATAACATCTTATTTAGTGCTCTTGATAGTAGATCAAGTTTGTTCAGTTAGCAGTAAGCCACAATATCATTTTACTGTAAGCTGTTCAATTGACAGTCAAAACGAGAAACTGTAGGTTGAGTGTGTCTTACCGTCTGACATGTCGTCTGTCTCAGAGGATGGCATTATCTCTGTGGGAACAAGCAAACATTTCTTTAGCAAAGCAAGTCCCCCCCAACACAGAGAACAAAAGAGAGTTTTCAGGTGCTCACGTGGGCCTGCCATTTCACACAAATATAGTGTTTCTGCTTTGGCCGGGGCAGGCCATGGAATGGTGTACACCTGCACTCCCCACCTGTGCTCCCCACAACTACCCCTCCACCCACCCAGGTGATAGTCAGTAGTGTTTACCATCAGATGTGGCATCAGTGGTATCATCTTCATCTAAAAAGGGCAAACACAGAAATCAGATATTAGGGGGCAACTATCACTGACAGTTAACATTTGATTGATGAATTATTATTAGCAGTCATCATCATTATGAATAATTGTCATTATCAAGCATCATAATCCCTATCATGTATCAAATTATCATTAATTTATAGGATTAAAGATAGCAGACAGTAAAGTTCGATCAAGAAAGTTACTTCCTACTTAACAAAGCAAAGGTTACAGTGTAGCCATTGTTGGAATTATGAATCACAAAGGGTGTTTTTTTTGTAAACACTTCCTTACCTGTGGAATCTGCTTCATTGCTCTTCTCAGTGCTTTCCTCTGGAGGGACAAGCATGCCAAAGTTAGTGATTACATTTCAGTACCACTGCAGGAACATTGTGTACAGTTCACAGTATTAATGTAATGTTGAAGTGTTTTCAAGTGCTATACTGAGAATATTTCTATTTGTTATATGATATTGATTATTGTATATACTAAATGTACTCTGTTTAAATGTAATAGGTATGTAATAAGTGAAGTATTTTATATACTTTTTTTTTTTTTTCTGCACGTTTGCCCGTAAGTATCATACTGTATCACATAGATCTACAGGACCTACTAAAATGTTGGGGAAATCACACTGCATTGACAGAATAAGATTTGAAAACCTTTTGAGGAGGAGTCTGATGTATCATCCTTATCGTCCATATTGTCCTGATCCTCTGTTGAGATAAAGAGGGGGGTATTAAGTATGTTTAGATGTTCTGTTGATGCAGAAAATCCCTAAAAAGACTGTTTGTAACACCTGCAACACGAACAGGTGATCTAATAGACACACAGACTGTACACAGGGTGCAGTCAATGTGGTCACGTGGGCTATGTAAGACCTGAAGTTTTAGCTGTGGTCAGTGACCATAGACATGATTAAGATTAAGATTTATAATTAGATTGTTGTACACACCATTGGTCTCTGAGCTTCCTGCTGCCTCATTGGCTGTATCTGTGAAGAGAATACAGAACTTGATAAGTCATAAGGACATTTCTGTGCGTGGTATGTGCGTGGTCTGTAGTACAATGTGCGTCCTTATTGTTTGTGTGCATGGTCAATTAGCTGATTCTGATCCTAGTAGTGTCACTGTTTAGAGAGCACACACCTTCTGATTTCTCCTCTGTGCTGTCTTTGTCTTGCTCGGCGGCGTCGTCACTGTCTTTATCGTCGCTGTCTTTATCGGCGCTGTCTTTGTCGTCGCTGTCTTTGTCGTCGCTGTCTTTGTCTTCCGATGACTCAGCACTCTTCTCATCGCTCTCCTCCTTGGTGGAATACTCAGTGTCCTGGCTGGCGCTGTCCTGCATCTCCTCTTCGAAGGGGTCCTGGCTTCCTGCGGGCATGCCCTCTTCCGGCACCTCGGACGCCATTGCTTCATCTTCTTCGCTGAGGGAGTCACCTTCCTCGGGGTTCGCCTCACCTGCCTCCTGGCTGCCGGCAGCATCTCCTTCCTCTTTCTCGGCCTCAGCTTTGCTCATGTCATTTTCGTCGCTGTCATCAGTCACATCCTCTGCAGTCCGCTTGGTCTCTTCTGCCTCGTCAGCGTCATCCTCGTCAGAGTCAGAGTCAGAGTCATCCTTGTCAGCGTTGTCCTTGTCAGAATCGTCTTTGTCAGCGTCGTCCTCGTCAGAGTCGTCCTTGTCCGAGTCATCTTTGTCCGAGTCGGGCTTGTCCGAGTCGTCCTTGTCCATAGAGTCGATGTCTTCCACGTCTTTGGCTTCAGCAGCCTCAGTATCTGGATTGGCTTCCTGGCTCTTGTTGTCAACCGCGTCATCCGAGTCTTTGTCAGCTGTGTCTGCGCTGTCGATGTCATCGCTGTCTGCACCCTCTACATCTGCACTGTCCTTTTGGTCTTCCGCTGAGTCTTTGTCTGCCTTTTCTCTTTCCTCTGCGCTTGGGGAGGCCATGCTGTCGTCAGATGCTTTATCTGCAGCAGGCTCAACGTCCAATTCCTCTTCGGACGAGTCTGACGTGTCCTTGTCGCTGTCTTTGTCCTCTGTGTCTGGCGAGGCCTCTGTGCTGTCAGTGTCCGGCTTGTCGGCTGTTTCCTGCTCATTCTCATCCATTGTGTTGTCGTTACTGTTGTCCTGTGCATCTTCCTTGTCTGGAGAAGCCTCATCACTTTCAGTGTCGACGTTGTCTGGTGCATCCTTCTGCTCACCGGCATCGGCCTCCTCGCTTGTCTTCTCCATGCTGGCAGCGTCATCTTTGTCCACCTCTGCCCATAGGTAAAAAAAGGCATTATGTATAGATGGATTGCAGAATCATATACAGTTGAATGAAATATATGGCACTTGAAATAATTACTTCCTGTGGTGCAGTTTTTTTTATACAAACATATAGAAAAAGTGAAAAGCAATATAACAGATTAGATTTAGCACATGCTTGGTTAAATGTATTCATTTACTGTACATGGAAAAGGAAAAAAAGAATTATATTGAATTTTGTGTAAGAATAAGATATTGTAATTATTGACATGAATTTTCATCAAAATGATCTTAATTGCGCTGATAGTGGCTTCTAATCCAGAAAATCTGAACAGGAACCAATACATACGTTGTTCAAAAGAACTTTACTTATATATGAAAACAGTCACTCTTGTCATCAGTGCTTTGGGTGACTTTTGTATTGGGTCCATTGACATATCCATTTTGTTTTTGCAAGAAACATTTTTTATGAACAACAAATAAGTGTTGCACCTTGACTTAGGACACTTCTGTTGTTCACCATATTCAAATGTGTTTCCCTCTTTAGTAAAGGGAGGGATGTGACCCCCTCCAGATGGTGCTAGGTGGCTGTGAAAATCTTATCTAGAACTGCCATGGCTCCTAATGTGTCTCAACGGCCTGTCCATTTGTTTTGATGAATGCTAACCTGAGTTATCTGACTCCTTGGCTTCCTCGGTCGTGTCGGTCTCGGCAGCCTCTGAAAAAAACAGACAAGGAAAGAAAGAAATTAATTCTAGCAGAGAGGCTAATCATAGCCATCAGAGTGACCGGTGAAGTGGTAACTGTAGTAGACGGACAAGGAACAAGAAGAAGCCAAAAGGTTTTAGCCAGGAGTTGACCATCTGGCCACATTGTTATCTTCTCAATGGGCTCACAGGCCGGAATTTTGTCAGTTATCTCAAACACCACTTCAGTGAACCTCATTAACACTGGCAGGCTAAATGTCATGGCTAAAGGGGAAAGACTATTCTTATCAGGTCACATTAGCAGCTTGGCAAAACATGAAAAGATGTGGCTCTTTTTTGACAGGTATACAGGCATGAACGGGTCACCGACTTCCTGAAGGCTGAAATCAGATTTGGTTACATTAAATGTATTTTGTGTTCATGGACCTGACACTTATCAACTGACCAAAAAAAGGGGTCATTCTGAGCAGCAGCTAGGTAGCACAGGCTACCTATGCAATAGGGTTATGCTGGGAAATTTCCTGTGCTAATCTCCTGATCACCATTTGAAGGCAACATCTTTCCTTGGTGCCAAATGAGTCTGCATGAGTTGACTTCCTAATAGGTTTTGGTTAATGTTTGGCTTAGCTATTTTCCATTAGCCAAGCTCACTGGCCCGTAATGTCTACTCACTGGTCCTTAAAGAGCACATGGGGCACCACTGTAAAATTCTAAGTGAAAATTTACAGTGACGCACAGTCAGTTACAGTGAAACTACCAGAATGGTGTTTGTGTGATTTGTATTTTGTAAATATTTACCCGTGTCGTCTGCATCCACTTCTTCGGATGTGTCATCTCCAGCTGAAAAGAATTTCACAATATTAAGTTTTTCTTGTAATTTTACACCAGAAACCAAACATGTATTAAGATCCACTGCAGTTCCAAACAGCATAGGATCTATTTGCCCATACCTTGTGAATCATTAGAGTCCTGGCTCTCAGTCACACTGTCTGCAGCCTCTGTAAATGAACTGTAAATTAGTCATTACAGTAATGATATATTATTACTCACATCAATTTGCTATTACAATAAAGATATGTTTTATAGCTTGGCTTTACATATCTATACTCATCTTACATATCTTTACCATCTATTTCTTTCAGACAGTTAAGACAATTAAAAAAAAAACAGACCTGATGTATGTATGTATGTATGAATACAACAGCCATACTTGACTAACATTGACTACACTGAGAATATGGACAGGCTCCTCCTTGTGTAAAAGTGCTTAATTTTTGTCCTTTCCTACCTTGGGAATCAGGACTAGTGGTTGTGTCTTCCACACTTGCATCTGCATCTGCATCTATTCACACACAGTAATAGTAAATGCCATTATGTAGAAGTATTATGAAGCAAATATTTCCTGAACTAGTTACAGAGTTCAACATTTGAGATAGGATTACAGGAAGGATGAACTTTTGAGACAATGATTGATGTCTTTCTGCCATCGGCAAAATAAATATATGGTATGTGAAATAACTGGATTTTGTGACACATGACTTGTGCACCAGTCAAATGTCGTCTGTGTTTGACAGCACATAGGGAAGTGACAGTAAAGTGCTTGCAGACTCGTGCAAAGACCTATTTATTTATTGATTGATTTAATTATTTATTTACAGGTAGAGGTCGGATACTTGGGGTGGTATGTGTTCACACGGTGGCTCTGTGTTGCACGTCTAACTTTTCACTTTAAGAGAAGGTAAGATCACTTGAGACTATGACCAAGAAAATTTGATTCCTTAATGAAGAGGGTGCTATGGCATCCACAGTTAGTCACAGATGATGAGAATATCAAACATTGACAAGTATGCTCTGCCCCACCCCCACAGAGAGAGGACTCTTTACTAACTGACCTGGTTGATCTGTTGTGTCAGCTGAGTCTGCACCTAAAAACAATAGGATTACCACACTTTACTTTTTACCACACTTTACCTCTTTTCCTCATTCTGTCAACACTCTTTAACTTCCTTGTGTTTTTAGAATTGTCCCATAATCACATATATATCACTTCCTTATACCATGGCTAACATAGAACTATGTGATGGAACCAGTCAGGCAGGCTTTATATACCTTGAATTTCCTCGTGGGAGTCAGGTCCATCTGTGATTCCTGTAAACGATGCAACATCATTAGCATTCCTACTGGAACCACAACAAGTGCATAGTTGTCACGGTTTGCTTTTAAAAAAAGACTAACCTGAGTCTCCTTGGTCTGGACTTGAGGTTGTCTGACCATTATTGTTGCCTCCTAAGGTTAAGTAAGTGGAAAAAAAAACGTATGTGATTTCTTTCTTTCAGCATGGGTTTTCACTTTGCACAGCACAATAAAAAAGGCCTCAAAACATAAACTTGAAATGCATAAACATGGTAGATGAATGGGAGGCCTTAAGCTGGATTGTTCTACTTAGTTGTACAGACTAACCAGTTTTACTTGTGCCTGTATGTGCAGTGTGCCCACTGCCCCTGCCACCGTACATCAGAGATCATTCAGAAGATCTGACCACAAAATCACTTACCATCCAGGAATGCTATAACTGCAGCAGCTCTGTCTAAAGCCACAAAAAAAGAAATGGCATTGTCACTCAACAATTATGTGAATCGCTGTTATTTAAAATGTGGGTTGATGACGGTCAAAGTGAACTTTATTAGCTTGTGATAAACTAAATAGGAGTGATCAAAGTTGTCCTTACCATCTTTGTCTTGTCCATCTAAATGGGCAGTTTCATGGGCAGCGAGAGAGAGAGAGAGAGAGAGAGAGAGAGAGAGAGAGAGGACATGTTAGCAGTGCTTGGCGAGATGCTGCCTGAAAGGTTCTCCTATGGAGGCCTAGCGTATTTCTCTAATCCTACATGCAGAGGAGAACAAAACTCTTTTGTGTCTTTCAGAGGGACCTGGGCTCTGATTACAGAGCTCGTTGCAGGGGAGGCAGTGAGCACGTCGGCTGATTGAAAGCAGGGGATTGTTGTGTGTCAGGCCAGCGAGTGAGCACAGTGTAGCATCCCCAAAAGTAGCCGTTCAAAGAAGATTTGGGGGAGGATTATCCACGCAGTGTTATCAGCGTTTTCAGCGAGATCACAATGCGTGGTATTTCCTTACCTGTCACGGGCGCTGATAACACCACGCCAGCTACAGCAAAGACCAGGCAAATAACAAGTGTCCTTGAAAAGAAAACACACATAAGATAAGTCACCACAGTGCCAATATCACAGATCAACATACATCATGGTCAATTATTTTGTTTTCAGTCGGTTTAGAACAGCAAAGGCTGTTTCGCATTTTTTAAGATGCTACAGTTTTAAATAGATATTCTTTTACGAGCTGGTATAAGCACTTTGTTAGTTGTGAGAAGGGTAAGCATAGCCTATCCAGCCAGTATCACTTGTTGATTAACCCTAACAGATATGCTTTAATTAGTTGAAGCAACTAATTTAGGATACTTGAAAACAGATGGCATGATATTGTGGTGATGTCATGCTGGTCATAAATAGTTTCCTCAAATATAGCATTGTTTGTCAGTGGTACATTTTCTCCTTTCAAGCATTTTATTTTTTGTTGAAGTCATGTAAACGTCATTCCATCAATGCTGAAAAAATATTTTATTTAAGTACTTCATTATATATTCAATGTGGAATTACTAGAGATTGTTAAAGCCGTTAATTCTTGGCTATATAGTGTACAAACTTTTCACAGGAATACATAAAACAGTGTAGGCCACACAAATATAACTTGTGTACTCTCTAACACCAATTTACTTCTTTTTAACTTAAAACAGGCAAGTCAACTTGTCTTATGCTGTGCAGTTTTGTAATATATAAATATAATAAAAAAAAATACAACAGTACTGAAACAATCTCTATAAAGTTTATCTTCTCAGGTGGCTGACACCAGGAGCAAGCATTAAAAAAAGCCCAGACATCCCACACACACACACACCTCCCTGTCACCACACAGCTTCTACAGTGAGGACGCAGCGTTACACTTACCGCGACGGCATTTTGACAGGAATTTTTCTAAGAAAAGTCACGCAGGTGTGTGTGGGAGCAACGACACTCGTCTGTCTCTCGCGCGTGCTCTCCCGTAGGTTCTGAAGCCTTGCCGCAATGAGCCGCAGTGCTTTTATAGGGCTCCCGGTGCTCACGGCCGGCTCCGAGGGGGGCCGTCCTGCCAATCAGGGACGTCACAAAGGCGCTTCTAAGGTTACGCTCATTAAAACAGGGTTAAGAGTCCAGGTCCGTGCAGAGCTTTGTTTGTGTTTTCAAACAGCCCTTGTAAGCACTCGCTCCTCAGGAGCCCCCTCAAACCTCCAGCAAATGCCCAAAAAGCCCCCAGTCCCTCCCACCAGCACCTGTCACCCTGTCTGTCTGTCTGTCTGTTTGCCTGCCTTTCTTTCTTTCTCGCCCTCAGTTTTTTTCTGACAGACATGTTTCCTTGTTTTTTTTTTTTTTGCCACGGCCAGTGCTCTGTGTTTTGGTTGATGGCTGATGATGGGTGGGTACGTCATTCCAGGCAGCCAAGCCAGAAAGTCACCAAACAGGAAACATTCCAAGTCTGCGTAATGTGAAGCGTGCTGAATTACTGCTAAGCACTCACCTCTTGTCTCTCTGCAATGATTTGTTGCCTTGACTTAAGCGAATCGTATTAAGCTCGAGACAGGTGCGCGGTGTAACAGATAGTAGCACATGTTGTCTGTGTCTGTGGGGCTGGCCTACATGTGCTAGTATTGATCCTATGCCATAGTGTTATGCTGTCTCAGATTGTCCTAAAACAGATTGTAAGACAGATTGTAAAAAAACTCATGCTACCGGGATGTTTCTTTGGGGGGGGCATTGTTCTGGCCACAACCATTTTGTTTTTGTTCTTCAGATAGTTCTTCACATAGTTGACAGTGCGGATTAAGGACGTGTTATCAACTACAGAGTTGATATGGCAGGAACTGAAATGTAGACCAAGGTCACAGACAGTGGTGGGAGAAAAAGATTCATAATAACATTAATTACTTTGTAAGTCTGTAACTAAATCTGATTTGATAACTTTACCTCAGAAACAATTTAAATGCTTATTTCAAACTACTTATTTTCCTTTGCTCTTCACAGTGAAGTTAATAGAAGTTAGTAGAAGCTTAATAATCATGGGCTTGTTACTGTCAGTAATGGAAAACTCCACAGGGAGGTTGGGCAGTAATCCGTTTCTTATGTCTTCCTCTTAAAGTCAATCAGATTAAAAAGTTTCCAAGTTGGGGGTGATGGAGTTGTTTTGTCCCCCTCAGCTGGAGACGCTGGGCGAATTGGCAGTCGACTCATTCTCCGGCTAAATCCCATTGTGAGTCCCGTAAGGGGCACACTACAGGCCCAGCCTGAGTCAGATAGAGCCAGTGCTGGAGCAGGATAAGGCACCTCTCCTGTTGTCACGCAATTGATTATGCCACATTTGCACAATGTTGCTTTTTTTGATCCAGCAGGGCAATTATTTCTCCAGGTTTAACTCTTTCACCTAGACGTTTTTCTCCCTAGGGATGTAAATAAGGAGATACAATAGAGACCTAGGGGGCAAGAAGTAGTCAATACACCAGATGCGAATGACACATGCTTTAAAACACTATTGATATTTTAAACAGTATTCAACTATAAGACTGCATGTTTTTGAATGGCTTTGAATGTGGCTAGCATGTGGATTTAGGTGTCGTTGGGAGCATACCTCAAAATTGTGTTGAAATAATCTTGTTTATAAGCAATGCTTCTTTAATTACTTAACATGACAGAATTTATCTGCTTTTCTTGTTCTTAACAGTTTCACCAACACACAGAATCAACCACAGGTAATCAAGGGTTAGATCTTGGGAAAATTCCAATTTGAAATCCTCTGTATTGTTGCATTTTGGCAGTAGTGAAGCCACCTGTGAGAGATCAAGTTGAACTTGCTGACCCACGAGTGACTTTAAAAGGCAGGCCAGTTTGTTTTAGAGCCAAGTCTTTGTTAGTTCAATTTCAGAATGGTGAGCATTTAGCTTGAAAAGACCATTCCCTATACTTTGCTCGGTATGTGTCAATGAGACCTAATCCCTGTTTAAACATATTTCTGTTCATTAGTAGGTAAAAAGCTGGGATTTTTTTTGTTAAAGTTATTGCCAAGTGGCTGCTCTCGCTAAAGTCAGTTTTTACTTCAAAAGATTTTTAGATAAAAGCAAACTTATTGGAGGAAAACTGCTCAGTGCTCACGCTCAGTATCTTTTGTGTTGTGTTCAGTGTCAGCTATCAGGAAGTTCAAAGCTTGACAAGTTGGGGGAATTACGCCAACCCAGTGGCTGTGAATAAGGCTGAGAGGCACCATCACATGGAACTATCTAACAGTCACTGATTGATTGTATCTTTTTTATTTATTTTTTTCTTTTGGCACCTGCCTTGCCATATAATGAAAATGTAGTAGACGTGTAACATTTAAAGTGCTGCTTCCCCCTTCTACAATCTTTCAAAACTACTTTTTATATGAAGAAACTGGGACATTTCTCACAGATCTACTAAGTATCAAATGTATTGGCAGTGATATAAAGTAAGTAACCTTGTTTCGCCCACTAGGCAGAAAACAGTGTGGGCAATGTTAGCCTTGAGGTAGTCCTGAGAAGGCAACAACAAACTAAAAGCCCAAAGTGGGGTCATTTCAGGCAAAGGCACTGGAGGTAAACACAGTTTATTTCCCAGAAGTAGGGGGCTGAGATTTAAATCCACTTGACGTCCCGTTTTAAGATGGAGGCCATTTACCTAAAAAAGCCTTTGGGTTCCCAGCCAGAGTCCCGCCATTGGTCTTTGAAGTGCATTGTTCTTCCTCACCAAGCTCTAGCATTGAGACTAAGACGGAGACCCACTTGGTGTCTCTGACACCGCCCTCTAGTGTATAATCCCAGCAATTTGGTATATGAAATCAACATGGTGCAAGCTTTCCCGTAAATCAGTTTTAATTTCAGCATTAACCGGGGTCACTGACTGGTAGCATTGTAATGGAATGTGTACGTAACAGACTTGACTCCTGACATGTTTAAGGACGTTGTGGTAAGGGTTTTTGTTTTGGAGCGGGGTACCAAATTAAGCACGCTGTGATTGGTAAGGAGTCAATGGCAACAGTGTTTGGACATGTAGGAATGCTTTCTAGGCTCAGAAGAAAGTTCTTTGTTCCATGTTCTCCAGCAAATCCCTCTTTCCGTGACGTTAATTGTGTGGCCCTGTGCAATTTGTTTGTCTCTAATGGTGTCTGAAGTCAGGCAGAGACGCACTGATTTTTCTCTTTTGTCTTCTGTCAGGTTCCTTTTAACTCTGACTCACACCACTCGGGGACTTGAGAGACTCAAGTCTGAATGCACAAAGGTTGGTGTGCTGTGTCACTCCACTGTCCTTTTGTCCTTCACTACAGTCAAACCCACATTTAACTTGTAAATGCTATGAAAAGGCCAATGTGCTTGCTTGTGTACCACATGACCATGTGCTTCTCCATCTGCAATGTTACTTCTGGACAGTAGGCTGCAGCACTGACTCCACAGCGCAAGAAAGAAGCACTATGAACAGGCCTTGAGCAGCAGTAACCATACACTAATACATTAATATGTGACCCAATATGGCAAAATGAGTATTAGGTCTCAGATTCTAATTTTAAGACACAGGCAACTTTGGTGAGAAACCTTGAAAACATTTTATCTTCTTTTTTTTATGATATTTTATGAAACAAAAGATTTTTTAAACCATCTCAGTTAAGCTGACTATGTAGAGGTTCGCTTGCACCATTCAAATATTATGAAAATATCCAAAATAAACATAACTTTAACTTACATGGTGGGAAGCATATTTATCTTGACTGTATAACCTATCTTGACTGCTTTAAAGCATGACTTTGACCAGGAAGTCATTTTAAAGTGTATTGTCTTGTCTTTTCACTGGTAGGAAAATCTCAGTTTTAAATTTTGGGTCACTATGACTCATTTTGCCAGATCTGGTCACATATTTACAAATTTGACACAAAGACGTGTGCAGTTAAGTTTAAATCCTTAGTGAATGTGGTGGTAAAGCCATTCATGATCATCCAATCACAGAAATGCAGCCACACCTTAATAATGTCCACAAAGAGCTTTTTTTTTTTTTTACGATTGAGCAAGTAGCACATTTTGTTTCCCAAATAGAGCCATTGACGCCAGAGAAGAATAGGCATTCTTGTGTGGGAGTTTTGCCTACCATGACATTGTTGAAAAAAGTTTCACGGAAGAAATAACTGTTGGAAGGAAGTGACTTGCACATTGACGTCTTTGCACGGACACATCCCAGTGTTGTTGTGATCTACCCATGTTTGTGCTTAGAGTCTTACTTATGTTATCGAAGTTTTTAACTAAGCTTCAGGTTAGGCAGGCATACTGTAGTTGTGAACTGTGCTGACTATTAATTAAATCTTCATTTATAGTGGACAGTATCTGTATCTTTTTGGAACTGTTTTTAGCTCAATATTTCTGGTATATCATTTGTAATTCTTAATTATCCATAATCTGTGTCCTTCATTAGTAACATCAGGATAATGATCCAGTTCAATTTAATTCTTCTGATCTCAAATCAGATTGGGGGCAGAATACTCACTGACAGCAATGTTTGCAAACCAACTGTTTCTGATCTGGGTTCAGTCATGTGCAGTTGGTGATACTGGCGAGTCCTTGGCATATCCTGACACAACACGCAGGTCTTTGTTCTCTCTGCCCCATCGCCTGAAGGAGGCACCTCTGAGCAAGTTTTAAGCTTGGTGATGCTCTATGAGGTAGTCAGTGTTCTGGTTAAAGGGGGGTTTCCATGCTCCTTTAGTGTTCTGGCTTTAACTGATACCATTTTCAACCACTGCTTTAAGCTGAATTTTTTTTTTTTTGCGGGATCACATGAATGCCTCAAGTGGAGATTAAGGTTTTAGGAATGAGGGAGGGTAGTCGGGCGTTCTCCACATATGAGATTTCTTGGGTCCCATTTGCCCTTTAAGTTCCTAAGAGGGCACACGTGAGGGGTACCTGACCCCATTCCTTAAAGACAGAGCTCCCGTTCTCTCTTCCCTCCCGGAGAGTGACTTATTTTCGGAACATTTCAGTCTCTGGCCAAGCGGAATGCAACATGATATAGGTGCTTAATGTATCGAACCACATATCGACTTTTCTGAACGATTACTCATCTAGTGCCGTGACTGTTGTAAGACTCCGGAAAAAAATGCGTGTGTGGTCTCTGGTCTATAGAAAAGCTGTTAAACGTTGAAAATGAAATGTCAGTGAAATGTTCATCTGTGATCCCATTAAGTCCACACCTGGTGAGGCCGTGAAGGGCCAGAAAAAACACATCCTAATTACACTGGAACATGTTGCGTGTGATATTTTGGGTACCATTGTAAGAATCATATAACATTTCTTCCACAGGCTGGCCTTCAGTTTGTTGGCATTTGAAACCAAAACCTGTTTGTTAACCGTTTCGGTGGCCGAGCTAAAGATTCAGGACAGGGGGAAAGGATCCTGGGTGGTGCGTTGTCCCAACAGAGGAACGTTTGTAGTGGGATAAGAGGGGAGCCGAGGGGAAGTTGACACCGGGGCCTGCTGAACCGTAAAAAGGTTGATCGAGACGAGGCTGAGTGTTGTTTTCTTCCGCCTTTGTGTGTGTGTGTGTGTGTGTGTGTCTGTGTGTGTATATGTGTGTGTGTGCGCATGTACGTGTGGTGGCTGGGGTGTCACAAAAGAAGTCGGCCCTCGCAGTAGCCCGTCATGGGTTATGGGTGGAGGCGAGACAAAACACACACACACACACACACACACACACACACACACACACAGACAAGGCCTCATGAGTTGTGGTGGATTTTAGCTCTTTAACCTTTCGCTGGAGTGGGATTGTGGAGGCCGAGACAGTAATGAGATCACCACACCTTTTCCACAAAGAAACAAAACCAAAAGCTTATCCCTTCGATTCGACTGGGGTCCCTGGTACCAGGGGTTTAATGTGTCTGTGGGACGTCACAGTGAAAGTAGAAGGCAGGTGGTGTCTGGAAGTGTGGGACAGAGGGAAAGAATGACGCGACCTTTACTGTTGTGGAGGTGTGAATGAAGAAGGGGATATAGCATAGAGATGTAGGCTTACATCTTGAAAAAAGTACTTAAATGGGTCCATGGTGTTATGGATCAATGAAAAAAACACATTAATGTAGTCATGCTAAGTACGTTTTTAAAAGTAAACAAAGTGGAGGGAAAAAATGAAGTAAAAAATAATAATACTGTAGAACTGACCATATTTACAATCAAAACTTGTATATAACTTACAAAGTTCCATGCCAGTTTGGCACCATGGGTTTTCTGGCCATTTTTGTTCTTCTGAACTGCCTAATGTATAGCCATGATTAGAAGCAACAGCCCTGCATTTATGTACTGTCTTAATGTATGAAATATATGGAAATGTATTGATTCAGTTTCGGTTTAAACACATTTATAGTAATCAGACAAAAGTGCCACTTAAAAACTCATGTTTAATTATCCATACACGTATATAGCTACTTATTACTATAACATATAACTATTATATATGAGTATATGTGACTTCAGCTTTACAAGGATCATAGTGGAATGACCTCTTTAAAAAGTCATTCAGAAATGATGATTGTGAAAGTTATAACGTTAAATGAGCTTTTATTTTCTTGAAGCAGAACAACACAGGTCATTAAATTGCTTAGAGAGTTTTATTGTAAAGAGGTACAATGTAAGACAGAAAAAACATACAAGTTTAACATGTGATTTCTTTGAAAACATCATTTCAAAATGTTAAATACTTTGTGTATAAAAATGATTTTCAATAAAAGAGAGAAACACTTTTCATTGAAACACTGTCTTTGTGTCAGAAGCATTATTTGATCTACTGATATATATATATTAAAACAAGTAGATGTATATATTAATAAAAGCTGAGCATAAGAATCTCCAGGTTGCCAGCACCAATGAAAGTTAGTCAAGTCTGATTATATGAGATTTAGTGTTTAGTGTACTGCTCATGAAAGATCAGGTGTGTATGTATGTGAGTGTATGGAAGGTGAAAGCTTACTGACTGTATGAGCTTTAGAGACATGAAGAAAGTCCTCGTTTTTTTGTTCACCAGGCTGTTAAAGTGCCTTATGCTCACAACTCAATATCGCCACCATTTGGTTTCAAATCTGAATTGCAGTTAAAGCTCAGAGGAAAGAACTGTTCAGGCTAAAGATCACTAAAAAAAAAACAGCCTTGAGACTCTGAGATAAAAACTCATCTTTGGAAAAAAAATTTGAGCACTCTTAAACATATAGATGTACTGAATAAAACTGAGTAAGAAAGAAGTAGTTGTGAGAACAGAATGCGTGAGTGTGTGTGTGTGTGTGTGTTTACATATGGTGTGTGTGTTCGCGTTGGTGTGTGTGTGTGAGTGTGCATACACGTGCATGCATTTAGTGTTTCACTTGCATCAGTGTCTTCTCTAATTCAAGGCTGCTCAGACATAAACGCCTCTGAGTGTACAGATAATCATCTTCCCTATATGACTGTCTTCGCCCCAAAGCCATCCAAGCCTACGCCCGCCTGCCTCCGACACCGACACCAGCACCTCATATCTCACGGCGGGGCCGAGATCTCCTCTTTGACGGGGCGGGCTTGCGCCGCTTGCCGACAGCCGCTGCTGGCTTTTGAGACTTTGTCGCACGTTGAACCGGGACATTTTTCACAGCTTCATCAGAGTCTGCACTCTCGTCTTCTGTGATGGGGGAAAAAAAGGACAACGGGACAGTTTTTTGCGGTTGGTTTGGGTTACGTTTACACAACAGCTATGTACTACCCAAGCAAGCAGTCTATACTAGTCCTCTCTCTCTCTCTCTCTCTCTCTCTCTCTCTCTCTCTCTCTTTCTCTTTACCATCTTTTTCCTCAGTGCTGGTTTTAGTGGACCCTGTGGGAATAAGACAAAAAGTATTGTGAAACTTAATGTTCACTTCAAAACAAACATAATACAACAATGAAAATTGTAAATATGATATGCTTTGCATTAAATATACTGTATTTATTTTTATGTGCTAAAATGTCCAGTTCAACATATATCTGTTCCAGGTGTGACATATCAAAAGGCAGGCAGCAGCATCCCACCAGCTCACCACTCTGTAGGCCTGATTTCACTATTCCTAAATTGGAAATGATCAACTTAATTCATGCTTACCAGCTGCAGCCACATCACTGAGCCGTGGACCTTTGGTAAAGAAAACATTTTTAGTTTACTGTTTATCAAATTCCTTAATTAATTTATACTAAAAACATGCGACAGAGAATGGAAGATTCACCATTGCTCCCTGTCTCTGCACTTGTGCTGCTCGTATCTAAAGACAACAACAATAATAGTCCAGTAAGATAACACGTCGTAATTCCTAGCAATGTTCTAGGCAGATTAAAATCAGGATGAGACCTTACCAGCAGTTGCTCCATTGGAATACTGTGGCTCATCTAAAATAATAATAATAATATGTGCGATTATTGGAGAGCATCACATAATATTGCTGGTAGTTTTTGTTTATATAAACCAAATTATAATTGTATGTCAATGCTTACTTCTAAAAAAGAAATGCAGTCGAAAACCAGCATGAGTTATTCTTTGAACAAAAAAAAAATCCACTTTTCTGTTGCTTTTCTCGTCTGGACCTCTAGATGTCGCCACCTCACCGTGTATCGGCGGTCACCCTCCCTCTTTGGGAATGTGCCACTCTGAGGCCATAAAAATATTCCGCCTGCCTGCACACCCGGCGGGATGCGGAGACTCCCTGCTGTCAGCGGGTGTCACTCAAGAGGCTGCGCACACCGCCCTGCCGCACAAATTGAATGGCGAACGAGCGATTCACATCCCAGGAATGCGGCCGGGCAAGGCCCAGCATCGCTCGGCAGTCCCTTCCCTAGAATTAGCACTATGCCGTCTGGTATCAGACAGTGTGGAGATAACCACAGCCAGTGAGAATCAGGTTTGTTTTTTTTTCCCTTCGATTTTTTTTTCTTTCTTTTTTTCCTCAGGCAAACAGGTGTGTATTTAAGGACAAACAGCTCATCGGTTATGCAGGAGGTAAATAGACTTTACCCCTCTTTGCGTTTGCTGCAGACATGTTTGTACTTGACTATGGGCACAAGTAATAAGACAGTTTACATACACACATACACATACAAACACACACACACACACCTAGTTGTTCTCCGGGAGAGTGGAGATGATGCATTTGGTCAAAGGTTTTGTGTGGGTCTATCGAGGGCCACTCCCAGACATGCGCACACACACATGCAGGTACAAGCCAGTGCCCTTTAAATCGTTTTTAATTTAATCTCGACCGACTGACCCCTAATCCTGGCCTGGTTTTTGTGTGTGTGTGTGTGTGTATGGCGTGTTTCCTACTCACCATTAGGCAGGTCGGGGGATACGGCATTCATGCTCTCTGTGAAGAGGGGATACAACACAGCTGTGACTGGCATGAACACACTGTACCACAGGCAACGACATGTTGCAGATGCCGTGTGACTGTAAAAAAGCACTTACCGGTGGGGGCCTCATCCGAGGTGGAGTCCTGGTCTGTGAGAGTGGAGAGAGCGAGAGAGAGAGAGAGAGAGAGAGAGAGACAGGGTTTTAATTCACACTCGCAAGTAAATGAAACCCTTTGGCAAGCTATTTTTGATTGCATGCTATATCTGATTGAGATATATGATTATGTAGGTTCAGGCTAGGCTACACTATGCTGCTTTACATTCTTGGAGTTCATGAAGGAAATCATACACTAAAAAATGAAATGGCTTGGACAAATTCAAGCTGTATATATTTACCTGTGGACATGGCTTGAGGATCAGTGCCTAAGATGGAAATAAAACAAAGCATATTAGTTTGAAAAAGATACTTCAGGCAGGTTTAGAAGAGCTCTTAAAACGTTCATTTCCGCTGGCAGTGTGCTGACATTTAGCTCAGCTTCCCGCTCGGCTGCCTTGTTGAGCTCATCTTGTCCATTCCTCAACCTTATTGCCCCACCATTCAGTGAGTGGTCTTGTCATTTTTGGAAGGCAGATCATATTAAATCAATATCTAATCCCCCCCCCCCCCTTAAAGCCCTCAAGGGCACCCGCTGTACCTGCTTCAAGGTCGGCCTTCACCAGCAGAACACCCAGAGAGTAGAGGATGAGAATGTTCCTGGAGCAGAGAGAGAGGGAGAGTAAGAGAGGCAGGGAGGGAGGAAGTATGGATGGATGCTGAAATGTTTGTGATAAGGCAAAGGACCCATAAGGACCATATTTAATTTGAGCTGGTCAATGAAGGGCGAGAGCGCCGACCAGGAAGCACATAAATAGCCCGGGTTTACTCAGAGTTCATATTCCCATGTGGTAACCAAAGACAGTGATTTATGTTTGGGGTCAGAACCCAGGTCTAAAGAGACTTCAACAGTCCTGCCTTTCCCCCTGCCAAATGCCTTTCAGTGGCTCCTATACCATGGCAAAGAGCCATTTCCATGTTGTTATGACAGTCCCCATATCATTACATTATCGTGTAAGTATTTATTTTTCTTAAGTGTTTAATTATAGACCCTCAATTGCAGCTCATGACATCCGTTCGATTATGAGCCTGGTGTGGTTTCAGGGGTACTGCCAAGGTCGTTCGTATGATGTCAAAACTGTACAAACCTTTTCATTTCTCCTGAGGGTAGATTTTTGTTAGTTATCACTCCCCCAGCCAAGTTATTCTCGATGCTGCAACAGGCTGTATTGTGGAATATGACTACAATGTGTTGTCAGATATAGCTTTGTCCTGTCCATTATATCTAGTTATTTTAATTCCATGGAGCCCACTGTCTTTCAAAAACTATAATTAAGCTTATCTGTTACAAGTACCAAGACTATTGAATTATTCCTCTCTGTCCCTTGTCAGTGTAAAAGTTTTTGATATAAAAATATTAGGTTTAAACAAACATCACTGGCAGTCATCAAGGTACCTCACTAACAGGTTACGTAATATAATTACATTATTTTGTGGTTCTCCTGAATTTAGGATGAGAAAAGATGTCCTGTGCTCACCTGGTCAACATGCTGGGAGGTCAGAGTCCGGTCCTGAATGGTTACAGTACAGGGTTGAATATTGCACCTCTGCTGGTCGTGAGGCATGGGGGCTGAACCTGCAGCTTTTATACCTTTCCAAAGGCCATCAGGGACGTGGGAGGGGGAGGCCCTCGTATTGTGGAGGACTTTTGAAAGAGGAGGAGAGTGAAAAAACACACACATACACACACACACACCCCCCCACACCCACACACACACACACACCACCTCATCTTAGGTTTCATTAATTGCCAGCCCTAATGTAAGGATTCATATGTCTCTGGTATACATTTTTGTCCTCAGAGGAATTCCTCTCATCCCAAAGGGCATATCAAAGACAGGGAAAGTGGCTGTCACTCGAGGAATTTCTCAGCTGATTATTTGCTCACTTTATGTAACTCCTTATAATTTAATGACACTGTGTTTGTTTCAGAACAGGAGGGAGGACAGAAGAGGTGGGGGTGGGGGGGGGTCTGGAGAGCCTGGGTGGGGTGGGGTGGGGAACTCTTGAAAGTTCACCCTTCCACGCTACAGTGGCTAAAGCGTTGCTAAGAGCCGGTGCCAGGTAACAAGGTCAAAGCTCCGATGGCGGAGGCGGATGATGCGGAGTGCTCCGAAGCCCCGAGGCGCGGTCTGAACTACCTGCCGTACTGACGTGAATGCCCCCGGCTGCCCTTTGGGGATTGGGTGTACTTTCAAGCATTTCTCATCAAAGTGGGACAGTCTCATGAGAGAGATGGGGAATCCCCAGATCACCACTGCAATTGTGCTGCTAAATGCTAAGCTCATTTACATATAAAGCGATAGGGGGTCCTTCAAGAAGGAAACTTTCATGTGCACAGTATATGAGCTGAGGAAAATCTGAGTATATGGCATGTTGGGACGGTACTGTAATGCACAGTGTTGTTTCCTGGATGTATTTGTAGTGTCTGGAGTACTGTAACGTCACTTAATGACCAATAAGTCAGTCAATACCTAACACCAAAAACGTACTATGGAAAGTTGTTGAAAGATGTCAGCAAATCTATATACACTAGTGAAATGCAAGTCTATCATTTACATGTGATGGTATACATCTGAAACCGCTGAACCCAATTTGGGAACTCATTAACGAAACTTGGCAGTAGAGGGGGAATGTGACTTTAATTTTGAACCTGATGGCCAGCCCTCCTTTGCAATGGGCATTTGGAAAAAAAGGCAGTAGAAATCCAGCTCTGCCTTCGCAGATATGGTCGATTTCACAGGCTCACGCAGCTAAGACTAATGCCCTTGTAGTGTACAGTCTCCTCCAGAACCTCATCCGCACCAGTCACCCGATCTGCCGGGTCTTTTTGCTCTTTATCAGACGGAACAAATGCCAGTGGAAAAAATGAATGGGCTGTCTTCAGACAAGACAGGAAGTCTACCCATCTGGGTTTTACCTTTCCCTGGGTTTGTATGGAGGCCTGGAGCAAAAATGGAGGGGTCTTCTCTGGTGCAGAGCAAGGGTGAGGGCGGTGATAATAGAAGAAAGTGGTCCTCTGTAATAGAGTTACATCTCACACGTCCAGTGCGGCTGGTATTTAGGCTTTGCTTTTTGCCTCCTATCAAAGGGCCCCTCTGTCTGTGCAGTAAAAGGATTTCTCTCTGTAAGTGTAAAGGATAATTAACCGTTGAGGATCCTTCCCTTGGTTCACATTGTGGTGTGGCTAACCAAGCCGTTTAGTGGTCTTTTCACGCAAAACAGTTGGGGAGGAGAGCCTTTGAAAGCTGGTAATGTCAGATTTACATGTGCAAGAGTAGACTGGCCTCCTAAAGTTCCAATTTAAGCAGCACTTTTGAAAGGAAGTGAATTCTTATACACTGAAGAAGAAAAAAATAAGAAATGCCATAACTCCAGGCTGTACATCAGAACATTTAACTACATGGGAAAGGTTCGAGGATTTATAAACATCAGACTACACTTTCTGACCCTGTCTATTTATTTAATGTTTACAGTAAACAGAGCACCTCAGTTTGGATAGAAACCTATTACAATGACAAAAGTACAGATGCTTATCATCTTGAGAAAGCTTGAGACTGGACTGGTCTGTGGGAAGACAGAAACGAAGAAAGCTGATGTACATTTGCCTCAGAATTTAATTTTAAAGGGCTGATGTTTTTCCAGATAGCTAGCCGTCACTATTTATCCTGCGCTCAGATTCCATACTTGACTCAGGGTGGGGTGTTGTTGTACCCAGAAGCTTGATGACACAATAGCAGAACGTTGTCAAGGTCTGAGAAGGAGGCATTCTGTCAGGACCCGGCATTTGATCTAAGCATTGATGCCAACCTAGTAAATTAACTGTAATAATTTAGAGGCAATTTCCCCCACTTTCCATCATCATGAAAAATTACACCCCATAACAGGCACATACCAGACAGGATTTATTAAAGCAGCGATGGTATTGGATGGCTTTTTAATATAAGGTATCACACATGATGCCTTTGTGTTTCCAGTGGTGTGGCAGACATAATCTATGGACAGGCACTCGAGGTGCTGTCAGATCTGATGCTAGACAGCTGATCTGTCAAGCTTCACTGGCTGATGAACTCAGTGTTTCGGAGACTTCCTATATCAAACAACAGGGGTCTCCTCTCAGCCATATGAGGCACTGTGGCACTGCCAAGTTAGATAAGAAGCTTTCTTTGCCCATGGACTATTGGAATCTACAGGGCATCTGCTACACTTGACTACGTAGAAGTGTTTTTAGCCAAGATTCTAAAACAATGCCGAATGATAACAAGTGAAAGATCTTTTGTGTCTTCGAAACTTTTTTTCTTCTCAACCAGTGAACTCACAAGTCACTTTGTCTCTCACGCCAAGTTCAAACAATTGAGTCAAGTATTCAAGTTTTAGTGTTTTATATTCTAAAAACAATATAATGGATATAAAAACTACAAAGACAACTATTTTCTGAATATACCACTGTCTAACTGTAATTCTAAGGAAGGCAATCTGTTTAATTAAACAGGGAGGGAAGTGTTATAAGCTGTAACAAAAAAAAAGATACGTAGGCTCTGGCTGTAACTTCTTAATTTGTTTGTTTGTTTGTTTGTTTGTTTGTTTTGCCTGGTACCCCACATAGAGCCAGTGCTATTGATATTGTTGTTGTGCTATTATTGTTGTTCTTAGATGTCACATTTTACAGTAAATCTGGAAAAACTGTCTTTTTTTTTTTTCCAAAAAGTGCAACTGCTTTTGGCAATTGCAGTGATCCCTGATTTATCTTTACTGCATATTTTGCATATAGCTCCACCCAAGAACAAGTTATGCAGTTTTTGTGCTTGCGCCACCAAGAGGTGGGGAGGTTATTCATCCCAAGTACATTCATCTCTTTCATTACAAAACTTGTTTGCCGGAGTCTAGTCTATGGTCTGCGGGAGCCGCCATATTGTCATCCCTGAAGAAACGAGAGGTAATTCACTGTGTCTTTCAGACTTGTAATACATGTTTACCCTCTTTAGCGCTTAATAAGTCGTGTTGTTGATCCGTGAAGCTTTGCTGGTATCAGTTCCCAGAGCGTGCGAATTTTCGAACGTCCAAAATTGGTGGGCATCCAGCTAGCGCGCTAACTAGCGAGCTACCATGGTGGCGCTTAGCAAGCTATTCGGTTAGCTAGGCGTTGGGTCTTCACTCATAGCCTGGGATTTCTAGATTGTGCCTCTGGTTTCTAGAAAGCCCATTCAAGCTTTTAAACAGCCAGTATTTATTAAAACAGTCTGTCGTATTCAAATATGGGTCGTTTCAATGTTAATTGGGTAGTCACGGCGTGTGAACAGCCTACACATATTTCCAGACTTTAACCGATTTTCATCATCTGAAGATGGCTGCATCCCCCAAAGCCAGATTCTCCAGTCAATCATGTTCTTCACGACCAGAGATAACGTTGCAATTTTCTCTTGTCCCATCTGTAATGTTGGCAACCTGATGAAAAACGTCTGGATGCTTTTGTTGGACGTATAATTTCGATTAACATGGACTACTACTATTACTTTCTCGCTCGTCGACAGAAACCTTACTACAAGAGTCACAGTAATCTAACATTAACGTTAAAAGGCTAATGTTAGCCATCCATTTGCTAGCCTAGCTATGCAAGTTATCTATCGTTCACTTGGTTTTGGATGGCTAGTCACCTTACTGAGCAAGCTAACTTGGTCGCCTATTTATCAGGTCAGTTGGATAAGTGGATACCGTCTCCCCAATCGTAGATGATTTATGTGTAATTTGATGCAGTTTAGCTATGTAGGTACTGCGCCTTTTAACGCAACACCATCCAGTTAACAAGGGAAATATCTGACTTCGTTAGCCAATTGGAACCCCTGGATTCATGGTGAGCTGGCGCTACCTCCTCGACAAGATGAATGCAGCCAAGTGCATCTCCTGATGCGTTACTGGTTAGTTCGCTGGTTAGCTAGGTAGTTGGCTAGCAGCAGGTACACTGACCCAACAAGCCAGTGATGTTGAAAGATAAAAATGGCACTTGTGGGGGAGTGAGTGTTTGGTTACTGTCCTCCCACCTTTATTTAGTGAAAAATTTAACCTGTTTATCATCCCCGTCAAATTATGATGTAGACCTACCTGTAACTTACCCTGCCCTTTCCTCTGTAAATCTTGAAAATAAGATATTAAAAACGTTATTGATTAATGTGAACCAAAGGCAGCTTGTAGTTAAAGGCCTTTAACAGAGCCCTGCGACGTATTTGGCAGCCATAGGTGGTGTCCAAGGATGTAAAGGTATGTTGATCTGTTGATGGCCAACACGCGAGGACCTTTAGAGGCTAGGTTCGTTGGCTCAGCTATCAAGCCTGGTAGCGGTAGTTCGCCTGCCGACCACGTAAACCAAGTAGCAAGCCGACCTAAATGGCCTATTCGTGCTTAGGTTTCCCTCGTTAAGTTCGTTATCTGAACTGCCTCAGACACTGTCTGGTTCTGAAGTGAGTCTAGGTGGCTTTATCACCGCATTTTTACACGGGTGCTTTGCACCAAACAATCAGTGGTTTCTTTTGCTTTATTTTTTAGACTTCCAACCCATTCAACATGTTTATTTAAGATTTGTTGTGGTCTTCAGGCTGAAGATGTTCTAGAACATCATCTTTTGCCACCCACCACACGTATTGGGTGTCTAGGATAAAATGATGCAAGTGAATTCATTGTCACTACACAAATTATGACCTCTTATGATAGTGATACAGTCTGGGCTGTGCAGCCTTCTAATCTCTCGCCAGCTTCTCAGATCCTTGGATGACTAACTTCACACCCCACACCTCCCTCTGTCTCCCTTCTTCATAGCAGGTTCATGGCTCGCGTTACCTCAGTGCTGCCCAGCAATAGCGATAATTGCGATGACCCCTCTTTCCTCTGTCACACCCTCCCCAGTCTCCACCACCGCCCACTTAAGCAGCTCTGTGGCAACGTCTCACACTGAGCCAGCCACCTCATCGTGCCCTGACACATGTGCTCCATCAAGGCCCAGAACAGGGCCAGGTATTGATCATTGTCAACCGTGAACTGGAATACACATCAGGAGCACTGATTGATCCACTCCAAAGCCTCAAAAGATGGGAAAGATGAGGGTATTCTGCAGTTTTTGCGCTGTATGTCATTGTCTTTGTAGTTGTGAAGTTTGAACCACCACACAGAGAACACCGGGACGCAGAGACAATTGTCACTTTGTTTCAAAGAGTATACATTTGCAGACAACTTGTTCCGGGTAATAGATGAAGAAATAAATTAAAAGGTTTCACCCTGTACATGTGACGATCCATGTTGACAAGAGTGCAGCTCAGCTTCCTTGTCTCAATCCACATTCTTTTAAAGCAGTGGATTTGATAATCGGTGAGCAATCAAAATTGCCTTCCAACGTTTCAGCAGATTCTTACTATTTCCGTCATCTGTAGACAAAGAAGCCAATGTACCCCTCTTAAACCTGCATGGGTGTCATTGTACGTCATGTGTCTAAAAGTGTGGAAAGTAGACCGTTAATTCCGTATGACTCTTGACCCTGGTGAGTGAGTGATGGAAGAGAGGGACCGAGTGAGCAATGGGAAGATTTGGTATTTCATCTCACCTTTCTTCCATCACCAATGCGTCACTGCTGACTGCTTGGGCAAGGATGGGCGTTCCCAAAGCAACAGCCAGCCCGCCTGTATGGTGTTGGTGTGTGCTCTACTTTCAGTTGACCCCCCCAACACACACACACACACCATCAGGGGCTAGAGCGCCTCACCCCTGCCAAATTCTCCGCATTCTGCCCTCTAACTATGGGTAGTGTAGCGGTCTGGAGCGGCAAGCAAACAAAAGATAATGAGACGAAGGGCCCACAAAAACAGAATCTCCATTTTGCTATTCTGAAAGCGTCCTTAATTGACAGGCTTTGGGAAGATGACTGGACCAGGAGGAGGAGGAGGAGAAAGAGTGCCCATGTTAGAACTGGCATCCTCTTATTGGTGCTCTCTCTTCTTCAGTACACAGTGTGGAGGGTTCAGATGCAGCCATTGAGCTCAGGCCTTCTCCGTATGCCGTGTCTTTTGACTTCTGAATATAGAGTAATTGGATGTAGCCTACTCTAGTACCGTGTCCCCACCGCTACCACCACCTCAGCCCCCACCGCCCCCACCCCTTTAAGCTGCAGGTAAATAAAGCTGCTCTACTCTGGAGGTGGCGCAGACCTTGTGACTGAGCACAGCATGCAGTGACGTCTAATTATGAGTCTGGCCTGTGTGAAAGTAGATCAGGAAGGCACTTTCCTCTCTTGACTTGCTCTGGAATTGTTAGCAATTACTCAAGTTTCTCTCGCCCACAGTGTACCCTGTGTGTTTTTATTTTTTAATTTATTTTTTGATATTTTTAAGCGCATAATAGACATTTGCCTCTAATCTGGACATGAACACCTCTTTATGGAAAAAAGTAGTGTGTAAACATGGGCAATAGCCCACATCAGTAGACAGTCAATATATCTCGTCTGAGCCCTCCTCACATAGTGTCATCTGTTGCTGCGACTACACTGAATTCAGTCGGAATGTTTGAGGACACTGGTTCTATAGGCCAGGCAGCTAAGGGCCAAAGTGTAGCTTGAGCACCAGTACAAAGAACATTTCTGTTCAATCTTTTAAGGGGACGCCTGGGACCTACTACCTCCTAGTGTTGTTGTGCTGTGTGGTTTTTTTTTCTTCTCTCCTCTTTCAAAACGTTCATCGCACAACCCAAGTCATGAGACCCAAGAATCAAAGTAGTAAAGGAGAGACCAGACGCACATTCTTGGTGATTAAGTCCCCACAAACACTGTGCATCTGAATCCATTTAGTTCAGGCTGCTTTGTTGGGCTATTATCTGTGTTGTGGAGTTAAGTTGGAAGTTCTTAAAAAGGCCCCTCTGACCCAGCAAAACAAGAGCGAACTTCGCTTTGGTTCCACTATGGTTGTCTCTCCGAACTATTCAGAACAGCCAGTGCTTTATTCTGATGCATTGAATACTTTTGGTTTTTTTCCTCTCTCTCTTTTTATCTGTCTCTTTTTAAAGGGAGTCTTTTATACGCAAGCTTTTAAAGTAAGAACCCGTATTTTTAGTTTGTGCATGACTTGTGCAACGTTAGCTTTTGTCAGTGCGAGAGGACTCTGCATGCAAAGTAGGTCACGGATTTCTTGCCCTCAGCAATGTTGACGTAGCGTAGAGCTCCACGACACGATGACGTGCATCGCCAGGGCCACTGCTTCCAAAGAAACGCGTGCAGCCTGAAATTATCTCTCTTTAACTTCCTTGTATTCGTTTTGTGTCTTCCTTTTTCATTCTTTCTTTCGCTCTCTCTTCTCTACCATGCAGTCCTGAGCACCGAGTTGCCGAGCCCTCCTGGCAATGTCCGGTCCGGTCACCAGCCGATCCCGGGTCTACCCCGACGTCAACACACAGAGGCCGCGTGAATACTGGGACTACGAGTCGCATGTGGTGGAGTGGGGGTGAGTGTTCCGCCACAGACTGATGGATGAATAATTGGATGGATGGATGGATGGATGGATGGATGGATGTGGAAACAGGGGTGTGGAATGAATGCGTGTGAATGTCACTGAAGGTGGGGGTGGGGGGTGGTGGTGTACAGATGGGCTCAGAGAAGCATGTATGACAGGATAATATGAGGCTGGCGAGGTGTGTTAGACACCCTGGCAGTGTGGGTTTTCTAAGACTCGTCTCAGCCAGGGTTCACACTTCCTGCACCGGGGTGGTGAGCTCGACTGCCACAGAGTATCTAGATTCTCGCCGATTCGGTGAACAATCGTAGCCGCGCCAGAGGACGTGCGTATCAACGGGGGCCGTGTGAACACTCTAACCTGCTAACATGGGCGGCAAAATGGAAATGCAGCCAGCGTGCACTGCACACACAAGGCAAGGCAGGCAGTGGGAACCCAACCAGGGGCTTAGTGTCAAGGCTGTGCCTACAACAGGTGGCATAACTCCAGTGTGACACGTCAGAGCTGTTAAGGGGGGTGGGGGGCTGGGGATGTGGGATTTAAGGGTGGGTTTACATCATTTCCTTTTCAGTCTGTCTGCCACCCCAATTTCCATTGCTCATCATTCAACTAAAGTGATAACGTAATGTTCTTACTTACTCATTTAAAAATTATTTATCGTATTTTAAGATGCTCATCTTGAATGGAAGTCAGGAAGAGGGGTTGTAAATGATAATGGGTTGATGCAGGTACAGCAGGCTTATAGAGGAGAATGATTGGGATTGGGCTTGGGAATGTAGAGGATGGTGGGGGGAGTGGTCTGATAGTTGCAGTGGATGGTGTAGGGTGTGGTCTGGCCTGTGCACTGAGCGCTGCTAAGCGCTGTGCTCTCCCCCAGTCTTGCCTGTCCCACCCCCCACCCACTCACCCATCCACAACTGCCTGCCACTGAGACAGAGACAGAGAGTGAGTGAGACTGCTGCTGCAGGTATTTGCTTCCATATGTGCTTGTTTTATGGGCCGTCTCTAACCCAGGGCTCTGCAGGAATGCGCTGGCCTCTTCACTGCAGCACTGGGCCTGCGCTTGAACAGTCGCAGATCATGCACTGACATTTACACTGGCGTTCTCTCTCTACTCTGTTTCCCCCTTCTCTCCCTACCCCCTTCCCTTTCTTTCCCTCTTCCGTTCCCTTTCTTTCTTTCCCTCTTTCTTTCTCACTCTGGTTCTCTCTCTACTCTGCTCCCCCCTCTTTTTAACTCCTTCCTTTTTCTTTCTGTCTGTGTGTGTCACTCTTGTCTGTTGGTCTCGTCTCTCTCTCTTACTTTTTCCCTCTGTCTCCTTATGTCTTCCTGTCTATTTTTCTTTCTGTTTCCGTCTGTCCTCTTTTCTCCCCGTCCTCAGAAATCAGGATGACTACCAGTTGGTGCGGAAGCTCGGCCGGGGCAAATACAGTGAGGTGTTTGAGGCCATCAACATCACAAACAATGAGAAAGTGGTCGTCAAAATACTAAAGGTAAAAAAAAAAAAAAAAAAAACAGTGAAAGTGCTGCAGTGGCTTCCGTGCGTGGCCATGGCTGGAGGCCATTTGTGCCCTCTTTAGCTCTCACCTCTAGGGTCAGAAACCGAGAAACACTCTATTCCCTTCCCGATGCTCGTCCTTCTGCCATGACAAAGCAGGAAATGGGAGTAGAATCTGGATTTTTATTTATTTATTCATTTATTATTTTTAGCTTATTTTGATTTATTACTAACTGCAGACCCTGAGGTGTAGACCCCTCTACACAGAGAAAAGCCTCCTGGATGAAGTCCAGCTGTTAGCAACCTAATGAAGCTTTTCCTCACTCCTGCCAAGCCTTCCCTGTTATACATCCGTATATTAATGTTTAACCAAATGGATTAAGCCTTTTTGTTAAGTGTCAGAGAAAATTCCTTTTTCCATTTCTCTTATATTAAAAGCGGTGGCACACATTAGTTTTTTAGACACAATGAATGCTTGTCCTTAAAATGAAATAAAGTAAAGAGAAAAGCTATTCTATATCACGTATTTTGTGTCTTGCCGTACACAGCCAGTAAAGAAGAAGAAAATCAAGCGAGAAATTAAAATTCTCGAAAACCTGCGAGGAGGCCCCAACATCATCACACTCTTAGACATTGTCAAGGACCCCGTGGTGAGTGCACCCCTGAAATCGCACCCAAATAAAGAACTTACTGGCACGACTGAGGTCGTTCGATGACAGTCGGCTGAAACAATTGATGTAATTGACCCCCTTCTCTCCATCTCTGTCTGTCTGACCTCTGCAGTCTCGGACGCCAGCGCTGGTTTTTGAACACGTTAACAACACAGACTTCAAGGTAAACAATATACTCTTCCTCTCGTGCACTCATTAGGTTTCACTCTCTACATTTTTAACAATGTCAAGGAATTAACCAAAACTTTTTTTTCCCCCCTCATTTCAGCAATTGTATCAAACGCTATCGGACTACGACATACGGTTCTACATGTATGAGATTTTAAAGGTAAGCTCTCCCTAAAGACCTCTTTTCCCACATGCTCTTGAAAAAGCAAAAATGATTTTTGCACACCTCTACAGAGGACAGGTGGGTCGGACATTATCACGGCCTAACTTAAGGAAAAAAAACTCCTACACACTGTCCATTCTGCAAGCAAGACTTAATTCACAGTGTTTCGGTCATAACCCTTCATCAGGTTGCTTCACAGGGTTTAGAACCTCTGAAGCAACCTGACCGACACATTGTGAAATAAATCTTGCTTACGGGACAGACGGTGTGCTGGAGTGTTTTTCCTCCATGAGTGCTCTACCTGCCTTTCTGGCCTTTAGACGATTCGACCGAAGAATATAATTAAATACATGTCCTGTTTATCTTTCCACTGAAAACAATCAGTGCGGGAGGATATTGACCTTACTTTTCCCCCTTAGCCAATCTGCCTTACCACTCACATATTATAAATGTGAGCATTGTACTAAACTGATGTATTTACCAGTGCATGTTTAAAAGTGCATTAGAGTTAAATGAGTTAAATGTTTTTTAAATGTCTTAAAAGAGTTAAATGTCTTAGGACACCCGAGAACAAAGGAAAGAGTCTTGAAAAAGTGGTCGATGTCATGATGGTATTGCAGCGCACACTTACAAGCGCAAGTATATGAATATCTTTACTGCCGGTCTGCCCAAGAGGCTTTGGATGCTACACATTCACTGCTGCACCTCGTGCCTGTTGTGGTGATAGGCGCCGGCTTCCCCTCTGGCCCTCTCCAGCCTGCGGCAGCAGCAGCCGTGGGGATTTAAGCTGTGCGGCAAAGGGCCTCTCGGAGGCTGACCCAGCTAGCCTGCCCCATATGGAGCCGGCATGTGTTAAAGTCATAAGGATTTATTTATGGACGGGGGCCCGCCTTCGACGCCTCTGCTACGTCAGGCCTTGCCCCGTCAGCCTTGCCTCGACCCCCCCCCCCCTCCCTACTCCCCTTTTCTCGTCGCCCTTACACCCTCCCTAACTCTTGGTCCCCCCTCATGCCTGAGATTGGGGTCTCAGCTGCTCTTTGTTTTTGAAGTGCTTGAAAACAGCAACACCAGTCATCATTATATTTATACACACACGCACACACGTTTTTCACACACACTCGTCTTTTTTTAGTGGACTTCATGTTGGTCAGCCATGACACGTGTCAAGAGCTCCAGGCTGTGTGACCCTCTTGTGTCGCAACATCGTAACAAACGAGGCCCTCGCAGCTCATTTCTCTACGAGCCTCCTGCTCTGCTCCAAGAGCGTTTTTTTTTTCCCCCCAGCCCTCTCATTGGCTGGGACAGGCGCCAACCAGAGCCAACTCTTCCCGTGATAGGCTGGTGTGCCGGTCATGTGGGCCGAGGGAGGTGGGGTGAGGGTGGTGACTTCTGCCAGACTCAGGTGTGCTAAGCTGGATCACCAAAAGCCGGCTGACCGCAGCTCACACAGGAAGAGCATCTGCCACTGCAACTCCTTCATCCCCACCAAACGGAAAAGGAAGACACTGCTCGGCGTTAGAGGGGGTGGGGGGGTGAGGTTGGGGTTCACCTGGGGACGCTCTCGGAGAGAAACGGGGTCAGCAGTGCATTGGGTCAGTCCCTCCTCTGACCGATGCCAGCGTGCACTGTCACTCCGTCACCTGAATGCGCAACGTGGCAACGGTTGCTAAGGGTAGACGTGGAACTCGATTGTGCCACGCTGGCAAATGGATGCCAGCCATTCTAAACAGATTCAGTCACACACAGTCAGAATGCGACTAAGTAGCGTGTCAAAGTGTGGCGAAATTGTAACAAGTTTATCAAGATGCATTTATGTAAACAAAAAAAAAAAAAAAAATCCACAGATCAGTTGAAATTTATGGTGTCTCTGTTTTAACAGGCTCTGGACTATTGCCACAGTATGGGAATCATGCACAGAGATGTTAAGCCACACAACGTCATGATCGACCACGAACACAGAAAGGTAACAGTCTCTCCTGATTGGTTGAAGTCTAGTTCCTACTAACAGTCCACCCTTTGCCTTGATTAGTCAGTGGGGAAGAAGAATCACTAAATATGAATGATGGGGTCCTTTTGCTATGCATTATTTCATAAAGTCTGTACTTATTTTAAGTACTTAATTCTTAAAGTCTGTACTTTTAAGTACCAGACACAGCTGAGTTTAGCAATGCGGATAGATTAAGTTGGCACTGTACATAAGTGTCTAATTGTAACCTTTTGTCCAGCTTGTTAGGGTGATGTTTCATTTTAGAGGTAAGACCAATTTTGTAGACGGCTACTGTTCCCCATAATCTGCCCTTAAATGAGCTAAATTGCCAATAACACGTTAATATCTACAAGGCAACTCTAAAGCCATCCTGCACCCCTGACTGATGGTGTGCTTTTAATCTTGCCAAGACGTTCGTTAAGTATCATTTAAGTTTTTTTTTTTTTTTTTTTTAAGTATCAATCTTTTAATGCATTGTAGGTATTGGTATGATTCTTCTTTAGGTACAGGGATGTAACACACTGACCATTATAGTTTTCAACAGCAGTGTAAATGATATTAATGTTGTAATGTATTTCAATGTATCTGAAAAATATAAGTGGTTTCATAGAGCCACTGCATCCATGCCATGACTGTAGATCTACTTTAGGGACTGATTACCAATTTGCTCGTTTCGGTGAAAATACTAATCCCAGTTTATTTTGTCACAGCTCCGTCTGATAGACTGGGGTCTTGCAGAGTTCTACCATCCAAGCCAGGAGTATAACGTGCGGGTGGCCTCACGATACTTCAAGGGTCCGGAGCTGCTGGTAGACTACCAGGTCAGAAACTATAAAGCTTCTCCTTTTCACCAGCATCCCCCTGCCCCCCTTCATCTTTAAGTAGATGGGTCCTGGGTATTCAGAGAACATGGTTAAATCACAGTGAGTTGTAATACTCCCCTAATACGACAGTGTTATGGTTTCCTTCTCTTGGCAAAACAAAGCCACTGAGCTCTCCTCTTAGGAGGTTTACCACTTGCTTGGAGTTAACAGACCCAGACCAAGCAAACCTTCTTTCTGGAATACCTTCCACACCCTCCCTGCCTCTTGTGCTTTTGTTTTTCTGTGTTGTGAGTAAAATACAACCGCACACTTCACATTATCAACTCATTCTTGCTTTTCTGTGTGCTTTGTTTGTGATGGTGCAGATGTATGACTACAGTTTAGACATGTGGAGCTTAGGATGCATGCTGGCCAGTATGATCTTCAGGAAAGAGCCCTTCTTCCACGGACATGACAACTACGACCAGGTATGCCTATTCTGCATGCATTTTCTCTCTCCCACTCACTCTCTCTCTGATTCATTTACTTACACACACACACACACACACACTCTCACTCATTCATTTACACACACACTCTTTCTCACACGAACACTCACTCACTCACATACACACACATACACTTCTTCCACACGAACATTTACAGAAACACAGCATTGCATGCCAACCACCATATAGTTTTTTTTTTTTTTGCTTTGCACTGTTAATATTTTCTGTAAAGACGTTTAATGTAAAGACAGGAAATGGGTTTTAGTTTTTTTCACTTGAACACTTCTACGGCCACCAAGTGGCTTTCCCTGAGCGGTACAGGTAGAGCGTGCGAGTGCATTCGTGTCTCTTACTGCCACCTGCTGTCTGAGAATCACTTGTCCTCCATCTCTTTCTTCCCCCTTCCTCCTCCTTTTCCTCCTCCTCCTCCTCCTTGTGTCTCTCTCCTCCAGCTTGTACGAATCGCAAAAGTCCTGGGCACGGAAGACTTGTACGACTACATCGACAAGTACAACATTGAACTAGATCCCCGGTTTAATGACATCTTGGGCAGGTGGGTTTATCTTTCCAACCATTTCTTATGGTAGAACTAGATTTCCAGTGTGTGTGTGTGTGTGTGTGTGTGTTCTACCAGAATCCACCTTTTATAGAGATTTGAAGTGCAATATGTGAGGTTCATTTTGTGCTCGACCATACTATGGTCAGTGCTGACTTTGGGTGGTGACTCATCAAACCATAGCAACAACTACCTTCAAGGATCTTTGTAATCATAGATGTGGAATGTTGTGTTGAACTATCTAAAAAATGCAGTTATGCTGTTGGCGCAAGAGTTGACGTGGGCGTGTGTGTGACGTGCTTGTGTGTCTACGCAGACATTCTCGAAAGAGGTGGGAGCGCTTTGTGCACAGCGAGAACCAGCACCTGGTCACCACAGAGGCCTTGGACTTCCTGGACAAGCTGCTGCGCTACGACCACCAGGCGCGCCTCACGGCCAGAGAGGGCATGGAGCACCCTTACTTCTGTGAGTCTCGCACCCCACCCCACCCCCGTCTCTCAGTCACTTTTACACTCATTACCCCCATCCTATAAACATTACGTTGCATTGCATTTGGCAGACGCTTTTATCCAAAGCGACTTACAAAAAAAGGACATAAGCAAACAGAGGTGTAAAGGGACACAGAGTAAGCAGACAACCTTTATACGTACAGGGAGGTGCATGTGTCAGAATAACTTTCCCGGGGCAGGGACGCTGCAGACATATGTACTTCCACATAGGGACAGAGAAAGAGAGTTTGGTTTAGGGATTGTTAGTTTTGTTAGTTAAACACACCGCTGGCCCCTTCCTCAAGGCTAAGGGGTCTTATTTCCTACTGTGTACCACCTTTATCTCACCCTTGCAAGCTCCTGCTCCGTGAAGCATTTTTATTAGTAAGTAAACTATTTTCTATTAATATTTTAATATTAATGCTTACTACTAATGTTTACTTTTAATATTTACTCCTAATAGCTATAGTGGTGACACTGCAGTTTAATTTTTTCATTGACAACACTGATATTACTTCCAAGGTCCACAAGATGGCACAAGACCTTAGTCACCTGTGTCTGTGAAGAGGGAAGAAGGTCACAGTTAAAACTTAGATGCAGTGCCTGGAATAAATAAACCACTGTGAACTGCAGTAACAAATCAGCATACTTGCAGCACCACATAATGGAAAAATTCAGAGTAATAGTCTGTCACGTCCCAAATATAATTACAGCACATCATTGCGTCTTTGGCAATGTGTGTCTGTGTCCCTCACTTTTGTGTGTGTGTCTGTGTCCCTCACTTTTCTTGGGCTGGAATTATGGACTTGCTGAGCACTACTGATTGCATTGGTACTGAGAGTACTTCAAGAGCATAGATGTTGCATTCTCACCCCAGCAGCGGGGTTGCGTCCTCATCTTGGCCCCAGTCACATCAGCACTATATATTACCATCCACATTCCCAAACTCCAGGGTTTTGCACAAAAAAAGACACTTTTTATGTATTAAAAACAGCTGGCTACGAGCCTGCAGTCCTTAGATGGCACCCATAGATGATGTCCAGGCAGTTCATGTAGTTCTGATAGCTTACTGCAAAAATATTTTTGATGGAATTCCTTCAAAAATCAGCTGAGACATGTTTTTCTTTTGATCAGCATTAGTCCAGTTCAGATCTTTTAACTGTCATTTGGTCATGTGTCAACTTGGATATGTTGTTCTGCTCAACTGTCCAGCTGGTAGTCATGGTGATACATTTTTGTCATGTTGGACACGGTTGACATGTTTGACATGTTGCGCTAATGTCTTGCGCTGTGTGTCCCTTGCCAGATCCCATAGTGAAAGACCAGGCCAGGATGGGCTCCACATCAGGACTGTCAACGGGCTCAACCCCCGTCAGCACATCCAGTATGATGACTGGTACAGAACACTCACTCTGACACACAATCTCTCTCTCCTTTCTTTCTTTCTTTCTTTCTTTTTTTTTCTTTCTTTCTTTCTCTCTCTCTCTCTCTCTTACTCACACACAATAACATGTACTGGTTCTCTTGGGCCATAGCTTAAAGTGTAATAGTGTTTTTTTTTGAAGCCAGAGTCTTTTCACCATAAGTCAAACACCACCTCAAGAGCTAGGTTGCTAAGTAATGTCGAGTTTGAACATCTCTGAAGCTCACAGCCAAAATGCTAACTGTGAATGTACCAGGGATGGCAGCCAAATGTATCCAAATCGACACTTTTTTTTTTTTAACGGCTGAAAATGGCACTACATCTTTGGCAGTCCCTTCACATAAAACAAAGTGGTAGGAACTTGGCGTATTTTCAGTTTGTTAAAAAGACTGTTTTACATAACTTACCAACTGTCTTCCCGTAGCCATTTTGGATGTGTGACTGCTGGGCCCTAGTATGCACACAGTTAACTATTTGGCTGGGAGCTCCCAAGATGGTCATATTTATGAGTGTAGTTTGTCTGTGTACTGTGCGTATTTAGCTCACAAGTGAAACACTGCCTATTTTCTGATCAAATCCTCCCCTCTGGTGCAGGCATCACATCCATGTCGTCCTCCCAGCAGCCGCTGGGCAACATGGCTGGCTCCCCGGTCATCTCGGCTCCCAGCGCCCTGGCCACACAGGTTCCCACGGCAACGGGGGCGCAGCCCTGAGCCGCCGTCTCGATGCTGCTGCCATCACACAGAGCCCCCCCACCCTCGTTCCCACCCAAGCCCCCCCACCCCACCCTCTCCCTGGCCACATTTTTATGTCGAGTATACCGAACCAAGAGAAGAGAACAGACAAAATTAGGTTCCCTTTTTTCTTTTCTTTTTTCTCTTGTTTTTCTTTTTTTTTTTTTCCATACAATAATTATATATTGAATTCGGGCGCAAAAAGCAGAAGATATTACGTCGCGTCTGTGTCCGGATTGAAAAGTGTAGCTGCGTTCTTTGATGATGACCGTGTCTAGAAATGCAACTACAATGTAGAAAATGAAAAATGGATAATAAAATTTATTTTATATGTCCCTAAAGTCCTGTTTATTTTGTGCTTGTGGGTAGTATGTGTGAGCTTTTTTTTCTGGGGGGGAACTAGATTGTTCCCTCCTTTTTTTTTTTTTTTTTCCTTTGGTTCCCCCTGCTGATTTCCTGGCTTTCTGTTGTAATGCAGATGTCTATTGTCACAAATTTCACCATTTACAGCTGGTGTTGTATTGAAACTGAGTTAAGACAGCCATACCATATACTACTTAGAGCTACCATAGACTAATGAAGGCCACTGTTGCATTTTTGTCTTCTGATTAAAGAGGATGTTATGTCACCATCTACTTGACCTATCGGATAACATCAGGTGTCAATCCCAGGTTCAAACAGTAAAAAACCTTGCCACAAATTTGATCCAACCAGCTCTGAATCAGCTGATCGTAATGAGCAACTCAAGACAGGTCGATCAGCTACTCCATGAAGTCACCTGTGAAAACGTGGCAGGGTTTTTACTTTCTGAACCTGGGATTGACAGCTCTGGATATCATAAATCAAGACTATTTAGAGTGGTTTTACAAATGTTTGTAAACTCCTTGAAAATGTAGCCATTTGTTGCATGTGACTATCCCCAGAACCAAGTGTTGCTTTGTAATGCTATTGTAGATATTTTCTGTTGGGATCCTGCAACGTTTTTTTTATTAGTGTTTAGGGGTTTAAGGGCCTCTTAAGCAAGACAGCTCTGATGTGTAATGTGTCCTGCTTTTGAAGTTACTTCTTGCCACTTCTTTCACCCACATGAGAAGGTCATGACCACCTCAGCAATCACATCCTTCTTCCTTCAGTCCACATTCCTCAGATACAACACGGGTTGGTGGAGGGCCAAAGGAAGAGAACCGTTCTTTATCACTGGTCTTCCATCAACAACGAAAACGTGTTTGTATAGAATGCCGCAGCCCCGGACCAAGGTGCCGTCTCGCTGGCCACACCGAGGGGGATTTCCCTGTTGACTACCGTCACGTCTTGTCCTATGGTCTTGTCCTCAGGGATAGAGTTACAAGGGTTGTTCTTAACTTGAGATGAAAGACCTTTACTCAGTGACGCAACACTACTAGACCTAGATTCCTCAGATAGCACAAGAGGGGTGATGACAAACTTGTGATAGTGAAACCGTGATTTCAGAAGTACAAAAAAAAAATAGAAAAACTAGTTGCATAGAAACTATAGCTGCGTGGCAAAATAATATGAATTTGCTTCCAGCAGGTGGCGACAACGTATCTTTCTGAGGAGCGAAGCAGACCGGCAGACACACACCGATGAGCTGGCACTTGCGGTCCGCCCATGAGTCACTCCCGGCTCGCTCCTGGTGTGGTAATGATCCTCCATCATCTGTTTAAAAAAAACAGTGAGAGTTCTCGGAAAGATCACAACTTTTTTATTATTTTATTAATTCTATACAAGTGAGGCCAGATGCCTCAAAAGACAACAAAATAAAGGCAGAAAAAAAAAGAGGCGAGTCAGAAGCAAGAGACGAGAGCAACGTCCTCCGTCTCCAGTGGAGAAATCTGTGCTGTTGAGGAGCAACAGCTGGCTTCAAACCAGCTGGCTCATGGGTGCAAAGGCCTCCATAAGATGGTGTGTGTGTGTGTATGTGTGTTGAGTGAGATTCGCTGCCAGGTCTGCTCCATGTGGATGCTTTTCAGTTACTTTGCAGATTTGATCTAGTTCACCCACCATGATGAACTAGAGACACACACGCCGACTGTGGAGCAGGGAGAACTTCCACAGAAGCATTCCACATGGATGGCCACTCCCGTTAGGAAGACTGACATTTCCTCTTCTTCAAACACGTACACACACACACGTTAACACACACATTAACACACTCCGTCTGAGAATGCATACTCCTCACCTGACATTTGGTTTTATCAACATTAAAAATAAAACAATAGAAAAACAAAAAACCAAAAAGTTGTTGCACTACATCCCACATTGAATTCCCTCGCTGCAGTCATGTGACAGGGCCTATATCTTCTTCAAGTGCTAAACTGGCTGTACACTCACACAAACAAAAGACTGAAGCATCATGAGGAAGTATACCAGCACAAAGCAGCATTTGTAGCGTCGCCACAGCAGGTGAGCAAAGAGGGATTTTTGTCTTTCCCGACCGTTTACAATTCATAGACAAAATGAGAGAGCAGGGGGAGAAAGATATTTAAAAAGAGAGCAGGCACAATAGAATACATATCCCATATGTCCCTACGATTCACATTTTTGTTGTCACACAGCTAGCTCTCGCTCTTTATCAAAGGCAGAAAGTTCATTTTGTTTTCCTTCTGTGATATTTTGTTTCAGGAAGAGGGACACTGGTTGACTTGAATGCAGCCAATCACAGGAGACCATAGTTGGAGTTTTGTCTGTGCGGTGGTGGTGGTGGGCTGTTGGTGGTGCCTGTATGTGTGCGTGTGTAGGGTGGGGAAGTGATTTGGGGCACAACAGGTCGGTGCGTGTCTAAGAGCCAGGATGGCTTTAAGGCAGCAGCAGATACCCCACCATCTCCAACCTCTTGGCTGCAACCCAACTTTCGGGAGCAAAAGGCACAACTGCCCCCTCTGCCCTCCTTTGCCCCCTGCCCTGCCCTATACACCCCACCCTGCCCTGCCCTCCCCTTTCTTTTCCTTTCCCTTCCCCACCCCTAATGTCCACAACAAGTGACTTTATACCCCATGGAAGCTCAACCAGACCCTATAAACAGTTTGCGTTTTTTTTCGTCATCGTCGTCATTGTAGAACAGCAAAGTGCATCATCCGGAGGCTGCCAGGTCCATTTCATTCATTCATTTGTTTCAGATCTGTACTGTCTGTCCTGGAGTGGGGGTGGAGGAGGTGGGGGGAGGGTGTGGGTGTTGGAGGTGGTGGCGGTGACAGTGACAGGGTTTGTCCTCGTGGTTCTGTCCTGGGTCACATGATACAGCACTTGTTCTTGAAAATGTGCGGGTGCTTATAACGCAGTCTCTGTTTGGGCCGGTACTTCTCCAGATAGGTGAGCTGCTTGCTGTTGATGGCTCCTCGGCGCTTCCTGAAAATGGCAAGAGATTCAGGCAGATTACAATCAATGGCAGCAACAGCAGCAGCAGCAGGAGCAGGAGCAGCATCAGTAGCAGAAGTCAATGTCATTACTCTCTTACGGACTTGCTAACTTAATATTCAAGACGTTGGTGCAGCACACTTCAAGGAGGGCCCGTCCCCACCACACACACAGACGACTGCAACCATCGAGAGGAGCCAAAGAGTTGGAGAATACTCACTGTCGGATGAACTGAATGGCATCTTCGTACTTCATTCCGCTCTCAATCAGTGCCAAGGCCACTAGGACTGGCGCCCTGTTTAAAAAAAAAAAAAACATTTTAGAAATGATGAAAAGGGATGTAGTTGTTGAATGCCAGCTTTTCCTTTCTGTGCATGTGTGTGTACGTGTGTTGGTGCTTGACTGTGTGTGTGTGCGCTTCACTGTGTGTCTGACTCTGTGTGGGTGTGTGTGTGTGTGTGTGTCTGACTCTGTGTGTGTGTGTGTGTGTGTTTTGGCCCTCTCTAAACCACTCAGTCACTCTTGCTGCCTCTTTCTTTTTGGACAGGGCTTACTCTCACAAATGGCAAAAGGAGCTAGAAGATTAGACCAAGCATTGTGAAGTCAGGAAAAAAAACTACCTCTCTGTTTTTGTAACACCACCGTCACAATCTAGCGAAAATAGTTCGTCATCATCTACGTTCACTGGCAGGTAAAGAACAAAAACGTAAATAGCTAAAAAGACCAGGAAACTTAAATTCTGAGAATGTGCACAAGAACATATGAAGGATTCTACGAACCCTCAAAAAGTTGTTTTTTGGTGGCAGGGTCCTTCCACCCCCCCCCCCCACGCCCCAAGTGCGTCAGAGCCTGAGGTTTACCGCCCCAAAAAGATGAGAACAGCAGTGAAGCAGGGCCTCCTCCTCCTCGAACGTCACTCTCTCTCTCTCAATCTCCCCCTCTCTTTTTCACTCTCTCCTTTTTCCCTCCCCGCCTCCTTCCTCCCTCCACTATTGCAAAATGGTCGTAAAGAGTGTTCTTTGAGAGTGGTGGGAGGCATGCGGACAGGCACTCTGATGCAATACCCCACCGAGCGAGTTATGGGGGTGGGGGGGGGGGGGGGGGGGAAAGCGAAAAAAACGACACAGACTTTCACCCCACTTGTGTGAGTGATTTCTTCATTGTTTTCTCTTCGGTAGGGAGAGCGAGCGAAAGGCGGAAGGCAGGGTGAGGTAAGGGCATTTCAGGTCCCCTGCCTGCCCCACTCCCACCCCTACCTCCTCCCACACCCACCCATCTCCTCCGGTTACACGGCCCCTGCAGCGCACATGTAACCCCCCAAGCACATAAGCAGGAGACTGGGGTGGGGTCTGTTATAAATACAAATTGGTAGGGAACACCAGATTCAATTAGGGAGCATTAGCTTCGAGCCAGAACGGGGCCGGTACCCCTCACACCCAACCCTCGCAACTCTTAATCCCACCCCCCACACCCCAATGAAAAGGTCATGGGGAGGTCATACTTTTCTAAGCGGGGCAGCAAAAACAAACGCTCATTTTAACAAAACAAAACAAAAAAAAAAAGTTTAAAAAAAAAAAATTGAAGAAAAGTCTTCCTGTTTCGTCTTGGAGCGTCACCTTTTGCTCCGGCTAAGAATACAGCGGGATCGGTGCCCCACAGAGGGCACTGTGGCGGGCTTGTTGACTTTGGCACGGCGCTTGGCAGCCGAGGCCGATGTGTCCAGCCCTGGCACCTCACGACCGTCACCAGGGCTGTCACTCACTTCCACCAGAGAGCGCCAGGCCATTTCGGGGGACAAAAGGGAGATGAGTGGCCTACTGCAGAGCCGACTTGGGCAGGGCCTGACTGTTCTGCAGAGCATTCAAGAGGTCCGTGAGACAAACACAGAGTGATGGCACACCAAAACTACCAAGGAGAGTGAAAGCACACAGCACTGTGGCATCGTAGCATTTCAGGTTTGACTTCAATGCATGGCACAATTACTACCCTATGCCATAACTGGTTAGTTAGATAAACTAAATGGCACATGTACTAAAAAGTACATTTATGACACATTTACAGAAGGTTTCCATGTTTCCATCTGCAGTGCATTACATTTGCTTTATAAAAGGGAGAGCTTGTGAGCAGCTTTGTGATCCAAAATGTCAGGGCAACTTTGAACAACTAATAAAAACAGCAAGAAAATGTCAGTTTATGCGAATAAACATGTTTCCATCGACCACAATTCCACTAAACCTTATGGAAATCAGGTTAATCTACCTTCTGCAGTAAATTAATTATTCGACCTGGAAAGTTTTATGTGGATTTCATATGGTTTCACACAAAAACAGTTGGATGGAAAACCCAGCTAACTTTTTCACAGATGTTATTGTGTACTACAATCCAAGAGCTTTTCATGTGCAACACATTTCAGAAAAAGTTTTCCGACCTTCCAAACTGCCGGTATGCTGCATTATGTCTGTCACAGTATGTACAGAGTGGCTATCATGGTGTGCAGTACCAAATCAACCAAACAGACACTACTACTACTACGGATCTGGAATTCACTCCAGTGTGTAGTTTCAGTGGTGCAGCGGTTAGCACTGTTGACCTCCGAGTGGTCCACCTCAGAGCTATTCCCGACCATGACTTGGTTTTACATATTTTATTTTACGGCCAGTAAATGAATTCGTGCCGCCACAAACTTACTGACCAAATAGTCTGTAGTTGACCATGCAGCATCATGGCTGCACACCAAAGGGTGGTGGTGGTGGTGGTGGTGGTGGGGGGGGGGGTTCAGTGGGGCCTGTGTGGATATTGCCCTTAGAGAAGCACTTAGAGAGGGGGGGGGGGGGGCAAACTCTCCCATCTCTCAGCCCCGAGTTGAAGAGTACCCTTTTAGAATTGCAATAGGACCTAAACTTCTTTTCTTCCCAGTGCAATAGGTAAAGGGATAATGTTCTGTGAGGAGGTCATTCTCGTGGAATAAGCCCCTGACAGAGTGATGCAGTACCTCCCCGCCGAAACAATATCCCGCTTATTATATGGCTACTTGCCAGAAAATGGTAACAGAGGAGTTAGAAACTTCTAACAATGTCATATTTGAAATGTTTTGTTGCCGCTTCAAAGCATCCGCTGCTAAAAATAGTTTATCGAGGACACAGAATGTATGTGTTGCGTAGCAACATGTCCAGCTGCTAAATAACTCGTTAAAGCTTATTGATGAGATTCTGTTACTACAAGTGAACGGACTAATGCTTTGGAATTGGTAAAAAAACTTTTTTTAATTATGAAAAAAAAAACAGCAGCAGACCATGGCAACAGCAGAGGAAAAAAACACCCAAGATATACCAACTATTCCTATGGAATGCATTTACCTCACTAAATACAGGTCCAGTTCTATAGCCGCAGGCAGCGCGTCATAGCATAGCTAGCCTATACACCAGCTAGCACTGAGCTAACTACTGTCTAGCCTACTTGTTTAGGTTGGTAACCTGGCAACCAAATGTGGAGAATGCCTATAAGTGGTTAGTGATGGGGTATGTGTTTCTCTTGTGTTTTCTCCACGTGAACACAGGACAACAGTACACTGCATGGGCATGCCAAAAGCAGTAATAACTACTTTGTGTAAGTGAAGGAATATATGGGTGTTGACAAAGGCATTCCAAATGCAGTCTCATTCACCACTACCCACTACTGCCATCACTTGGTTTGATACAGGTCAATAACATCCTGTATGTAGCAGTTTTATAGTATGTGCCTAATGGTGAAGTGGTTGGTACATTTGAATGTGTGTCGCAGAGTGGGTGAATTTCTCCCTACGCACTAAAGCAGAACACCTGCATACAATGTGGTCATGTGTCAGCTCAATGTGTGAACTTCCTCTGTATTTGAATTCCATTGTATTTCCATGTCAGTCTGCTTGCATGTGTGAACACCTGCATTTGCAGATTTATTTGTGCATAAGACCTAGTGTGTCCGTGTGTGTGTGTCTGTGTGTGTGTGTGTGTGAGAGAGTGAGTTTGTGCATGTGAGTGTTTGTGCATGTGAGAGTGTATGAGTAAGTGAATGTGTGTGTTATATATGTGTGTGTGTGTGTGTGGCAGAGTGAGCAAGAAGCAAGTGTGTGAACATGAGTGATTAAGTGTGTGTGTATTTCTATGTGAAAGTGAATGTGTGTGTGTGTGTATGTGTGTGTGTGTGTGTGTGTGTGTGTGTGTGTGTGTGTGTGTGTGTGTGTGTGTGTGTGTGTGTGTGTGTGTGTGTGTGTGTGTGTTACTGACCTCCCTAGTCCGGCCACACAGTGCACAGCCACGCAGCATCCAGGCTCTTCCAGGAAGCGAGTGCGGAGCAGGCTGAGCCAGTCCTCCACCACCTTGGAGGGAGGGGGCGCCCCATCGTCAAACGGCCAGTCCTGGGGGGGGGGAGAACACAACACCAGGCATCGGACATCAGGACCATAGCAGAGCCCCTCGAGTGTGTGTGTGTGAGAGTGTGTGTGAGAGAGAGAGTGTGCGTGTGTGAGAGAGTGTGTGCGTGTGTGAGAGAGTGTGCGTGTGTGAGAGTGTGTGTGCGTGTGTGAGAGAGAGTGAGTGTGTGTGCGTGTGTGTGTGTCAGTGAGTGAGAGAAAGAGTGTGTGTAAACAGCTCTGTAACCAATGCACAATGCATGGCAATAACAGACAAGCCATCTCGCTCATACACACACACAGACAGGAAGAAAAGAATAGAGAGAGAGGGGGAGAGAGATTGGGGGGGGCAGAGAGAGAGAGAGAGGGGTGGGTGGGTGGGGGTGGATAGAGAGACAGAGAGCACGAGAGGGAGGGAGGGAGGCTGAGAGTCATTGTATGCTTGACCCTACGCTGAAGGGTGATGTGACTCACACTGTTTTGTTTATTAGGTGGGTGGGGGGGGGGATTCCACACTTGTTCTGCGCCACACACACACACACACACACACACCAGACCCTCTTTGAAGAGTGTGTGCAAGTGCCTGGGGACACAGCGCACACACGTACATAAAACCTCACAACCACCAACATATGTGCGTTTGAGTGTGTGCACACACACGCACACACACACACACACACACAGCTCTGACGCAGGCATGTGCTGATGAGAGCCAGCCTCAGATTAAAAAGGGCTTACTCATACCAGATAACGCTGCATGCAAATTACTCATCACCAGCGGCTACAAACTGACAGACAGCAGAGAGGCAGGCAAGAGCTCAAAGGCAAAACACGCCTACCTAACCTCCCCCACACACACACACACACACTTACTTACTTTACCACCCCAAGCTTTAAACAGGCCGGCATAATCTTAAAAGACAAAACAGCTAAGCCCCCACCGCACAACCACACGCTTTACAACCCTGAGCATCAAACAGGTGTAGGTCATTTACAGTAAACTACTTTAATGGCTACAGTCACACCTCCCTGAGGTGAGGAGAGGAGAGGCTCCCACAAAGGGCCTTTGATGGCAGCGAGGGTGCCGGAGGGAGTTAGGGAGGGAGGGAGGCTGATGCCGCTGTCACAGACTGACACAAGCTGCCCCCGGCTCCAGGCAGCTTGGAGCAACCGGGTAGTGGGGTGGTGGTGGTGGAGGCACAAAAGGCAGACTTCTTCAGTCTCCTTTCTAACTCGATCGCTTGGGCCTCCTGGGCCTAGTCTAACTCGATCGATGGGCCGGCCGGCCAGCCAGCCAGCGGGTGGGTCAGTGGGTGTATGGGGGGGGGGGGTCTGCTGTGACGCAAATAGGGGGCCAAGAAAACAGACGTGTCCTACTTATGAATCAGACACGGGGCTGGGGATGGGGGTGGGGGCAGTGGTGAGGAAGGGAGGCTGGTGGTAAGGCCTGAGGTAGTAGGGAGGGATGTTAACCTCCAAAAGGGAATGATGGGAAGGGTCCACAAAACACACGCAGCAGCTGAAACCTCTGTATGCTAGTCAGTGCCTACCACTCCACAATTACAGTAGTAGCTTCTACATAGCAGGATTAAATAGTAGCAGGTACAATTCGGATGTACTACAACACCACCATCTTGCCTGCCCTTTGGCTCAGAAGTTTTGACGTTGTCCGTTTCATGACCGTTTTCAAACCTCGCAGTGGCTAATGAGATAGTATAGCGTGGTCCGCTTCAAGAGTGCAAATCTCTGCCAGAAAAAAAACAAGCATCCTGGGTACCTTTCATCTTCTACTGAAAGACTACTTATATATTCAGGCGTACTGTGTCATGGCTCTCATTTTTGTCTATTATACAGAAGACTAATTGGGGTATTCGGACACTTGGATAGTCTTGAACTGAAACAAGGCCGTGTCCAGGCACTCTTGTCAGGAGTGTTCAGAACAGTGTTTCTCCATTTGCTCTCCTTAACCCAATGCCACCTGTGTACTCGCTCTCTGCACCTCCCTCTTAACGCTCATCAGCTGCAGGACACCTGATTCAGCTCATCACAGGGCCTTTGTAATCACCTGATGAGTTCAATCAGGTGTTGGAACACAGAGCAAGAAAAAGGGTGTCGGAGAGAGAGAGAGAAAGAAAGTATGTGTGTGTGCGTGTGGGGTTTAATCAGGTATTGGAGCACGGAGCAAAAGAAAGGCTGGGGTGGGGGGAGAGAGAGAAGAAAGAAAGTGTGTGTGTGTGTGTGTCCGTGTGTGTGTGTGACGCGCACACAAACAGCACACACATTCAACTCCCTGGAGCAGGACTGGGGAAAGTTTTCATTCTGAGACACTAAGCTACAGCTGAGGCCCAACACACACACACACATACGTACACACACACAGTGGAACATACAGGAATTGAATGCACATGTTGATGAGCGCATGTTGCCCATGACAGGCCTGCATAGGGACTTTGTTCATGTTGAGCCCTTCAAACCAGGATTTCTGTCACATAACATGTTTTCGAGAGACTACACCCGCCGCCGCCCCCCCCATCCCCCTCCGCCGTCCTGTTTGGGTTAGCTATACTAAAAAACAAACAAACAAAAAACACGCCTACAATGAAGCTACAGGGGGGCGAGTGACGACAGACGTAAACGCTCGTTCTATTTTGTTTCCCCCTTTAGTTTGGTTATTCTTGGAGTTTCTGATTAGTTTGACTTCCTTCCTCGTCTTAATGGAATGAAGACTCCTCGATGTTTCCCACAGTGCTCTTTAATATGAGCATAACTCGCAACCGGAGAAGAAGAGGGGGCCGGGGGGTTGGGTGTTTTTGGGGGGAACGAAGTCTTCCGTAGCACCCCAGGCCTAACCGGTGCACTGTCGCAGGTTATCCCCCTTCTGGCTCAGACGAGCACAGTGGTGGCGAGGCTGTGTCGCTTACGCAAGACATGCGCTTGTCCTTCTATCTTCCTCCTCCCTTTCACACACACACACACACACACACACACACACACACACAAAGTAAGAAAACGAATCAGCGAGTGAAGAGAACGACATGGAAAAAGCAAGAATAAGGTAGTGGAGGACAGACACAAAGAGAGAAAAAGAGACACAGGACAGGGAGGGATAAAGATAGATAGAGAGAAAGAGAGGGAGGAAGGGAGAGAGAGAAAAAGAGAGAAAAGAGAAAAAAATGATTGAAGTGGAGGCCACACGGCGAGAGCAGGCTCTGCTCCACCGCTGCCATGGCAACCTCGAAACGTTGCGAAGGGGTAATAAGTAACACGTGTGGCTGACTGAAGAGGAGAGGAGAGGAGAGGACAAGAGAACAAGAAAGAAAAAAAGAGGAGTAGGGAGGAGGAGAGCGGAGAGAAAGAGCAGAAATGAGAGGTGAGGGGAGGAGGAGAGAGAACAAGAGGAGGAAGAGAGCAGGAGGTTAAGGTTCTCATATGCTGGAGCATCAAGCAGAGTTGTGACTCACAAGAACCTGCAAACCAATGATGAAACCAGGACAATGACTAGGACAGCAAGACACATGCACGTGTGCTCACACACACACACACACATGCACACACATGCACACACACACACACGGGTGTATGCACACATGCACCTGCATGTGCTACAGAGGCCTTTACAGATCTGTTATGTGGTCTGTCCCTCTTTATCTTTTAGGAAGTTTAGAAAAGACCTTCTTCCACATTATCTGTTGCTTTTCTGTGTGCGTGTTTTTTTTTTGTCTCGAGCACTCTCCAGTGAACACCTTTTAAGCAACAGGTTATCAAAATCTCAGAACATTTTCACTCAACACATTAACATTGAGTGTGTTTACATGCACGTGAGGTTTGAGGCTTATCCCAGTTTTGATCAAATATGGGATGAGATGTTTTCAACTCGGGAGAAACCTTTAAATTAATATCCCTGTTTACATGAAAAAATAGTATCCTGAATTCTTCTTCTACAAAGATTCTAGGGTGGGATATTTTGACAGTATAACAACACCATTGAGCGTGACAATTTTAATTCATTTTTGGGATGTGGTGGATACATGAGACCGTATCCCCGCTTCTTGGGAGTACTCCACCTAGCTGGGACACCCGATATCCCGATTAAAATTCGGGATACTGAAGTGTATGTAAATGCACTCCCTGACACACAGGCACCCCAACGGAAGACAAAATGGCTCAATTTTTTCTCCTTCTCCACTGGTGTGTCTTCAACACAAAGGCTAAACAGCTCCAACAAGCCATAGGGGAACAGAACAGAACAGAACAGACCAGACCCCGCAGCTAGCCAGCTAGCACACAGACACCAAAGACACATCGATCATTAGCATTTGGCTGATGACAGACACCCCACCAGTGTGCATGTGATGTGGTGCATCACAAACACTAGCACTGCAAACAGCACTACATAGCCAAGAAATCAGACCCAAAAAAATGTACATACATTCATTTTGTTTCTTAAAATGTATGACATGAATGCTACGAGCTGACAGAACACTGGAGAGAGGGGAGGGGAGGGGAGGGAGAGGAGCGATCTCAAGGCCCAAAGTGTTGCATAGCCTCCTCCTGCTGATAAATCACTCACAAACGGTCTTGTCCAACCGACCTCGAACTTGTCCTCTGTCTGCCTCTTTTGCTGATCAGTTTAAAGCCATTTTGTATTCATACTGTGGCCCTTGTTGAGCCATGTGTAATGTCGTAATGTGTTCATGCTACACGAGGCTGATTCTGCAAGGCCGTGTGTCATGATGTGTTTGTGTCGAGTCGTCCTGGTTTGCCTCAACACCTTCTTCAGCTTTCTCACGTGTTTCTCCTTTGTTATAATGGCCCTTTCTTTGTTATAATGGCCCTCTGCTGTTTGTATGTTTACTTCTACTCAACATGTGTGTGTCCATGTGTCTAAACAACACTCCCCACCCCAACAGGCCCTACCCCTCTCTCCCTCGCCTGGACTCTCTCTCTCTCTCTCTCTTGCTGCTTTTGCTTTCTGGAGGAACAGGGCCCTTAACCCCCACCCACCGCCATGTCACCCCCTTTCAGCTTTCGCTTCTGTTTCATGTGTGCAAGTGTAGGACCTAATTCTCCCCCTCCCCCTTTTTTCTCTCTCTCTTCCTCCCTCCCTCCCTCCCCTCCCTCTCTCTTTCTCTTCTCTCTCTCCTCCCTCTACCCCCCTTTCTCTCTCTGTCTCTGTCGCTCTGTCTCCCCCCTCCTGCTTTTGTTTTCCAAAACAGAGAGAGAGAGCCACATGGCCACTGGGCGCCACGCAGCGACGAGGCCACTCACCACCACTGTGATGCCGTCCTTCTCCAGCGGGGTCTTGTCATAGGTCACCTCACACACTCGCACTACCGTGGTGGCGCCGTACTTCTTTAGGTCCTGGAGAGAGAGAGAAAGAGAGAGAGAGAGAGAGAGAGAGAGCAGGAGAGAGAGAGAAAGAGCGAGAGAGAGAGAGCAAGAGAGAGAGAGAAAAAGAGAGAGAGAGAGAGAGAAAGAGAAAGAGAGAGAGAGAAAGAAGGAGGGGAGGGAGAGAACGCACAGAGGGGATGGGAAGGAAAGAGAGGGTGGGTTGCGGAGGAAGGGAAGGAGAGGAGAGATGAAGGGGGTCACACAAGTGTTGACTGCATAACAATGTCACTGACATATTGGCAGAAAAACAAGCCGCGTGCTGATACAAGCAGTCGCTGGGTGCCGGTAACTGAAGGAGTTCTGGGAAGGCGGTGTTATTATGGGGTGCTGCTCTTTACGGGAACTGATTAAAAAGAGAGGAAGGTGTGTGCTTGACCATGTAAAGGACTGAAGTGAAGTGCAGTGACCTCCACTGTGCCTGGCCTGTGCTGTGCTGTGCTTGGCTTTGGACATCTGAGAGTGAGACTTGTGCTGTTGCACTGCTGTGCTGAACTGAACTATGCTGGTCTGTGCACAAGAGGAGGGTGGTGCATGTGTGTGAGCGTGTGTGTGTGTATGTGTGGTTGTTAGTGTGGGGGTCCCATTGTCCGCTGCACGCTTCTCTCCCTGTCCGTGCCATGTGACAGCGCGCAGTGCTGGGAGGGGTCTCCATGGCAACAGCCTGGGCTTTGTGGATGCAGCGTGTTTGTCATAGAGCCTGGCCTTCTGTGCTCGCCTGAGCTAGCTGGCTGGCTCACTCGCTTGCACTCACTGACTCTCACTCGCTGGCTGGCTTTGCCGGCAAGCGATAAGCGTAGGGGGACTGGGGAGTGGGGAGTGGGGAGACAGCCACGTGGCGGCGGTGGTGGTGGTGGTGGCGGCGGCTGTGGTGGTGGTGGTGGCAGTTTGGCTTTTCTTAAGGGATGGTGGGAGTGTGAGCGTGCAGATGTACTGCCAAAAAACAGGCGAAGTGTGAATCCAAAGCAGCAGGACGGAAAGGGACAGACACAAAAAAAAAAAAGAAAGTGGGGGAGTTGGGAAAGACAGAAACAAAAGAAAAAGAAAAAAAATAAGAGGGAGATGGCTGCAAAAAAAAAAAGTCTGAGCAAAAGAATGGAGGAGACCAGAAGGAAGGAAGGAAGCACACACACACACACAAAAAAAGAACAGACGAGGAGATGGAAAGACAAAACCATAATGGCAAACAAAAGGATCGAAGGGGAAGGAAGAGGAAGAGGAGGAGGAAGAGAGAGAAAAAGGGGGAGGTGGAAGATGACAATGGGCAGAGGGCAAAAGGCAGTGAGGAGAAGTGTCTCACCTCGATGAAGCTGTTTAAGGTGGAGTTGGTAGGGTTATGGGTGATCAGGAAGCGCATGTTCTTATAGCACACCTCCACGGGAGCTGGCCTGTTCATACGAGCCATGCTTACTTTAGTGGCAGTCAAATATATTATGAAAAATCGATGTATTTATCAGTGTCAATGAAAAAACACTGTTGAAGCAGTTTGACCTCTGTAAGTCCTCAGTTGGCCGATTAAAAATAATGTCCACACCTCTGGATCTTCTTTTGTTGTTGTATTCCCCTTCCTCTTGGAAATTACACAAACTTATCAGTTTTTCAGAGCTTTTTTCAGAGTCTATTTCAGAGTTTTTTGCTCGACAGCAGAAAAGGCTTCTATCTTGTCACTTCTTTGGTCAGCAAGGGTAGTGACCCCATCCAAGGGGGGGAAAATACTGAGGCACTGAGGGTGTGAAGAGCTTGTCCTCAGGATCACCAGGGGTTGGTGCTGGTTCTCAGTGCCACCGATCTAAAGTTGTGGATGTCAGAGGGGGGTACCAGACTGGTCGCGAAAGCCCACAGTCTCACACCCGGGGATGTTGCGCGTGGCAGTAGTCTCCTGCCCTCTGCAAGAACGCCATCTACAACCAGCTGACAGGAGGATGAGGCTGTTGGAGAGCAGAGGAAAGACAAAATTAAGTGGGTATCTTTCTTGAGGTGTAGGTTGAGAAAAAGTACAGTCCTTGTTATTTGGGGTTTAAAGGCACACAAAAAGTATTTCGTAAAATACACGACCAAATTCATGATTCTCTCACCAATGAGTGTAAGATTTAAATCTAAATCGTGAATATTTTTGTTTAGTGGAGCAAGCCTAAGAATAATGGCCGTTCACAGTCTCAAGTCAGCTAAAACTATCAAAATGTTTTATTAATTACGAATTAACGCGTGTTTGTAAACACACATTAAGCCATGTGATGTAAATACAGATTATCAAATTTATGCAACCGTTACTGCAACAAAATATCTTTTCCTTGCAATGCAGTCTTACGCAAGACCCAGGCTATTTTCAATGGGTTAGACAGACTACATTGTTGCCATATCGTTCAAATTCTCAAAATCCAATTAAACAACTTATGTTACGGTGTAGTGTGGAAGCTTCTTTTAAGATTACGTTAAATTGTCTAAGGTAATTTAATACACACGTGGAACTCCTCCTGAATTTCTGGAACGGCAACCATCTGGAATAAAACTTAAAATCCGTGCAACAGCAAACCCGGCGTAGACGGAAACCCAGACACCACTTACACACCCTCACCTCTTTTGACTTCCCGGAACACGTGCAAGAAAAATGTGATATTTCGCCCCGGTTTCTTCTCCTAATTAACCATTGGAACACGAACAAATCTTTCTAAAAATATTTCCATAGACCAGTATGATAAGACAACTTGTTCGCGTTGCGGGCGGTGCGGCGGCGTAGCTGTCGGCGAGACACACCATCCGGCTGGGAGGCACGCTTGGCTTTACAGCAGACGTGGCCAAACCAAGGGCTTTTTGCTGCATACAGTGTGCTATGTCCTTTGGTAATCCTCCCCTGTACGTTACATTCGGCTATTGTATCACAGCTTCCCACAAGGGATCATTCGTTGACTGCGGGTAACCATACGGACTGAACAGCAGCGGTCTCCAAGCGATTCCTGTGTGATCCAGTTCTGCCTGCCTACTCCACCACATAGGGCTAAGCTAACAGGAATCCACTCGTGTCATGCATGATGTGCCTACGTTACCCTGTAAGAACGCACAGGACCACCCATCGCAACACCCATTGCTCACTGAGGCAGTTTAATATTTAGTAGCTTAGCTAAATGCGACCATATTTAATATTTAGTGTGTTGGCTACGTGTCCACATACATGTTCCCCTTGCCCTGTTTAAGAAGTGTCAAGAGTAGGGGCAGTCTTGCCTAGAAGGGGTGTTATGATCCAGACTGAAATCTTACTAAGCTGTTGCGCCGTATTCGTTGTTCCAAAGTCAGGAATATTTTACAACCCTTTAACCGAAATGCTTTCTAAAAAATACACATAGAAAAAAACAAAGAAACAAATAAAGACCGACTGTTTCCCCATATAACCCCATTTGTTTAGAGTGCATAATTGACTGCATTGTACAGACTGAAGGTAAAAGATAATTTTCAGTGTACAGTGGCCTATTTAATGGGGCCTTCTTTTGTAAAAAAAAAAAAAAACCCAGCCGTAGGTCACCAATGCCACCTGTTGAGTCAGACTTTTCATCACTAAAGCCAGCGAGCATTTGGGTTTCAATCTCTGTAACCCCATTTCAGGTTTAATGGGTGTAATAGTGGAGCATGTCCTGTCCTTGCAGCTTCTCTTTTTAGCTCGAAAGCGAAACAGTCCACTCTAACCCCCTGACTTGTATAGCAAGCAGAGTAGTACTTTTTTCTAAAATTCCCAAAAATGAGGACAAACTTGCCTGGAGCAACAACCTGTGCCGTTGTAAGGAGCTAGGCAACACTAGTGATAAGCATGCGAGTGCAAACAGGTAAACAAAGCACACACAGGTCTTCCAAAGACCCAGAGCCTGATCCCTGGGTGGAGGTAACAACTCCCTGTAGGGTACAGTATGCTGACAAAGGTGTTGTGAGAAGTTAATTGGGTGACAATGTGCTGGAGAAGCTGTCCGCAGGTAATAATCTGGGTGTTGCATGGGATCAGTAATGGGCATCAGGCGTACTCAACTGCATACGCTGATTTTTTCAGATATACCACCACACACAAAAGTCAAGATCATCTGCACAGCTTCTTCCCCAGTGACACTTCATATGACAAATTTCATTGACAACATGCAAAAACCATGCACTGGTGCCTACTTACTGTACTCTTGTCCACTGAAATACGACTGAATAAAGTAACTTAAACAAATGCAGAGCAATGCAGTTTGACTAAAAAAACAAGGAATATAGAGAACTGGAGAAGGGGTACTAGGGGTCCTTCTTGGCACCCTAAGATATGGCTCTGCTCCACCACAGAAACTTCATCGCCTTTATGAGCTGCAGGGGACGAAACATTGTGGTGGAGCAAGCGAGCAAAACAAACTCGGTCTCCGCGGATGACCTCTGCTGTGCCGAGCCACCCACTCCCAGTGCACGTGGCCCCCTGGGTCACGTTGAGGGACTCTAGCCGCTCCAAGAACCCCCAGCACCACCACCCCCAACCCCATTCCTATCCCCAGAGACCTTCTCAAGTGGTATTTTATTCCTTCCTTCAGGCGACATCAGGACCTCAGGATCTGGCACCCCTAAACACCAGCGTGCCTGTGATGCACATAGTGGACCCGATAGGTCGAGTTGCTATTTTCAAGATCAAGTCAACTGACTGCACTTAAAACTGTGGCTGCCCTTTCAAATGCTAGACTTCATTGATACTTTTGCACTCTGTAAAAAATAAATAAATAAGGACTCGATACATTCCAGGAAGAGAGACAGGAATATGAGGCCTTAACAGTGCACATCACAAAGGCTCAAAGAGTTGGCAGGAAGTGACCAGCGTGACCTAGCTTGGGAGGTGTACCGCACTAGCCGAAAGCCATCATCATGTGCCTTTAAACGTATGTGTCAGGTGGCTTTGTGGGGCCCCGGCAGGCACAGGAGAGTGGCCAGGCCTGGAGAGGCTTGTTTTGACACGAGGCCCTCACAACACACTTGACGGCGGCGATGAGGGCAGACCTGGTGTGCTCTCTGGCACCTGCATTCTAAAAATAACGCCAGCAGCTGCCCTCTGATGCATTTAGCTGGGCCAAGACGTAGGGACGGCTTGTGAGATAACATGGTAGGAACTTGTTTTGAAGTCACTCTGGCCCAGTGATACTCGAATGAGACGTTCTGCTGCTGACGAGACTGATAAGGTACTTGTAGGTAATCTCACCATTCCCCTAACACTGATAAAGTTGAAGGACTTAGAAATGTGTACCGTCACTTTTTTAGATACTTTAGCCGGCATTGTTCTCCCATGTCTCTTGAGTGGCAGTGGAGATGGGTTTAAACAATGATTCACCAGCTTTCACTATTCAGCAAACGTCTACTTGTCCCAAATGACAGAGGCGCCACATTTCTAGGCTGAACGGAGTAATACAGCATACTTTTTGTGGTGGGACTGGAGTTGGAAAATCCCCATGGAGACAGTGTTGCATAACAGGGCAAACCCTCGATGGTGGCAAACTGCGAAGCGCTCGAGGTGAAAGGTCATGGCCTTGGTGTGCTGCCGTGGGAGGAACTCCTGATGTGGCATAGCAGCTGAGTTAGAAAGAGAAGAGGTGCCAGTCCATCCTCTGCGTCTTTAAAGCCTAAACACACACACACGTCTGTGGGAATGCGACTGGCCTCTGAACAATTCCGAACGTAAGCATAACGGCGACATTAGCGTACGTGTCAAGGTTTACAACAGACATGCTCTTAGCAAAGCGGGGCACACCCCCTCCATGTCACATGTTTCTCTGAGGGACAGGGGTCTTGAGAAAAATTGTGGAGCAGTTCATCACCTCAACTCAGAAGAAAAATTCCTCTGTCTGATTACGAGTTATGCAAGTCAACCTTTGACTTGTGTAGTGAGCCCCTCTCAAATGGACATCTACCACATACAAAAGAACTTTGCCAGGTCATCCAACACACAAAAACTGATAGGCACTTTTACATGCTGGGTCTAGTTCATAGTATCAAAGTCACAACATTACTTAAGTACTGCGGAGGATTGTTCGTTTACCAACTAACATGGCTTTAAGCATTTTTTCTGCAGATATCAAGGTAATAATGGAGAGGTCGGCTGCATTTACAAGCCACCAAAAGCTATAATCTTATTACTCCTAAAATACTTGGGCAGTTGAACAGCTGCACATTAGATTGGCTTTTAATAACCTTCCATGTTCAGTTCCCACAAGTGGAAAATAGGACCGTGTTGGTGCCGTGTGAGTGTGTGTGTGTGTGTGCGTGTGCGTGTGTGTGATCCCTAAAAGGCCTTGTGGGCCTCGGGTTTCATGTAGCTCTCTTTTGATGAAGTAACTCATTTGGAGGGAGAGTTACAACCCCCCATTCGAACCAATGAGAGGAACTCAGGTGCTGTTTTTTCCTCCTATCTTTGTTGTTAAGCAGCCTGGCATTTAGCTTCACAGTAATAATGTACTACATATGACAGTTTTCACAGATGCAGCTGCCAATGCTCGTAGCAGCTACTTGGTGAAAGCAAACACAGCCTCGCATGGTACAGGGCCATAGTCTACACTCTCCTTTTCAATACATTCCCCCTTTGAACTCCCACTTTCCGTCACACACTTGTGCACCTCCTCTAAAGAAAAAAAAAAACAGCTCATTTCTATTTCATCTTGCTAGTAGTTAGGCCAGTAGTTAGCCTTAACTACTCAATCTACAATTCACCATGTCCCTGTTTGCAGAGGTGTAGCTAGCTAACAGACAACACAGGCAACTGCTGTGGGGCCCCCAGGCCACTAAAGGGTTTCAGAGGAGCCGACAACCATAACTGTAAACTACCGTGCTGTCAGTGCAGTTTTCAATGAAAGTGCTGGGTTCTTCCCCAAGGCACCAACCGAGTCTAGAATCACGTCTGCTTGTTTGCTGCAATTGTTCTGTAAAATGCAAATGTTGACGTCACATGTGGCCAACACCTTAGGGCCAAGATTAAGAAGAAATTATGCCCTTCCAAACGCAACTCACTAAATGATCACTGTGGAGCTGCAAGTGTTGTGGCGGCTGGAAATTACAGAGTTTACTGTCAGCTCACTGTTGGTCGGCACAACGAGCGGGGCCAAAAGAAAAAGCTCTGCACTTGGCATTTTCACCTGGGTGTGACCTGGTAGGAAAAGCTGCACACAATGAGCGGTTGTTATAAGCCGGGCAACTTTGGCTTTCTCCATCTCAGCAACATGACAAACGGCCTGCCCGCCTGCACAGCAGCCCCAGTCTGAAGTAAGCAGGTCAGATTGCAATCGCAGTGTGCTGCCTGCCACCAGGCCCCCCCTAAGAACATGTACTTCTCATTGGCCCCTTCCAGACATCTCTTTCTGGAAGTCCTCGAGAAAGGTCCCACACTGCCAAGGCCGATACGAGGCACATCTGACTGTTTACAAAACAGGTCACTTCCAGATGGCTTTTTGGCCGGCTCGAGCGATTCAAGAAGCCCTCTCTCCCCTCTTGCGTATCCCCTTCACTTCATGTCTGGCCTTCATACAGCGCGGCAGATTTCCCATCACAGAGGTTTTATGTACGCAACCTCAAAAAAAAAAGCCCAAGTTAAATGGGGCATTGCAAGACTAGCCAAAACAATGATGGTAGATAGATTAGAGATCATCTCGATCACAGACTTTAAAAGCTCAAGGGTTCAACAACTAAGCAAGCCTGGTGACATGTAATTTCACCTCACACATAAGATGTTTCTCAGTGAGGTCATGATGGAGACACTCTAGTAATTGCTAGTAATTAGCCAACAATTTTCAACCAGACTTGTTTGTTGCAGACTGCATTAATGGGAAGTAAGCAGAAGTGAATATGAAAATTTACATTAGTCAGCCCTGGGGCGAAAATAACATGCAGCTTTGTTTTTGTGCTGAATTTGTTTTTAACCTTGGGACCACTGAAGCGCTGTGTGTGTCAAGAGGATGTGAGCATTGCCTGGACAGGTGCAGAGAAGCCCTGCGGTGGCTTCCTCAGCTGACAAGTCTAACGTTCATTCATCCTCCAGTTCACAAAACACACCAGAACAAGGAGGAGTGGGTTACTACTAAGCAAGCAGTTTGAAAGAGCAAATCACATCCTGATCAGTCCCACCAGACCCACGGCTCTAAACAATCTGCAAATGAGTTTTTTTTTTTTTTTGCTTTGTTTATCCATCGTCAGACTTTCGCAGAATTCCTATTCCCACAGTAATCAAAAGGTCCGGAATGCCGAAATGTGGCGGATGGACGATGGAGAATTCCGCCACAGGAAATCCCGTATCCGATCTCCAGGGCCCCATCGCTGACACTCACTGAGCGTGCTCAAATCTGCGGGGACAGCCCCCGACAGCAGAAGGGGTCAGTGACACGTCATCTGTCATGGCCAGTGGCCTCATTCCCCCCAAAGCAGTGGCCAAGGGCTGGACGACCAACATCTGCTGTGAAATAAGGTCCTCTATATCAATCCTACAGCTCTCATCTCATTCTGTTATAATGACAGCTCGACCTCTTGCCTTGACCCACTGGCAAAATGGATAGACTTTTTGGTCCTCACTCCCTGATTGCAATAGGGATTTGGGGATTGTCAGATTTGCGCAACCATATCGTTCTGGGAATCGTCATGCATAATGATTGTGTACGTGTGCGTATATGAAAATGTCCATCTCAAGTTTCAGTCAGTCTGGTTTTGTCTTACTGAACACACCTTGAATATGAGGTCAATGAAACTCTAATCCTGGCAGAATCCCACATATTTAAGCTGTGATACATGAACGAGTGGTATGTGGTGCATTCCTGTTTTGCCTTTTTTTCTACTGGGACATTCCCCTGATCTGCAGCTGGGAGGTTTCAAACGCCACACAAATGTTATTCCGATGTCAGAGGTTTTCCTGTCTAAGACTCACAGCTGGACCTTCAGTCTGCTGAAAAAAAATAAGAGGAAAGGGGGTGGGGTGGGGGTATACCTCGATGCTGATTCTTGAGAAACACACAAACATACACACTGTGTGTGTGTGTGTGTCTCTCTCTCTCTCTCTCTCTCACACACACACAAACACACACACACACACACACACACACACACACACAAAACACACACACACACACACACCCCTTTCCTCCCGTCAACACACTGTCTCCCCTGAGTGCGTGGGTCACTTCACCGCAAACAGTCATGTTCTCTGCTGCCACTATTCTTCCCAGTAAACCCAACCTCGGGTTAAGGCGAAAGCCTGTGCGTCTCTGCAGGACTACCACACAGTGCACTCCCCTGGCCACAATGATGTCTGTGTTCAATTAGTGACCTAGAATGCCAGCGCGTATATATACGTCCTCCATAGGGATTCCTTGCAGGGGTACTTTAATTGGCCATAGCTCAAACCTCTACAGCATCTATTGCTGTTGCAGAACTTTTCCGCTCAACGCACTGCTATCGTCACTGTTCTTACTTAACCCCTGTCGGGCCAAAATGATTTAACGGCGGTGCGACATTTTCACAGGACCCCCACCCCCTTCTCACTGGGGTTTGTTGGCAGACCCCACCCAAAGCATACAAAGCTGATGATGATTACATTAACAGTGGGCTAAAGTCAAACTAAGGTGATCTCAAAGTTTCTTATACAGTTGTTACTAATCACCTCATCAATTACGATTATAAATATTAGAAGGTAAAATTAGTCTTGAAAAGTGAAAATATAGGCAGTACTTTATGGGTTTATTTGGTTTATTCTTATAGCAAGCTAATTATGCAATACCGGTCGATGACCACTAAAACATTTTGGACACTACTTGGATTATCTGACCGAACACTCTCACAGACTGGGCCACAGTGCATCATGGCCTATGTCACCACTTATCTCCCTTATCAATTGATTCCTTACCAATTCTCTTTCCTGATTGGCTGATGAGGTGGGCATTAACTCCTTGTGATGTAGATCTCAAAAGAAAAGTTGCCAGTTCACATGCATCCATCAACACGCTTATGAATGCTAACCATAACTATTTTACACTGTGCTTTTTTCTAACAGATGGTATAAAGTACCAAATGAACCGAAAATCTTTCCTACATGCAAATGGCAGATAAGAGTGATAAAGGCCTTCATGGCCACCTGTTGCATGGAAATAATGACTTGGCAGAGGGAACTTCACACTGCGGAGTTCTTTGTCTCCACCTCACCACCATTTTCACGGAAAAGGTCACCTCGGCAGCCATTACCCACTACATATAGTGTAGAGCTTGCTGTATCTTATGATAAGACTTCACAATGGCTTAGTGAATAGAATAGAATAGAATTTACAGTTCAGAATTCAGGTAATACTACAATAAGGCAACTCCCTGGTCCACTGTATAGTAAACAAGTGACATTTTGACATTTGACATTCAGACATTCTGAACACAGTTCATGATTCCATTACCATACCCTTTTTGTTGTTAAAGTTGATTAAATCCTTTAGTACAGTGAGTTCTCTAGTTGTCTGTCAGGAGTATGTGCTTAAGTGTCAGGCATTTATTTACAGCTCTGGGTCCATGAATATGAAACAGATACTGTTGCTCACGCCAATAAATGAACCAATCCAAACCAATAAAGATGAGTTTTTAGGAGTAGAAAAGTAAAGGGTGTAAAGGGCGTCATTAAATTGAGCTTAAATGTCAAAAGCCTGTTGTGAAACAGAAACCGAATTGTGGATACCATCTTTGAATTTGAATCTTGTTTGTTTATGATGAGCATTGTTTTGCTCTATCAACCATGTGGCCCACATGCCCCAGAGCAAGATCATTAGCGTGTGTAAAATCCCCCTTTAACAGGAAGAGAGTTTTGGCAAGACCCAGCATAATGGGGGGTGCCCCATGCTGCTCATTCTAAGGCAGGAAGTTCAAAATGACCACTAGGGCCACAGCAATGTACCCCTCTACAGCAAGTAGTATAATATGTTGGTGGTTGGGCCCTTAAGGATCAGAAAACATGATCAGACCAATGCCTGCTAACTCCTCACTTCTCCAGAGAGATCCAGCATTTTCGCCTTTGGTGCTGCCACGTTTGACAAAACTAGAACCTTTCACACAAGCCTCAAAGCAAAGAAGAGAACGAGGGGAATGAAAAAGGTACAGTAAACGGATCCAGGCTCCTCAAACAGCCCCGCGCAAATGCAAACACACACACACACACACACACATTCACTTTCCCCCCTTTCTCCTCATGATTTAATCACACACTTGCGTCACAGCAAGATCGGGCAGCCATCCATGGCCCCCAAATGGATTAATTAGAGGGATTTTTATTAGAAACACTTCATGAGATGGGAACACTGAACAGCCACATAAAACACAACAACCCCAGGGTGTTAGAGGAACAACTCTGTTTTCCAAACAGTCTCCAGCTTAAAACCTGTGTAAATATCGTCTGATATGACAGGATATAACATAACATTCTGGCCGCTCATTGTTTTCTTACTTCTCTCTGTTTCGTTTCATTGTCCAAACAGTACATACAGAATGCAGTGAAAAACAAAAGTCTCTTTTTTAATTAGGGAAACTCAATAAAAAAGGGAGTTTTTCTGTGAATGCTGAAGGTTTTTATAGGATTCCTTCATTAGTCTGAAAGCAAAAGCAACTTTGCGTTGTACATCTTTTTAGTATGTGCAATCCGTGGCGATTTCCTTTGAGCAGGCCAACCATAACCACATCCATGTTCAATCAGATGTTGACATGGTGGACACTTTATAGACACAACTATGACCACGTGTTTACTGAATTAATACAGCATTTCAGGTGGAGCGGCAAGTGAAGGGTTAACCTCAGCGGGGGGGGGGGCTGATGCTTCAGGCTCCGGGGGGACCCTTCTGTTACATAACAGCTTCTTACCTAACACACAACTCCCATCGCCCTGACTACTTCTCCAACTCTGACACCATGCATGTTCCCTGTAGGCTGCACCACCCCCAACCCCAACCCCAATCACACACACACACACACACACACACACACACACACACACACACACACTTGCATAGAACACACATACACACACATGCAACCTGTTATGACAGTCGCAAGAGAAGCCAAGACATGATCAAATATCTCCAGTAAAATTCTTGCCTCTGCTACGAAAGAAGAAGAAAAAAAAAAACACTCTGACCTACTTACCTGAATATTTCTATCTGGCTCAACCTGTTGCGCATAAATTGCTTGCAGTTTCTTTGCGTTTGTACTGGGCCCATGCAGAAGTCATGTCTATACGTGACTTGGAGAAGCAGTAGGGTGAGATGTATGTATGCACCCGTTGCCCTCTCTCTCTGAGGGTTGGCAAAGACCACCCAGCTGCTATAAAGCACATTAACCAGCTGGGGTTGGGGTGCAGGGGCAGATTAAACATCTCTCTACTGGTGGAAATAATTAGTACAGGATCAGGGAGTAGTGGGGCTCAGACCTCAACAAGCCGCAGCACCCCCCACCCCTCCCCCAAATCAGCAGCACATTTCAATTCGGTAAGACTTTTCAGTGGTGGGCGCTGTCATGCATATCCCTCTGAACAACACCAGGAATTAGGAAAACGAATAAACTTCATTAGCATTACAGCTCAACTTACAGCATCAAAACAAACTCTACCTAATGCTTTACATAAAATAGTACCAATCTCTCCCCCATCACCCCAGTTAAAAACAACAGAAGATGAATGATTTTAAGTACAAATGCAAACAGTATTTAAAAATCTTGATTGTTGCATTTCATTTTTTTTTTTTTACTTCCAACAGTGTTGATGGCTCTAGGCCGAAACTTTAAACCGAGCCGACTAAAAGCTGAAGACTATTTGCATATGGCAGCCTGGGCAGAAAGGGAGTTGTTAGTGGACAGTGAGGATAAGTGGGCAGTTCACTAGGCTACAGTGAGCAAAATAGGATGCTAATTGTTTCCTGGATAGAAACTAATTCTGGTACTCCAGAATTTTAAAGTCTGGAGCCCCAGATGTGAGGTTCTTAGAATAGGCTAGCTCTTACAGGCTCTCTCCTAAAAGCAGAAACATTCCGATGAAAAATACAGTGAGATGATGATATGCTATGTTGTTACCAACTGACTTTTTAAATTTTAACTTTTTTTTTACTTTGAGCACTGATGATATACAAACATAAAGCCAGAATAAAATCTTCAAAACAATAGCTCAGTGTTCACATTTTTACATATACATGTACACACACACAAGCACACTTCAGCCACCCCCGCCCTCTACCCCCCCAACTACCAAATATGGGACACTCACCAAGGACACCAAAGAAAACAGAAAAACATCAAGTTTACTGTTAATATAACCATTCACACTATGGAGTACATGGAAAAATCTGACTAGAGAACTGAATGCCCAAAGAAAGATATCCTAAGCAGGGTTCCAGATAGAGAAGAACTTGTCTTTTGACCCCCTATAGTGTGTTTTTTTTGTCTAATTGGATGAATTGCATCAGATCTCTCAGACACAGACACCTTGGGGGGATTCTGAGACGTCCAGTGTCACAATATTCTTCTGTGTGCAAGCAAGTCTGTAAAAGCAATACTATTTTATTGTCCTCCCTTTATTGAGCAATTTTTGTCTGAAGTACCAAATATAGCCATTGCAACACTGGGCTGGAGATTAATTTTAAGCCCCTCTGAAAGTGTATTAAAGAGCATAGACCAATAGCTAATCAGGCATGGGCAAACATACGGGTTAAATTGGCAAGAGTACTATGACACCTGTTGCAGTCAGCATCCGTGTTGGGGTATATCTTTCCTAGTCTTGCTTTAGAGTAATGGATGCAATGTAAAACCTTAAATTGTATTATGTTCAGTTTTTCACAGGAAGTCCTGTCATACACCCTTTCTAAAGCACCATTCCAGATATCCTCCAAATCTTCCTCCCAGCTCATTCACCCATTTGGCCCTGATTTTTTGGACATTTACGTTTTTAAAATACAGAATAAGATAGCCCAAGGTAGGCTAAATCCTAATGACAAGTTATTAAAACTTCCAATACACAATTTATGTACATATCTTATAAATGCCTTGTTTTTGCAAAAGAATAAATTCAGTCAAATTTAGCTGGTGGGACGAGGTGATGATTTTGTATTGGACTGATGTGAAGAAAGTCAGTGAATCCAAAACTTTGTTACCAATCAACTTTGAGGCAATTATGGTTGCTGGCATGGGTTTCTGTGAACAGCAACCACAGGGCACCTCACTGGGATATGACTGAAGCTAAACCTCAGGAGTCTGTGTGGTTACTATGAACACTATTGCCTTGAGACATTCCTCTCAGGCAGTGCAGGGAAGAGGAAAGGTTTTACACACCAACAGATTAAGCCTTTCATATCGGTGCACACACAAGTGTGTCACACTCTTTCGAAAATCTTCCAGAGCACACCCACAAATGTCTGTTCGATGGTCACAAAAACCTGAAGGCTATGAAGAAACCTGTACCAAAACTATCAGGCTCATCCTATTCGACCTTTGCCTGTGATATATAAAGCATTACTTTTCAGATGACATTTGTACCACAGATGCACATTTGTCATTAAAAAAAGATATATATCTGAATATATAAATAATGTACCTCGTTTAGATTTAAAGGTTGGTATATGCTTGGGGACTTAAGTTCTTCTCTACTGTGGTGTCTTCCCTGGTCTACTCACATCAAGATGTGTTTCCTTTCTAAACTACACATCCTCAAGCGAGCTATGTGAGTGCAGTTATTACAAACTAAATATACCAAGCACTGTTTCATTACCATCAGTTCTACTGCCCTTGGGGTGTTGTAAACAAGCACAAAATACAAAAATACAATACAAAAATATAAAAAATACAATAATGCAAAAAGCTGTTATCATTTGAAAGGAAAACACCCCATCTTCTAATGGGATATTCAAATTCACCAAATTTGCCCTGATGCTTTCTTATGCAGGGACCAATGGCAGATAGCCTCATTTATCTACATCAACAAGATTTGCATTGCTTTGCTTTTTTGTGTTGTTAGAACCTCCAACAAAATGGGTGGCTTCTTTCAACCGCTGTCTACAGCAGTATGCTGCTCATACATGGATGGGTGTTTGTTTTTCTAAGCAGTCCTTTAGGACTATTGATTTATAAACACACATCCACGAGTCTGAGGAGACACACGGGGAATGCATTTCATCGAAACCCTCATTACAGCACGGAGGGGCTATGGAACTACGTGCGACTCGGCACTAGCAGCTTGATCAAAGCACAGTCGGGGGGCAAAGACGAGCCAGTGCCACCGCTACCTACCCCATCCCTCTCTGTGTGTGGCTAACAACTGTTTATCAACATCCCATCATGTGACCTCAAAGCCGTCTCGGGTCAAGCGTTGTCGAGATGCCCATCAGTTTTTGGCCTGGCCTTCAAAGCTGGCAATGAAAAAGTATGTTTATTTAATCTCTCTCTATGGAGGTAGATAAGGATCCTGTGCATGAAGGGGAATGAGGGAGTTGATAGAGAGCGTGGTGGTGGTGGGGGGGGTGCCATTACTTATGTTTACACAATTTTACATCTCCAGTGACTTCTGAACTGGAAACTAAACCAAACTCTTGACCGAAACTCCACAGGATTGCCATCACTCTCTGGGGGCAGCTTTTTTATTATTATTATCCTTATACCCACGGCAGGAGCCCTTGGTCGGCTTATCATCGAGAATTTACTGAGCCCAATTAAATTATTTACTTTATGCGCTGACAGCATCCTATTTCATTATGTTGTTCACACTGCTAAATAGCTTATACACACACACACACACACACACACACACATTTCCAAAACCTGAACTTACTCCTGCAATTGAGAGAGCTTCAAAGGTTAAATACGCAATACATCACTATAGTGGTCTGGGTCATTAACAGAAAGGCATATGTTGCTCTGCAAATGGAGCCGTGAGCAGTCATTGTTTTGAAAAAAAAAAAAGACCTCTGGTGTGGTGCAGAGGCTTTGATTTTTCTCATGCCACATCCTAATCAGCTTTTTTCTTTTTGGCCCGACTGACAAAGCCGAGGTGAAACAAGAGACCTGTTTGGCCGAGTGGGAGCCCCAATGTTGTGGGGTCAGTCAGCAAAGTGATCTAGCGCAAGTTGTGTCGAAGTCCAGAACGTCACTCTGAGCAGAGAGGCAGAGAGGCAGAGAGGCAGAGAGAGAGAGAGAGACAGAGAGAGAGAGAGCTTTTTCTGGCACAGGAACAGGAGGTCATGTGGAAGTATTTATTTGGGGGTCCTCTTGAGGGAAGCTCTGTCGAATTCACATCAGCCCTGAGAATGCACTCTTTTTTTTTAAAGTTCTCCACTAAAAAGGAGGAATGCTCAAAGACCCCTCTTGTGGTGAAAGTATATCACAATTTTCATATAAGCCTTTTCATTAACCACTGTGTCAAAGAAATGGGAAAAGAACTCCAACACTGCACATAGCAACCCAAATTAAACTCCTTTAAGAAGAACCCCCCCCCCCCCCCCAAAAAAAGACTGCTATAAACAAACACTGCAATAGCACCCAGTCTTTAAATAATGCTAGCCATCGTTAGAGATGTTGCTTTTACAGGAATGATGCTCTAAAAACAACAGTCCTCACAGTCAATCTTAGATCTGTGCTGGAGCAGCAATTTTATAAACAGAGTGGTTTCTATAAAAAGCCATTTCATTACAGCAATTACAGTCACTTTCTGTCAATATTTCCAATCACTTTTCATAGTGGTGAACACAAGCTATTAGGCATGAAATGATTTGCTGTGCATTGTAGATGTCCAAGCTGTTCGCAGACAGCAGTTTCTGTTGGTTGCACACATTGCAAATATAAAATCTAAACTTTTTATATTACACTTCTTTGAGGCGAATGCCACCAACCACTGTAGCAGCAAAACAGATTTCATCTCTTCCATCCTAACACACACACACACACTAGGGCTGGTGCCCTTTATTCGTTCTTCTTTAAAATAGTGAATTACAGACTACGTGCAAAATCACGAGCCGAGACTTTTAATTTACTTTCCATAAGGTCCTATGGCTGGCAGTAAAAATGTCACCCTCACACCTGGCCACACTTCAAATTCCGAATCGCAGTCGAAGGAGTGAAATACAGACAGCGCCATACGTTTGTTACCATATCACCTACAGTACTTTCCTCTTCATCCAAAGTTCATAATATTCTAGTCAATCCACAGCAAAACAAACCCTGCTGGAAAAGTAAGCGTGATGCTGCCTTGAAATGCATTTCCCAGACCGTCACGGCCACACTCATCGGACTTTGGCTGAATTGCAACAGATAACGCCTGTGCGTCAAGCACGCCTGGGCGCAGGCTAGTCTATTACTGATGGGGAAATACAAGAGAAAAAGCAGAATGGGCCACTTCTTGATTTTGACAACAGTCCGACAACTTTCGTCATTAGGCTAGTTTCTGGTGGCTAATTCAACGAGCAAGGATGGGTTACTACTGTGTATTTCAGCCAAATGAATAGAATTACGCCTACCCACAGGCGAAGCATCTCACCTTATCTACACAACTGTCGATGAAGAAAATGTCATTAGAACCGGTTTCAGCAAAACCGCAAACTCCTACGCCTGACGCTTATCCAGCAATACGGCGACCAAACAAACATTACATTCAGATTACAATATAGTAGCCTGTCCTAAATTTCTTCAATTTGTTAACACTCCTGAAATATAGTAACTTACCGGCGGTGCGTTTCCTCAGACAACTGTAACAACGGCTGTCAAATAGTGTATGTACGCTTCTTCCCCATGTGATTTCTTTGGCAGTTGGCAGACTAGTTGGTGAAGAGGTTCCTCCTCCTGAAATGCTGTTCTACGTGGGAGCGCCGACTTGTGGGGATCGTAAGAACACGAACGCACTGACGAAGGGAAGACCTAATTTGGAAGTCCATATGGTCGAACCATATGGAACTGGGTGGGGGTGTATTTACTTGATACAGTATATAATGGAAAGCAACAAACTAAGGAGACCACTTAAGTTTTATAAATATAACTTTATATATATATATTGTATGTGTAGGCTAGACTTTGAAATTACAGTGGTCTCTTAAATGGCGCACAAAACCACCAGTAGAGGTAGCTGCAGAGAAATGTAAAACAGTTTGAGCAGCAGCCCTGGGGGGAATGAAACAGACCCATTGCCAATTTGCACCTCTTAAGAGTGGACAAGGCATACTAATTGGAATTTCTCACGACTGTTAGATTGGAATGTTAGGAATTCACAGCGCACTTCCAATCCCAAAGATGTAATCAAAACGGCACGTAAGCGTTTAAAGGGAAAATAATAGATAACACTAGTTAGTTAGATGGTTAGTGAGTGAGTCAGATAACACTAACTTCATTGCCCAAATATAAGCTTTGGATGGCATTCTTTCATTGTATACGCATCTATAGATATATGTACAAATAGCTTCATTATTATTTTACTAGGCTAAGCTCTTCTGGATCTCTGGCATATTGTTGACTAACAACACATTTCACTGTCCAGCTGGTCAGCTTGTCCCCCAAAAGAACAGTGAAAACCACATTCTCATGTGTCTCATAAGTAGTGGCACTGGCTACTGATGTGAGGTGTTGAATTAAAACACGAAAGGCAAAGACCCCTTTGCATCAGAGAAGCCTATAATCTGAGTATGATGCTCAGTGATGCAACATACAGTTCAGAGTGTACCGACACCAGCAGCTACATCTATAGAGTATTACAAGTTCATTTCGTTACATAAGAATTTAATACTTTTGCTGAAAATGCCAGTTTTCAAAACGTATATTACGAATTTGTGTTAGGGCAAAGTCTCTGCCTCAAGGTTCAACACGCTAGACTACTCATTATCACCTCTTACATTGAGGACAATAGTGTTTACAAACACACCCCTAAATATGTATTAGCAACTCGAAGAGAAGAGTATAACGATTTTGCAAATGTACACTTACATCCTTATTTTTTAAATATTTTTTACACAACAACTGAAATGTGTGTAGTTGGTTTAATTAAAAAGTACGAGCGCTCTGGGAATATGCTATACTAAAAGAATTGTATAATATGACGGGCTGAGTAATGGATTAGTCTTGAAATCGAAATGAAACGGCATGGTACTTCCAGTTCTCGATAGTGAACATTGTGACATGAATCAAACGAATTTTGTTTTATTAGTATTGGTAGTCTATCATTCTGCTTTGCGCAACTTTGCAGAACTTGATGCAGCAGTTTATATGAAAAGGCTGACAGAGACCCACACGAGAGGTTAAAATTGGCTTTTCTTTAACAGTAAACACATTACTTCTGCTCACACAGATTTCAACAAAGTGCACTTTAACTTAAAATAATTAAGCGTACCTCACCTGGTCACCGATGATTCACACCTTTTGTTGTATGAACGTCTCCACTTAGCGTGGAATGCACACCTTTAATTGGTCTAATCTGCATGGATGCATATAAACTCCAGGTTTACACACAGTCAGTACACTTATTCACGAAGTTCAGACTCAAGACACTGCTTCCGTCGGTGCTGCAGGACCCAACAAGACATGGATCAGACACACAGAACGCCATATCTGACCGACGACTCCATCTGCACACCGAGGAGAAAATATAAGCGATATTCGAAGAATTATAGCACCTATCTTGGTTTAATCGCCCATGTCATTCAAAACTCTCCAAACAAAATGCTGACATTTGGCCAGGTAAATTTACGAGCGTAAATTGAAATCTTAAATGTTTCTGTAGGCTATAAGCACATTGAATACTTACAAAAATACATGGAATATTTATGTTTTCTTTCTTTTTTGCAGCTGATGGAAAGTTTGGGCGCATTCGTCTCTGGAGAAAAAAGGGGTCTGGAAAATAACGTCAGAGTTTGTTTGTCATCTAATGACTGCTTTGTCAAGGTATGTACTTAAAAAGGTGAATTATTTAGTATCATACTAAAATGTGTTTGTTTCCAAATTCATGACCCATAATCACTATATATTTTTTCCAGATTCCCGTGAACCCCGAGTACCCAAATGCCAGACGGAACTACTGGAAAGTTGACGAAAGTCGCATCACGCCAAAGATGCTGCGACGCCATTTCGGCGGAACACTGGGCATTTTGACTGGACTGCCTCTCCGCTATAGAACCCAGACCGGTGCAAAGAAGAACACCATCAAGTCCACAGAAATACCACCGGTGCTGGACAAACGTCCCGTCAAGTTTAGTAGCTCTTTCTCTATTGAATCACTTCTTCGGAAAGACCCTGGACCCTGCCCCAAAAACACTCCACAAGCCGATGCCTCTGGAGATGTCAAGCCTTTGCCGAATTCGTGTGGCTACACGCTGAATGCGAAATTTGGATTAGATGTTTTCGAACCTACCACTTCATTTAGAGACTTTCCAGAGAGGGACATCCACAGTCTCTCTCAATGTGGCAGACAGCCATACCACGACCCCTATGACACGATGCACGATGGATACACTCACCACTCCGAAAGGCTGTGCAAGAGAGCACGTGTGTCCCCGCCTTTCAGTGTTTTAACCGGAGCAGGTGTAGCTCCGTATTTCAACCATGAGCATATGCTCGCCCTGAAGAGATGGTCTCTTGGCATGAAGGCATTTGATTCTAGAAACTTTTGATTGATTTTTGCTTTGTGTATCAACGAATTCGCACGTGACTATGCACTACCCAGCAACACCGTGCATTTACAGTGTTGCAACTTCCAGATCATTTTTTTATATTTTTGTTGAGTTTTACTTGAATGACTGTATCAGTTCTACGTTTTGCTGTGATTGTCTGAGCTTTTGCAATAAACATACAAAACCAACTCTTGTATGGTTAACTTTTTCTGTAGCAAAGGGGTGGATGTGGTGGGTGCTAAAAATGGAAGCTATATGTTGAAACACTTCAAAGAATTGCCGTGCTTACAGGGTCAAACTGTATTTATATATGCTAAGCTCAATATATTAGGTATTTGACACATTAGGAGATGCCCCAAGTACCATCTCTGTATGATGCTTTGCAATCTATTGTCGTTCCTTATTGGTTCTGTTATGTGGTCATTTCATGTTAAGTAAGGTGGGCATCAGTAGTTCAGAAGTGTCCAAATAAACATGTAGGCACAGTTATTAATGAATATATTCTGAAATGAAACACCCAGGTAACTATTTTAATGCATAGAAAAACGGCAATAACCATGCACTGGCTTGGATGCTTACATGTCTTCCCTCGATGCATGTGTATTATTTATTTATTTAGGCCTTTTGGATCCCCACAGCCCCATGGCCAGTGCCCTGGCTGTTCTGCTTGGGATCCTTCAGTAAAACATAATACAGATACAAATATGATTCAACAAGAAATAGAAAAAAGACACTATATATAAAATAAAGACAATGACCACACATTATGATGCATACTATAAAGTATCTGTGCATGTACACAGCATAAGACACAACAAGCCAGTCTTCAAGTTACAACAAAGTACAATTGCTTACAACTTAGCTTATTTGACTAACATGACCTGGATGAATGAGAATCTTCACAGACAGAAGCCAGAATACTTCCCAGAGAGAGAGAGAAGCCCAATTGTAGTCTTCTCCACAGAGACTATATCTCTTCTTTGCGCAGAAATGCCGTTTTCTTTCCTTTCTTGACATCACCTTGTACTACAGACCAAAAAAAATACTGAAGCAACGGCACAAAAGAGTAAGAGTTTGTCTATGAAAAAGCACACCAGTGTTCAGTCATTACTTTATTCATTATTTAGTCTTGTTGCTGGCACTACTGTTACCTCATGATCAGGACAGACTGGATGAGCTGAAAAATAGCAAAGTATTTCATAATGGAATTCAAGACAATGTGGAATATACAATGTAAAAAGCGCTTTGTGCTTTCAATGATCAGAGCAAGTTTATCCACATTAGTGCACCCTATAGGGACAGAGTGAAGATAAAAGTGGATCTTGAGTGTGTTTGCTAATGCCCTCAGTATTGTATGTGTGTGTGTGTGTGTGTGTGTGTGTGTGTGTGTGTGTGTGTGTGCGTGCGTGTGTGGGTGCTATGTCTGCATGTGTTGTATATAGCCTGATGTGTTTTTAATAGACCGAGTGGATTGAGGTTGTGGTACATGTGTTGTTTGGTGGTAAGACCAAAATGTTCATGCTGGACATAACAATGAAGTCTGTTCTCTGACAATGAATATGAATAAGAATCAGATTCCCAAGTATAGGAATTTGACTCCAACAGATGTTGACATTTAGAGATGTAGTGATTCAATAGACAAACAGAACAACAATTGGCAAGTCCCCTGTAATATCACACACAATATACAAATTGTCTACTGTGTTAATTTAAAGGCAATAGTTGAATAGGACAACAACTCTGACTTCAATCAAAATTGTTTTTCTTCTAAGACATTATTCATTGTCAGACAGCTCCCACAAAGAGAGTACCCTGATGTCCAAAAATTGTATTTAGTTGAAACTGTCAAACTGCTTATATTCAGCTAGACTCTGCTTGCCCTCTATAGGGCACTAGATCACTCATGAGCCATTTCATGCCCAGGAGATTAGCTTTGTACATTAAATTACACTTGGTGGGTGCTTTTATCCAAAGCTACCTACCATAGAGGAAAACAATCAACCTCAGGTAACATAAGAGACAGCATGCAGGGAAGCAAGTTGAGAACACAATGTAGGTGTCAGTTAGGTTACTAGTGAGTTAACAATTGTTAGCATAAGAGATGTTCGAGTTTTAGTATAAGTATAAACACTTCTTCTAAATGTGCAGACCAGCAGAATTAAATCATTTATCAAAATGTATCAAGAAGACTAATTGATGTAGCCTACTTATATTTGTTAACCAACCTGTCCGTACATCAGGGATAGAGATTCTCACCAAACACCAGAGTGGCTGGTGAATTTTATCATTTATTTGTCAGTGGCTTGTAAAAGTACGCAAAGTTAATTTTGACCACCACAGTACATACAGACAACCAAACTCATATAGCTACACCAAAACTTAATTTACAATTGAGCATTTGGCTAAGCCATGACTGTGGGTGATATGTTGCTGTAAGACTGTATACACCCCACCATGGTCTCAGTTTGAAAATCATGCATAACATTCTGATGTAAATGTGGACACATTGTTTGCACAAAGATATTGCAAAAGAGAATAGTACCAATCGAAAGTTTAGACACGCTGTTACAGTCAATAGTTTTTCTTTACTCTTTTATTACTACTGAAGAAATCCAACCCAAAAAGGAACACTTTGTGGAGCTGCTCCCCTCCCACCCAAAGTCTATTCAGCAGACAGCTGCAAGTCGTTAGTATTCATTTAAAATGTAGAAAATACAAAAGTTAGGAAAAACTATTGTATGAGAAAGTATGTCCAAACTTTTGACTGGTACTGTATATATAAGCACAACTTCAGTTTTGTTTTTGTTTTTTAACCAACTAATTATGTTCTCAATTTTTGTTTTGCATCACTACCTAAACTTCTCTCGCAGGTCTTACAAGACATACGTTGTCAGAACCTAGGGTACATTTTTGTTGGCACACCTTTAACAACCTGTTAATGATGATCTAGCTTCAGAATAATGCCCAAATGCGCTTGGATGGATTCCTTAATGGATCTCTCATTGACACAATCCTGGGGCAATTGAGTAACTTATGAGCTATCTACGTTTGGCTTAGTAGTTCCCAGAATACAACAGCAGGGGGTGTTAGTCGATGATGTTAGCTGTACTTTGTGTTGCACAAAACAACCAGGAGCTCAGACAGTGAGTTGCATCTTTTTTAGGTTAGTGCGAATACTCCAGGGAATAATTTACCTGAAAACCGAAAATTGACCCTACTTGAACCGACATAATCGGACCAATTGCTTGAGTAGTCAATGGAGTGTGACAAAATAAAAAAAAATAAACAAAAAACAAATGAGTTCTCGTATTGCCAACCCCAAGGGGGCGCCTGTGTCATAGCATACAAAACAAACACATGCTTCTCAAGACCAAATATGGTACTGACAGCTAGTGAACACCAGGTGGCAGAAGACACTGGCTACTACACAAAAAGTGCCACCCACGGTAGGCTACTATGCCCACTGTTTGCCCACTGTTTGGATAAAGAAAAAAAACATATTTGCAAAGGAGAAACTAAAAGGAGATTGTGGACGGGTGCTAAGGCGTGTCCATAGTGCATGGTTATCACATTTACTCACATTTACACACATCTATCTATCTATCTATCTATCTATCTATCTATCTATCTATCATGGAGACGTTGATACGTTACGTTGTTTCTTTTTCGGTGTCTAAATTCAAATGCCTTCACCTGTTGCTTTCTAAACACGTTTCCCCTCGATCCTGGCAGAAACGCCTGCTGTATTTTCATTCTACATTAACACAGGTGATTTCGCTAATTAGCTTGCTACTTGACGCCAGAGCCGTGCTAATTAGAATCAGCTGGTTTAGTAAATGCCTGTAACAGAAAATATAGGGACTTTCAGCTGCTAGCCTGGCCTCTCCAACACTGCACTGTTGGCACTAAGAGATTCAGATTCATCATGATGCAAGTATTATTGGCTGGCAAGCAATGCCATCTGCTGAATGTCTTTGGGCTCATGTTTGGCAGCAACACGTAATTACATAAGATGAACAAGATGTCGAAGTACTTAAACTGACTAAATGCTTTGCATAAATACTTCAGCTATTGTCTGTCGTGGGAATAAAACCGCTTATTGGACACAGAAACAGGACTCCACACAAATTGTGCTGACAATACTCAAATACTTCAGGTTCAGGCAGTGTGTAACCACCACCTGTTGACATCAACCTGTTGTGGTTGCATCATCCTGACCAAAAAGTACCACAATTGTGAAGGTGTTGTTATGCATGAAATGTTATAAAAGAAACACAGACAGACAGACAGACAGACAAGGGGGAAATCAAATCGTTTCCAAAGAGAAATTAAAGTATTCAGTAAGTCATATGACAAATACACAATACAATAGTAAGAAATGTAGCACACACATATTGAGGCTGAATGGTTACAAAACTGTATTTTACTGATTAAGCAGAACAAAAATATACAGGCAGTGCATTGAAACAAAAGTTTTGGGTCTCAGCCCATCATCGACATTTCCATGTTTGAAAAACGCCATCAGGCGCAAGAGTCTATAATGATTCTGATGTTCTACCTTCCTCACTATTCATTAATTTCACTGCATGTCATACTCTACCTAGTATGTCTATGCAAGTGGCAATAAAACATTCTTGTATTGTACTCTCTGTTTTGGTGACACACGAAACATAGACATAGGTGCAGACACCACTTGTACTTCACAAATACACAATACAACAATAAAGATATCAATAAAAATCACCTAAACAAAATGCCTTTGTACAGTAGGAAAGTAACTGATAAAAAAAAACAGAGGTAAAATCATTTCTTCTGTCAACTTTAAGGACCATACAAGTAGTCCGCATGTAGGAATGAATAGACAAATAAATGAATGAATGACTGGCAGGGTACTGTATGGGCCAGTGGGCCAGCAGCCGTGTTAGCACAGTGCTGGTCAGGAGACACGTGTGGGAGCTCAGGCTGCTGGCGTTGTCAGCACTCACTGCCTACAGCATTCTTCCACTGCACGGGATTACTGACGACTGCCCTAGATTAAGACGGCCCTGCCACTCCATACAGGCCCACGCAAGCGCACACTTGCGCGTGTGCAGACACAGACACATACATAGACACACTCTCTCACACACAGACACGCACACACACAGACACACACACATGCACACACACAGGTACATACACAGATACACTCTCTCACACACAGAAACAGACACAGACACTCTCTCACACACAACACAGAGACACACAGACATAGACACACACACACACAAACACACGCACACTCACAGACACAAACACAAACACACACACCGATCAGATGAGATTACAGAGAGAGCCAGGCTGGCCAGTGTTCAGATAGAGCAGCCATGTGACTCCTTGACGGGGGAGTGACGCTGAGCACATGAAGATTCCTACTCCCGCATACTCCATTCTTGTGGCTGAGCTCAAGCCCTTCCAGTTAACTATTATTTCATTATTTCCCTCTTTTGCTTATGATTTGGCACAGGGCACTGTATCCAGAGAGAGAGACAGACAGACAGACAGACAGACACAGAGAGAGAGACAGAGAAATAGAGAGAGAGACAGAGAGAAACAGAGGTCTACACACCTCAGCTCCTTCAGCAAAACTGTTCTTTTATTAAGAAGGGATGTTTTGAGCATGTGGTCTTCATCTTTTTTAAAAAACGTTGGGTTCAGGTTCCAGCATGTTTCCCTTTACACATGTGTGCACCATTAGGCCTTTTTTTTGATGCACAGGGCATTGTATCACATGCAAATAATGTAGTGTTGGGTTAAACTTTTACTCTGAATACAAAAGAGTTACTACTGATTACACTTATGTTGTAGCTAGACAGAGCAATTGAAGGGTAGTTTTGTTTCAGCCCAAACACTAAGCAGTAACGTAACTCATAACATGCTACCAAATTATTCTCAGAAACAGAATATGTATTCAATATTTCATAATCCATAACAATGAATGTCATAAGCGTTGGAGTTGGTACAGTTCCAAGAAGTGTCTTCATCTCATTACGTACAAGTAGAGAAATCAGCTTAACTCCTGCAAACAGTAAACAATTTATTATCATAGATAGGGAGGCACACAAAGAAATTAAGAGATGGATAGTTTGTAAGATAGAGACCCAGAGAGATAGAGAAAGATAGATAGATAGATAGAGAGAGAGAGAGAGAGAGAGAGAGAGAGAGAGAGAGAGAGAGAGAGAGAGAGAGAGAGCAGGACAGAGATGAGGATCTACTGTATGTAGTAGACCCAAGTATCTTCTTTTTGCAGTGCTGGCTGTATTCTCCTTCTCCTACCCATGGGAATGTCTCAGGCTAGTGTCAACACAGCTGCACCAGGACTGCTCCAGCCAGGAGGGCTGTCTGTCTGTCTGAGTGGTGCAGACTAGACTCCACTTAAACCCTTTTGCAGAGCCACACACACAAACCTTCACAAGCTAAACACACCCCTGAGTAAGCCACCTGCAATAAAGCATTGCAACTGCAGCAGTCCAACGTTTGTGGGATTCTAGATTATATTGCTGTCCAATGGGAGGTTACGTAGTGCTATACATGGCTGGTATGAGTGTTGCTGTCTTTTAAGACCTGACCGTCACATACATCAGTGGATGTCATTGAACACTGCTATTCTATGTTTTAGTCAGTGTTGTTCAAACAGCAACTCTAACCACAGTGTTGAAAAAAAAATAGTGCATTTTTTTTAAATGTGGGAAGTAAAGAACTGCACTTTCAATTCCTCTTCTTTTGTGGCTTGTCTGGACAGTCACCATCACCAACAGAGCCCAGATTCCACATCCTGCTACAAACAGTCACACCATAATTCTCTCAAAGTTCTTAATCTCACATCTTTGTTTTACTTTCAGCATATACATTGATATTGGGCTACAAATGAGTTACTTTTCTATTTCAATACATTTTAAGAAACAATGAAGAGTTACAAACTATGTATGGGATTTCACCTATTTGCTGTAGCTATTGCCTCCAATTTTACTAATTGGCCTCCCTTTAACTGTGTAAAGATGTTAAAAACAAACCCTTGAAGACAAGGTTGCACATTAATGGCAAGCATGGAAATATGGAGATGAGCCTACTCTCATTCCTTTCTCCATACACTATGCATGCAACTTCGGTTTGTTTACTGTACTCTCTGCCCTGTCAGCATTCCAGCAGACTACTTCTGAGTGACTCTGTTTAGTTTCCTCGCCAGTACAACATCCCATTGGCCAAACTGTGTAATCTGTATTTCCCTTCTGACAGGTTACACATTCGCTGCTTTGTCAGCAGTAATTTCAACGTTCTGGCCACAGTGTGGATGGCCTGAAGTCATGAATGGTGGTGGTGGTGGGTACTGAAACGTAAAACACTGAAGCTACAACACACTCTCAAAAGATGCACTCAACAAAAACGCGGTATTCCAATGCGAGCTGTCCTACACGTACTTAAACTCCAAACCCACAAAGTTGAAGAAGTCAGGAAAAACTTGGATAAGCGCACGTCCGACCGCATTGTAAAATGATAAACTGTTCTTCACATACTACCGCTGAAACCAGACGAACGAACAGTTGGAGTCTGCCCCGCCCCATAACAAACTACAGTCACGTTGTGCACGTCTTCACTACTACGACGTGTAGAGAGTCATGTCCGGGAGACGCCTTTGCACATGACTGTAGTACGAGGAAGATGACAACAACAAACTGTGCCAGGGCGATTACGGTTTTAGAAAAACCTGTCATTGTAATCCTTAGTTACTGTGTGTGTTGTCCTCCAGCACAGTGTCAGATGATTTCAGAGGAGCTTTCCTGCCATAACTGGCACCTAGGTACTGTTTACCTTTATTAACTCAAGTTACTTCCCTGAGATGTTCACGAGAATGTATTTTAGAATTAGAATCGGCTAGTTCGCTAATAGATACAGCCTTCTAAAAACTGCCTGGATTTAATAAAACAAATTAAATGCCCGACGTAAGGTTTTTTTTTTATTATTATTTACACACGCTTGCCCACCCCCCATAACAAAATTGACTGATCTAAAGAAGTGTCCTACATATTACCTATTTTCATTATTGGAATATTTTTTTCACCATAAAAAAAATCCATTCACTGGAACCTGTTGAAAAACCAACACACTTCCCTGCGTTTTGGCACGTCATTGAGTGCAGAGAGCACTGAGTTCATATCTAGGTCACTGAGGAATGTGATTGTGTGGTATGGTCAAATGAGTCATCTTCAACAGTGGTCATTCTCACACCAGACGTCAATCATAGATTTTTTGCTAAAAGTCCTGTGCACTCTTAAACTCCTGCCCTCTAATAGTCGATGCATAGAGCTACTTTTACTACTGTCAGTACTATTGATACATGCTATCGGTACATGCTGTCAGTCTAGCATGGACAGGTTAAATAAAGGTCGAATAAATAATCACATAAAAATATTGCATGGGCCTTAATGATCAGTTTCATTAAGGTAATGGCCTATTTCTGATAATAAGCAACCTTTGGTTTACAATCGTGGTGCCATTGGTGTTATGATGACTTAACCTTGGTTTCTAAGGTGGGGTGGGGAGTAAAAAAATCACCCAAACATCACCTGAGTATCAAGTAAGATATCAACAGAATGATTAACAGACTCTGACCCTCTTTAATAGGGCATCTACCAGATGTCCCTAGTGTTTTGCAATGCCTTTTCCCAGTTTCCAGACTAAACATTACCAACAGCTATAGTGTATCCCAATCAGTGTTAGCTCTGTTGCACAAGTCTTGTAACAGTAGAATACTAAGCACCCATATTTCCCACTCTCTAGAATAGAATAGAATAGAATAGAATGACTCTATTGCCGTTATGAAACACGAGATCCTACCCACTGCTGTCTCAGACCTTTAGATCTATCTTCTCCCATCTATCCCCGCAGGCTACAGAGGGCTTCATTTCTTTTGATAGACTCCCTTCCTTCCTCTTGGTGCAGGGGGTGAGTGGCCATACAACCAGACCGTGCCCTTGGTGGTTGCATAATGGTCTCCCCTCTCTGACCCCTCTCTTCTTGGGGGGGCAGTTATGGAGTCCTGCTCCCCGCCCCTTGGTGTCACCCCTGGTAGGGCAGAGGGCCCCAGCGATGGCTCTTCGCCCAGCTGTGCCTGAAGGAGACGTGGTGTTTACACATGTGTTTGTTTTTCCTCCAAGATTCCGGCAGGAGTCCTTCCTGTGTGAGGGATAACAATGACAGGACTCCACCTGTGATGCAGAGGGAAAGAGATTCTTTGAGTACTGCCTTGTTCAGAACACCCCACCCGGACATACCCCTTTAATTAATCCATGATGGTCCAAGGCCCTTGTTAGTAACATCAGTAAGAGAGCACAGAAATTTCCATTCTGTGTTTTCTTTAGGTCACTTACTTATTTATAAAGTTCAGACCAGAAGGACTGCTGAGGAAGAGATAAAGTACCAACATAGAAGCCTGCAATGCTCAAATGTCCTCCTCCCTCAACCTCATCCCTATCCAAGGCAGTAAACACTTAATATGAATGCAGAAAAAGCATATTTGTGAGATGTTATTAAGCTTAAAGGTACATTCTCCAGTAATAACGTAAGTTTGTAACACCCAGTTTATCCTCCACTTCAAAGTGAACAGTAAGACAGGAAGTGAGTGGGAGATGGGGCAGCATTGGAGAATTTCTTTGAATTTGATTTGTCACATTCATTTAAAAATGCTATTATCATTCACTGTCTTAATGTGCTTAACTTTGACATGTTTTCCCAAATATTTTAAGGAGTATTTGATGCTGTATGCTATCACCTGATGGGAATGTGGTGGTTAGTCTAAGGTTGCAGTTTGTGTTGACGTCAGTTTTGTGTAAAAAAAAAAAACCCTCTTTTGTTTACTGGCTCGATGCAGCCAATTGTGACAGCCCTCTTTCTCTGAAAAACAAGTGTATGCCATTCTGGGAAAACCACATGGGCAGACCTACCATTAAAGGTTATCACACTGGAAAAAAACAGTACAGCTAGGTAACGAGCATTTTCCACCTTGGTTAATGTTAGTGTCTTATCTAGCAAGGCGTGACCTGTAAAATGAAATGCATTACTTACAGGCCAGATTCGTTGGGGTGTGTGTGTGTGTTTGTGTGTATATGTGTTGAGTGTGCATGCTTGCATATGTGTGTGTGGGGATTAATTGGGTTATGTGTGTGTGTGTGTGTGTGTGTGTGGGTGGGGGGGGGGGTTGGTGAGGTGGGGTGTAAAAGAGCTATTTTCCTGGCGTGGAGTTCTTCTTAAAATTCTTTGCATGTTAATCTGTCTATTGGCAAACCAAGACATGCATGTGTTGTATGTAAAAGGCGCGGTTAGAAAAACCAAGTGTGGGTCACCGCAGCCATTGGGACTGAACAGATGGCCCAGTGCCATGCAATTTAAATCACGAGCAGCGAGACATATGGGTGGGAATGGAAGACCGCAAGTGTCAGCCACAGAGCACAGTGGACTGTCCAAAGGGTGCATGCGTGAGCACACTCAGAGTTCACTGTTATTGATTCAGCCAGGGAGCCCCTTGTCCAAACCCAGCTTGCAAAACCCCCATGCAGTCACCTTGACCCGTTTCCAGTGCCAAGCCAAGAGAATAGTGAACAACATATATTGTACCTCAATACCATTTTGCAGCAGCTTGTCGGTAGTGCGTACATTCATCTTAGTGATTAGAAGTAGTTACTTTTTGCTAGTTTTGTGTAGTTAATTACTAAAGTTACATATAAGTATCAGTTATAATAAATTAGCAAAAGAGCAAATTGATCACTAGATTAGAATTGTTCAAGTCAGTCATTATAAAACAGGCAACACACCATTTTTTTCCAGACCATGCCATTCAGCAGAAGTGTCAAAAAAGAGGAAAGGTAAATATTATTGTCTTTACTTTTTTTAATCTGTATTCAGTAACAGAAAGTCAAGATGTCTTTACATCAAAAGCAACATAGCATTCTTTGCAATTTTGATCTTGTAATTAACTAGGCATAGGCATTAAATGCTTTTTAATAATAGGTGTTGTTTCAAGCTATTTTAAGGGCTATATGGCTAATTGAGTAATTAAAAGTGAAGCTTTTAAATGGCACATTATGGGCACCATAAATGTGCAAAGATCACAAATCTGGTGTGCATATATAAGTGATTGCTTTTTTAATGTTTAGGTGGCCTCATGTTGTAGTGTATGACCTGCAACTGTGATTACGTCTTGTTTTCATTTATAAAAAAGTAAATGATTGATCAGTTACAGTAAAATGATTTACAAGTTGAAAACCATTTTGTTTATGTCTAAACCTTCAGAGACAAAATGATCAATACTTAACTGCCAAGTGCATCGAGTCATTCAGTAACCTAAAGATATCAACATGAAAGTTACCAACAGCAATTGTTTTCCATGTTATCACTGTTTTTACAACAATAAAGTGGGGCAGTTGTTACTCTAGATTGGTTGGCAAGATTATATTATGGTGTTCAGACAGTCGTGCCCCATTTCTTCTTGGAGAGCTTTTTTATTACAGTTATTGTATCAATAAAATGGCTATTATATGCAGGGCATCGTGATGTCTTGAAATCATGTGTGGATTAAAGGCAAAAAAACTAAAGAAGGATCTCTCTGGTCATCGGATTTCAGTATTTAGCAATATGCAAGAGTACCTTATTTCTGAGAGGTTAAAAATTAATAGTTCACCCACATCCAAAAAAAACTATCCATGCAACAGATGTGAGGATGTAAAGTGGCATGACCTACCTTTTTCAAGTCCTCATAGAGAACTATTCATGGCTGATCCTAAGCTGTTGCAAAATGTTAGCATAACTCATTACAAGTTGGCAGCTATGTAGAATGGCTAATGTGTGTCAAACGACAGTCTGCAAATTTTCACACAGTTTGTCCTACATTTTCTGGTCTGCTGTTAATAGATTATCTTAACATCCTGGGGACGTCAAGAAGCGAACCAAAAAAAAAAGAGAGAAAAAAAGAGTGCAGTTTTGGCTTTTCATTCTCTGGTTCATGATTCACTCTCCTTCAATTATTTCACAATGTCCTTGATACAACGACATTTACAACCATGTCTGGCTTTAAAAAGATAACATCTCAGAGCCATGTTGCAAGACAAGTTTTGGATATGCCTTGATCCAGTGTTTCATGAGACAGAATGCTACCTACATTTTAAATACAAGACATATGGAGAACCATGTTATGTGAAGCTAGTTGAACAGGCATGAGAAGTACTTAATATAATTCCATATGAAAGATCATAGTTTTAGGAAAATCTTTATGCATATCAATTCATCACATGTTGCTGTTTTATTTTTATTATCTAAAAAATTCTGACGTGGCAGGATTCACGCCGCGAGTTTCTCCTAATGGAGGGGTTACTCCCATGTCAAACATTATGACGACAGCCAGATGAAATGGTATATTCTAGAAAGTTCCAACAGACAGTATTTACCTGTCAATGACACACTACGCTCCAGACTCGCCCATTAACTGCTCTCTCTATCACCAAAGTCATGTGTGTCTGAATCACTGCAGCACTTGTTACTCCTACATTACATCACACTTCAACTGAACTTAAGCAGAATGAGCCAGTTTGTACTACGTGCAAGAAAAAAGGAAACGGAAAGGCTATTCATTTGTAAAAACCAGACCAACAAGATCTATCTATCTATCTATCTATCTATCTATCTATCTATCTATCTATCTATCTATCTATCTATCTATCTATCTATCTATCTATCTGTCTGTCTGTCGGCCTGTCTGTCTGTCTGTTAATGGCTTATTTGTCTTTGCATGATTTATACTCAGTGGGGTTGTGAGTTCTCAGGACTATTCGATGACCAGCTCTCTCACTGTTTTACTTGTGGGGGGTGGGGATCAGGCAGGTTCATCACCTGTCTATGGAAAAGCCCAGTGACCTCTATGAAATCACAGAACTTTGATGCCGGTGTGTTTGTACGGGCAAAAATAGATCTGGGTGATGTTTGCAGTTCTCAGATAGTGCAAGGCAGAGATCACCTTTGACTAAACTATCCCAGTGCTATAATGCAACACTGAATTGCATTGCGACATTTTTTTTAAGTCATCCATTGAGTAGAGAGCATGTGAGAAAAGGTATGTCCTATACAATCACAATCAATTTAATTGGCAATACAGTCAAAACCTAGTCAATGAGTATTAAGTTGTGCCACTTAAATGGTTGACAGCATCTACATCAACATTCCATGACTCTGTCTTCGTGTCAACCCATGTTTACAGCTGCTTGAAGTACCCAGCACCTCAGATCAAGAAATAGGCTAAATAAAATAGTAGGATGTGTTGAGGAGTACCTTGCAATGTGTGAGAAAGAGACCCTGAGGTACCAGGGGCTGAGACGAGCCTTACTGTTCACACAAACCAAATAATCAGTTCAGGTAAAAGTCCACTGCTCTTATCGGGCAATTTCAGTCTTTGGTCCACATTCCAAGCTCTAATACACTGTAAACCATTTGAAAGACACTAGCCCAAATCTGAAAATACATGAGCGCCACACTGTCTCCCTGAATCACTAACAACTTTAACCCCAAATTGGGTGGGTCACCACCATGACACGGACTCTCTTGAGACATTGCCTGGGGGGGCACCATTGTCCATATAGTCTATTACCATCTTGCCTAAAAATGTTCAGATATTTTGCTCATGAGTCGGCATCAGACATTTGTGTGTCTCTCTGTGGGTGTGCGTGTGTGTGTGTGTGTGTGTGTGTGTGTGTGTGTGTGTGTGTGTGTGTGTGTGTGTCTATGTGTGTGTGTGTGTGTGTGTGTGTGTGTGTGTGTGTGTGCTTGTTAAACGCCTCCACACTGAATGGGTTCCTTATCAGCACCTCGCATTAGCCATCCACAGAGACTGCATTGTGCGGCAACAGAGAGTTCACTCACACACATTCTCATACAAGACTTTTGATGATGGTGCCATGGAAGACATAGCACTAAATACATCCAAAGAAATGGCTTTCATATTATATAAGTTTCAATGCTGGTTGGTGTGAGAGACCTTGTTTATAACTGTCAGAAATAAAGCTGTTTATGAATTGAGCAGTTCGAACTGAGCCGCGGAGTAAGCTAATGTAGCAGCTGGACAAACTAATGCAGTTTCCTTTCGTATCACTCAGTTGAAAAGTTTCAGAAAATGTACCTATCAGAGTGTGACCTGGCCTTGTTCGTTGTCTTTTCACATTGGCCAATGCATGTCTGACATTTTAAAAAAACACTACAAATTTACTGGGAATATAGGTTAGAACATCTTTTCTTGAGATGAAACATTGAACTGGTCTCAGTGATACAGCCACCCTACAGCCTGAAGGGAGGGGGTCTGATATAGTGTTGGAAGAAGCAGGGGCAGTTGCAGAACTATTGCACCAAACTGTTGTTGCTAAGTCACCACTTGTCAAGCAACTCCCTGCAACGCAGCTATTACAAAATATGGCAGAATTGCCCAATAGAAAGGGAATAGGCGCGGAGTGGGTTGGGCTCATCCCAACCAAGCCTTTATAAAATTCTCTGTCACATCCTGTGGCTGCACGTAGTAATATCAGCACCACAGATCTTTTTTTTGCTTCACAAAAGGTAGTCTGTATTGCGTCGAGTAACTTTTTCGTCCGTGTACCGAAAATCTAAGGACATCCAGTGCGGATATTGTCATATATTTGGTAAGTTAAACAAATTAAACTTAGTCATTTTTCAAAGTTATTCGTGTTGCAGCATGTAAGCCAACCTACATGTGCCAAAGGTGCATGTTCTGACATGTTTGTTTTGCCGAAACTTAACATCTGAAAACCTCTTCGTGTTTCCTTTTGCTCGGAAATAATTTAGTCCAGCCTACTGTCAAACACTAGAATAAGTTATGCCACTTCTTTGCAGTCAAATAAAATGTATTTGTAATTGTACAATTAAGGTTTTATGTTATACATTGTCTAAATAACCAATTATTTCTCGGGAAATACATTGCGAATAGGCTTTCTTTTAATCGACAAGAGCATGACTTGTTTGCACATGTGCGCACTTGTAGCTTTGACAAGACAGTTGAGCGTGGGCTCATGGACTGTCAACAAAGAGCGCAGGCAAATTTAATACAAACCTGAACGTTTGTCGTAATCTCGCCCTGGCATGGAGCGTGTATCAGTTTAACCACATTGAAGACGGTCTATTATCTTTGCTGCCTGTGGCATGCAATCTGCGACGAGCCCTAATCCGAATCAAAAGTTAAAATGTCAGTAAGAGTCATCTTTTAAACGCAAACTAGCCTATTTTCTCTTCACGCCTAGGCTGAAAGTTTGTTCCCTCGCATTCTCCAGAATACCTCCTTACATTAAACTGCGTCCACGGCACACCGCTTATGACACGGTGTTTGTTTTCGATTTATTACATCTCAGTAAACATGGAAACACGCGAGATGTGTCGTACAGCGTCATTTGTAGTCCTTGTTTACGAGCTCTTCACCATGTAGGCTATTCACCCATTTGTTCTGTCCGTTGTTCTGACACCCCCTGCCGAGTAATGTAATGCGTCTGGTCGCCATATCAACACGTTAGTATATTATTGCCTCTTTAGATTGTAGGTCTCAACAAGCCAAGCTGTTAATACTAAAAATTCGAATTGGTGGATGTGACTGATGAAAATAAATTTCAGTAAGATGTAAGAGGCAGTCTTTAATCCTGCAGATGCTTGGTTTGCTTGGATTTCATCTACACACGACTGTTGCGCAACTCTGGCCTTACTACTGATTTTGAAAAAAGACAATCCCTTTGGTTTCATATTGATCCTCAATGCAAACAAATTAGTCCGATAAAGGCAAGCTGATTGCCTCTGAAAGTGATGACATGAATCTGCTGGACTGTCAGGATAAGATAACGCCGAAGTGTTCCAATCAACACGTAATGGTATAAGGCTCCACACGGTGAAAACACCAGCAGAGACAGACTAAATGGATTCTGGAGTTCTAAGCCACAGTGTAGTTAATGTAAGCGTTTTTTAATGTATCTTTGATTTAATGCTTTGTAATGTAGGTACAACTGTGTTCTCACTCAGAACATTTGTTCAAAACTGATCACTGTGACCTACATTCCACATTGCTAAAATATGTAGGACTTCTAAGTTTGTTTATTATAATGTTACATCGAAAAGGTCAGCCTTTTGTCTTTTCTACTATCTCTTGCCAAAACAGGTCTTGAACAGCATCATGGACATCAGATGTCTCACTTTGTCAATTATAAATGACACTGTACCTGTACCTGTTACAGGGCTTCAAGCATGCTAGTCCAGTCCATATGCTAGATACACTATCCGTCACCCAGGTCCTTTCCATGTGGCAGCTGACTCTAGTAAGAAGTCTGGCCCAGTTGCGGCCCTGATCTGGGCCCAGTCGGCACCAGCATGAGCTATACTCTCTCTGACGAGGCAGTTTCACACACAAGCGAATAGTCTGATTATAGCTATTAGTGACCATGCCCAAAGCACGCACTCCTCCTGCAGTCGCTCTGCTTAGGCATCACTGATCCGTTGCCAATTGCCTTGGTGTTGTTTTCAAGTGCCCGGGTAAAAGATTAGCCAGACCTGGGCCATAAAGCCAGTGTGTTTGAAAACAGCAGGTGACCGAGTTGACTTAAGACTCACTGCCATCTCAGCACTGTCTGCAAGCTGCCTTAGACACTCAAAAGTGTGTGTGTGTGTGTTTTTTATGGTGCTAGCTTGAGCCACCTTTGCAAAAATAGAGAGAGACAACACAGTGGAACAGTCTATATTGGTTCTTTTGTCAGGATATTTCCAGCCTCTCATGTGAACATTGTTGCCACTCTCACATGGTCTAGCTGTGGAATTTGTGTGGGAGCTGAGATCCTGCTTTGACCAGTTATATCATACAAAATCATGCATGTTTTGTGACATTTTATTTCAATTTGGTGATAAATATTCAGGCAAAAAAACACTGACAAGTGCCATTAATCATGACCATAGATGTCCAACCGCCACTCCTAAAAAACAGAGAGCAGTTATTTTTCTTTTTTTTCTTTCTCTAATCTGGGGGCAGATGAAACACAGACACACTCATAGCTGTTCCCAGCCTGAAGACCACAGAGAGAAATCAGTTGCAAGGTTGAGGCAGAGAGAGAGAGAGAGAGAGAAATAGAGAGAGAGAGAGGCTTGCATGGAAGTAGACAGAGAGATAGAGAGACAGAGACTGAGAGCGAAAGACAGGGAGAGACAAAAGGAGAGAGAGACAGACAAAGACACACAGAGAGAGAAAGATACAGAGAGAGAGAGAGAGACTTGCAAAAAGGCAGCATTGAAGACAGAGACTAAGCGAGAAAGAGAGAGAGACAGACAAAGACAGAGAGAGAAAGAGAGACAGAGACTGGGAGTGAGAAAGGGAGAGAGAGAGAGAAAGACAGAGAGAGAGAGAGAGAGAGAGAGAGACAGAGAGTGGCCTGAAAAAGGGGCAGCATGGAAGCGGCCGTGTCACTGGCTTCCTGTGTGCTCTTGCCAAAGCGCGGCGCAGAGGAAGAGCCTGACTCGTGACCTTTCCAAACCCCCAGCCAAACAAAAGGCCTGTTCAGGCCCCTAATTTGATTTACATGCGCTGCGACCGGCTCCCTCTCCTCTCCTCCTGAGGAAAGCTCTGCGATCAGCACCCATCTCCGCTGGGTGATTGCATTTTCCCTTGCACCAACCACCCCCCCCCCCTCGTTCAAAATTAGCCTGCTTTCGAGTAGCCAAAACGGGTGTTTATCAAAGCCTCGCATGACAAGTGGCGTCAGTGACCCTGGGGGCTTTTTCATGTTGACTGTGCTGCATTATAATCAACTTTTCAGTTCTTGCACAGGAAGAAGGAAGACTGGATCGCTTTAGCTTTTTTATCATTGATCATCAGTTCATTGATTTAGCTGTTTTATGACGTCGGCGCAAAGCAAACGGCCTCTCCTGTCATGTCCTGTGCATTGCAAAGGTTGCTGAGAAAATCAACGTCAACTGAGTTAAAGTCAACAGTACTGTGGGCAGCATGGGTGCAACGTGTAAGAATGTGGTCCATCTGTTGCATTCCTGCACTTTGCACTACTTGTCTATGCGTTTCAAAAAAGTGGGTTACTGGTACACGTATTTCGCAACTGCCTCAAAACATTTGCTCATTGAATTCGCCTTAGAAGAATTATTGTTTAATAATATGTACAGTATTTGTATCAGTTGGGAATTAAACACTTTTTTTTAAAGGAACTTTGTCACACTATGCTGTAACCAAACACAGCTGTTTTGTATCCTTTGTTTACAAGAGCATTCTGACATTCTGGAAGCATTTCCGTCATTGGCAGTGTGCAAGGGAGTGGGAGGATAGGCGAGTCTTATCCCAAATGGAAGTGGAAAGAAGTTGAGAGAATCAAGGCAACCTTTTTTGTTTTAAATGTAGCCTTATTTTCTGGCTCCGGCAAAAAAACATGAAAACAACATGAACACACACACACACACACACACACACACGCACAATAGCAGGAGGTGCAGAGATCCTCCTGTGCAAGTGTAATTTGAGACTTCCTTTTGTTGCTGCTCTGGAAGTGTGAGATGAACGAAATGGGAAGCTGTTGGACTTGTCGGAACAGCTCCAAAAAGATTAGGGGAAAAAAACGTACCAACTTTCTGTTAATGCAACCCTTAAAAAAGACTAATACATTCCTGTCTTTGTCTCCTCTCCTCTCCTCCCGTCCACCCCTTCCAGGTTAAACACAGCACTGAATATGGATGACATTCAAGTTGTCGAGTCAAAACCTCTGCTTGTTGACAAAGACTTGCAGGTATGTGTGGTATGCTGCATTTGGTCTACTCCACCTCCTCACCTCTTTTTCACTTTTTAACTGCATGTCTGTGACTGGAGTTCTGTTGTCTACATGTTGGTTTTCACTGACAGACTTTTGCTTTTTTGTTTAATCCAGGGCCTGAGGGAAGCTGTGCAGCAGCTTGTGATTAAGGTGAGGCTCCTCTGACAGAATGTTACCATAAACACAGTGTAAAAGTTTCATTCCATGAGAAATACATAGTTTCACTTCAACATAATTTCAAGGCCTTTTTTTGTTTTAGTTTGTATGGTGCCACCTGTTGGTCAACAGATGACATGACAGGCAATGCTTGTGAATGATTTCTGATTACCACACACACATTCAGACAGCCTTCCTATAAGTGTAAGCAAAGTAGTGCATAGCCTCAGTGATTACTTAGACAGTGATGATTATAAATGCAGTTGCACACAGCTACTAGGTCCACACCAAGAGTTGCTTTTACATATAAAAAATAGACTTTAATTCATTAACACCTTTGTCTGTTTTCATAATACATAGCGAATTTTCCCTACTCTTTGTGTGTGAGAATTGGGGCGTCTACATGAGGTGGGGTTGTCATTTCAAACCTCTTCCCAAACTTCAGGACCATGGACAATACCCCATATAACAGACCCCTGGCTTGAGTTATAATGAGTTATAATCCATCATAACACCAGAACAACATGAAGATTATGTAACAGACCAAAGTGATATCTTCTGTCAGGTATTGTTCATGTCCATAGCATGCTGTTGTCATTTAAATTGTAAAATGCATTTATCAATCTTCAGGACCATGGACAATACCTCACAGACCAGACCCCCCTCGTACACACACACACACACACACACACACACACACACACACACACACACACACACACACACACACACACACTCACACACGCACATGCACACATATCCACAAACTGTTAGGAGCCCAAATTGAGTATCATCCATGGCATTTCTGTCTGAACAGAAACTGAAACCGTGAGTCAGTTTAAACTTTGTGGGACACAGGCCCTTGGCAGAAGCAGCCGAGCTCCCTCTTGCCAACCTGTGACAGATTACAGCCCCCCGCAGCCTCCAGGGCTGGCACATGGTTGGCGGCCCTGTCTTTAGAGCGCTGACGTGGGACTTACGGCCAAGCTATGCAGCCATCTGCCACAGGCCTCGTTAGCAGTGTTGTGAGAGAGCCCTCGCTCCTTACCTTAAAGGCCCTTAAGTGGATTAGCGTAGATTCGGCTGTGTGTAGGCGGTGGTGGGGGAAGTGGGGGTTGGGCAGGAGGTGGAGGCGAGATGGGGAGAGGGAGAGAGAAAGAGAGACAGCGACGTCAGACGTGTTTACATCGTTGGGCAGTCGAGGAGAGCACCTGGGTATAAGGTGTTTACGCCGCTTCTCAGGAACTGGGTTACAGTGCGAAGCTTTTGCTGGGTTTACGTTGAGTGGCTCTTTCTAGTAGGAAGCTGTTGAAACCGGTTTGTGTGTGTGTTTGGATGACTTTGTTTGACTGCTGTCCACACCTTATGGAGTGTTTGTCATGCATGGGCATCGACCCAAAATGTTTTCGTCAAGTCATCCAAAAAAGCCTTGCATGTGTCATTCTAAAGTTTCAAGTTTTTCGCTAAAATCACAAGTTGCAGATATGTTTCCCCAGCTTTACACGTTTGTATACTATTTACCAGTAAATGTGATCAATTTGCAAATAGCAAATGTATGCTTTTTCCTCCTGGCAGTCCTCTATTTCCACATGCCGTTTATCGTGAACAATAGTGGTTGTTTTCCTTCCAGCTGAAGATCTGCTTCAGAAGTCATAACTTGACCTCTTGACTGTCCCAGCCAATTTAGAGGGATCCCAGCAGCACTCGCACTGCTGATGACAGTACCAGTGGCTCTCAGCACACAAACAATATTATGCAACCGCGACATGTTAACTTGTTTATTGTCCACATGATCACATGACAACTGGGAAACTATTAATTCTGATGTTTCCAGTGTCCCTGACCGAGTGAACTGTCTGACATTCGCAGCTTATCCAATTTGCAGATGTCTAGAATTAGCTTGTTTTGATCAGACTGCAAAGCACCCTGGGAGGCTGGGGCTTAGGGGGAGATGCGAGCAGCCTGAGTATAAAACGCAGTGCCCAGACTTTCAAGCAGCTAAGAGCCCTCTTAGGCTTACGAGCAACTGGATCTTAACTTTGTCTATCTATACTGTTTACTGCAAATTTTAAGCTGTGGCAACCGACCAGACAGAAAACATGGTTCTCGACGACTCGGAAATGGAGGTGTTTGAGATTGAGGTTGCTGTGAGTACAGTTATTCATAAAGTTTCTTGCTGGGGTGTTGTAGTAATTATTTAGATGAGGAGTCACCTGAGGTGATGGATCGATTATGCTTTTGGATGCAGGTTGCATATGCAGGCTGCTCCATGGAGACTGCGGCGGGGTCATTGCTTGTTATGGCTTGGTTGCTTAGATGAAGCATTGTCATTGAGGGTGATTGCCATGGGTTGTTTGCCTAGATAGGGCATTGTGGAGGAACCAGAGCAGACACCCAGGACATGCAGGTTTTTTTTACAGAAGAGCTCTGGTTACTCGAATATGTAAAGAAGGCCCTACTAATGTTAAGCTGCCGCTTGTACAAAGGAATGTACAATTAGATAATTTGGAATCAAGTTTTACTCACATCAGTGTCGGATTATGCAACATGATACAGGCTGGCACCGCATGAGCTGTCTGTCCTGATTAATAAACTTTGAATGGCTTATGAAATAGTTTATGAATAAGAAACAGCTTTGCTCTGCTGTTCAGCATTAATATTACGCTGAGACAGCATGCCTTGAAAACTTGAGGATGAAAGGACTGAGCAGTGGCTCATTAGGATGTTGGGCTGTGTTTGCAGGAGCACGATGTGGAGACTCCTCATGGCCGCATCCACTGTACCATGAAGGGTGTTCCCAAGGGCGACCGGCCGGTCATCCTCACCTTCCACGACATCGGCTTGAACCGTACGCTACCTTATTTACTTTTTACCACACTGAAGTTTCCTTAATGCAGAGAAATAGCCCACACCATCCTTAGTTAAAGTTTAGATATTATTAGTATTCTAGATTTCTCTGTCTGAAGTTTCCCTTGCATGCACAGTCATGACTGTAATTTGTTTAATAACAGTAAAATGCTGAACAGATAATTATCATAAACAGATAATTTTATAAAGTTTTTAAAGCAAGGATACTTTTACACAGAAGGCAACACATTTGTCAGTCCATATTTGTTAAATGTAAAGAGCAGTACACTTTATTTTATGTTTTAGAAGTATTAATCATTATTAGTTATGTTTTTATGTCATCACTGATATCCAACATAAATATTAATTATAAAATATAAAATATATATTTTTTCAGACAAGACTTGCTATGACACCCTCTTCAACCACGAGGACATGCATGAGATCATGCAGCACTTCGCTGTGTGCCATGTGGATGCACCGGGGCAACAGGAAGGAGCTAACACCTTCTCCACTGGGTAAGTCTGCACAGGAGGCCATGTGTCTGCTAGACACATCTTTGACCCTTGACCCCTCATGATTCACCACGGCCATTCGTTTGTCTACTGACACATGCACTGTGCCCATGTTTTACCAAAGTGAGATAATGAACCGGACTTTGGCAAGGTTTCTTTTTAACTTGTTTTAAGAGTATCATGGGCCATAACACATAATGTTGACCTAAATGGATGTACTGTTAGCTTAAAGAGAAAAGGCAACTATTTATTGAAATGTATTCACAACTTTTCTGCAGTTAAGCTTTGATAATGATTTATACTACTCTCATCCCTAAGGTATGAATACCCTTCAATGGACCAGTTGTCTGAGGTTTTCCCCCTCATTCTCAAACACTTCGGGTAAGTAACTCTGGACCCAGACAGAATATATCAGATATCTTAGGTAGTCAAACAATCGCTTCAGTGTTTACTTGGGGTGTTTAACTTGGTTGTGTAACCGTCTGTTGTTTGCGTGACTCTTGCAGGCTGAAGAGAGTCGTTGGAATGGGCGTCGGGGCTGGTGCATATGTCCTTGCTAAATTTGCCGTAAGTTGTGATCTTCTCTCGGCTCCGCTCACTCTCATTCGTTTCTTCCGTGATTAGAGGTTTTTCTAATCAAACTAGGATTAAAAAGGCCCACTTTGGCCTGTGTTTATTTTTTCCGATCCCCTTCTTTTTTTTTTCCTGGCCTGTTCTAGCAGCGGGATGCTGCTTATTGTTGTTGGCCTGTGCTTCAGCCTGTGGAATGTTCTAGATCTGAGCAACGCCGAAAGGGTCCTCGCTCCGGGGAACCTTTTCGTCTGTTTCTACTTAGCGTCCTCAAAATCAGTCTTTGGAACTTTTTGTCAGCACCCTACCCCTGTCAGGATAACAAGTCATCCTGGTGCATAGGCACATCTGCACACTTCACTCACGATGCCTTGATCACAGTGATAAACCCTCTTCTGCTCTCCTGTCCTCTAGGTTGACTACCCAAGCATGGTGGAGGGCTTGCTCCTTATCAACATCAACCCATGCGCTGAGGGATGGATGGACTGGGCAGCACACAAGGTAGAGACAAGTGACTGCTTATTTAAAGCCATTTCTCCTCACTCGTAGGTGGACATAACATAGATAGACAGTGTGTGTGTATGTGTGTGTGTGTGTGTGTGTGTGTTGGCACAGTACAGAATAAGTATTGTTCTTTGTTATTTGTGTATTGGTTTTCTAAAGGAATGTTACATTTGCAGATCACCGGCTGGACTCATGCTATGCCTGACATGATCATCACCCATCTTTTCAGCAAGGTGGGTCTGATTTCAAATTCCCGTTCATGGTCATCTTCCTTTTGCTAATATCTGCTTACTGTTCCATTTTTGTTTATGCATTCATTTATGGGAATGTTATTTCTTGTTGGCAATAGGAGGAAATTAGCCAGAACCATGATCTGATTGCGACATACCGCCACCACATCATGAACGACATGAACCAGTTCAACTTGCACCTCTTCGTCAAAGCCTACAACAGGTGACACCTCTCGATACCTTTTTGTTTGCTATCCTAGCTTAATTAGATATGTGTGTGACTGTAACTGTAGCTAACACCTGTGTTTTCTGTTTTTTTTGCAATGTTACAGTCGCAGGGATCTGGAAATTGAGAGACCAGTTCCGGGTACAAATGTTAGAACCCTGAAGTAAGTAGTTCATTCGAACCTGTTTGGTTGTGCCATCTCATAGATGTAAACAATGCTGTAACAGAACAACACTCTCAGGTGCTAAAGCTAAGTTTCTGTGTTCCAGGTGCCCATCCCTGCTCGTGGTTGGTGATAGCTCGCCCGCTGTCGATGCTGTGGTAGGTTTGAAACGACTCTTTGTTTTCCTTCTGTTTCTTATTGAGTACTTCCTTAAATGTGATCCTTGTTATTTGCTCACCAAGTAAATGCATTTTTTCCAGCACTGCCTTTAATAAATGAGTCTTTTATAAGCGGCCAAAGTCAGAATGTTTGAGAAGATAAAGTAGTAGTAGTAGTAAAACATTCACCAGTACTTGCTGGCAGAATGACCATGGCTCTGCCTATTTCACCATCCTTTGGTCGAATGAACCCGATTAATTGGACTTCATGGTCATGTTTCTCCAGGTCGAGTGCAACACCAAGTTGGACCCGACCAAGACCACGCTTCTCAAGGTAAGCATGTCCTCTTTTTTCCCCCTAAATGGTGTGTATTAATAGCCTTGTGGGAGTGGAAAAAAACGCGCGAGCTGATAAGATTCCAATAGCTAAGCACGGCCCGGGTGACTTATTTACTTAGGTTGCACCCATAGCTCCGACAATACCTCGCCCCCAGGGTCAGAATCTGTCCTCGCTGACCTACTTTGCATGGGAGACTGTCTGTGTGCGTGCCCAGAATTAGGTTTATGGCACCCAGAACCACATGTCTTATCGGCCCCTAATAGGCTGTTTTGTTTGGGAAACGGGAGAGTGGAGGCCAGTGGCCCTTGTAAAGGCAGTGAGCAGTAACTAAATATTGTTCTTGTGGAGTTGTTAAGCTAATGTGCGTGTCCTGTTTTCTCTCTCTCTTTTTCTGGTTCCTTTCTCCCCCTCTCCCCTGGCCCCCTTCGCTCTCTCGCCTCTTCCAGATGGCTGATTGTGGAGGCTTGCCCCAGGTTGACCAGGTGTGTTGACTGAGTTTACGAGAGACACACGCACGCATACATACACACACACAAACACACACACACACACACACACACACACACACACACACACACACACACACACACACACACACACAAACACACAGGCACACACAGGGCTAAGGATAATCACCAGCAGAGTAGTGCCGCTTAAGAGCATTAGCATTAGCAATTAGCAGTGTAGTGGCGGAAACTTACAGACAAACACATTTAAGTCTAATTACCAACTCCACACACGTTACACACACCTGTTACACTAGTCTCTGCAAGTGTCTCGGATGACGTGAGACAGGATAGGTATCCATTTACTTTTCACCTTACTTCACCTTTTGACTTACCTTACCGATTAGCGCCAGCGGACATGCTTTAAATCCATGACAGCCAGTTGAAGTAGGCTGAAGGTCGAGTGGCTAATCTGTTTCTCTCTTCTCTCCCCACAGCCCGCCAAACTGACAGAGGCTTTCAAGTACTTCATTCAGGGCATGGGCCACAGTAAGTCCTTTACATACTACAGTACATGACCCTGCACATAATGCTAACACTTTGTGTACTTTAAGCAGTCAATTAAAACATGGTGATGTATAATTTGTGCAACGTTTGCCATATCTGCCACCGTGTGGTTATGCTAATATGCTAAACCTCCATCTATTCTGTCGACAAATCTGTGTTTACTTTGAGACACTTCAGTGACTGTAACACTCAAAGTCTGATATGAAAGTCCTAATGCCCCTAATGCCATATTGTGCAAGTTTTTTTTATTAACAAGTATTTTTATTTATATAGTAATTATCTCCACCAGTAATTATCTCCACCAGCAAACTGAAGTGTTCTTATTAACTCCGCATTTGTCATTTATAGAGTTGGTGAGCTCAATATTGGCTGCCATGCTGTGCCTCCTAAAAAAATGGTTGTTTCCTTCCTTAACCCCTCTGCAGTGCCTGCCGCCAGCATGACGAGGTTGGTCCGCTCGCGCACGGCCTCAGGCTCCAGCGTGCACTCGTTCGACGGCAACCGCAGCCGGTCCCACACGGGCGAGGGCTCCCGCAGCCGCTCCCACACGGGCGACCACCAGCGCATGCGCACCCAGTCCCAGTCGGCCGACACGGCCAACAACAGCAACGTAGAGCCGGCCGTGCTCAAGTCCACCGAAGTGTCCTGTTAGGGCCCCTACTTCTAAAATCACCCCGATTCCCCATCACCACTCCCACTCCCCCTGCCTGCCCCCCTACCTACACCTGTGTCCCTGCTCCCCTTCAACCCATCCCTTGCCCCCATTTTTGTTTCCTGCTGCACTGCCACTAACCACCAACCCTCCTCCCCCAGGACTGGATGCTATGTGTCCAGTTTTACCCCATAAAAAAATAGACTCGCACAACACTTCAAGATGCAGGAAGAGTCTCTATGCCAAAGAAGAGTTTTGATTTTGCTTTGTTGCGATTTGTAATGGGGTACTCTCTCCACTAGCACTAAGCTAAGCAGAGCTCAACCAAGGGAGGACACTATTATATGGTTCTCAAGGGCTGAACCTCTATGTCATAGCAGCTCTTTTCATCAGCCTCTGTGGAGGTGGCCATTTTGTTTGTTGTTAGTTAGCGGCAGTCCGGCACAGAGACGTGGAGAATGCCTGAAAAAGTTGTGCTAGTTGCGCTCAAGGCGACAGCACGCGAGCTTGTACATTTATCTTCCTCTTTAATTTACCAATGTACTTTCTTTTGGATTCTCGTTTTTAGCTGACTGTAGAGTGATGTCTGACATCACAGCTTTCATCATGATCTGTAAATGACTGACTGTATTTTTGTTCTGACCGTTTTGTTTCATTTTCAAAGGTTAATTTGTACACGTGATTAATTTTCTGTATATGTAGAACTGAAACTCTACAATAGAGAGAAAAAAAGTTGAGTCGAGCAGGCTTTGGGATTAAAGTAGCAGTTTCTTCAATCACTATTCAACTCTAAGCTGTGGGACTAAACAGACTAACTCTGTTCCAATCTCAAAACTAATCAAAGGATTCTGTCACTGGTGGGCTTATTTCTACTGGGGCATGGCCATTCAGCAAACATTCCTTAACACTGTCAATTATATATGTATTTGTAAAAATCAAATCATCAAGACTCCCAACAAAAATAGTGATCGTCATTGCTATTCTGAATCAAACAGAACAGAAACAAGAATAAAACTGTAGATTGCACAGCTTTTGTATGTACGCCGACTTTTCAGATAATGACTAAAGGCATTGTTCATATTTTGAGAAATTGATCATTTCTATGCAATCAAGCACAAAAGAACAAGATTAATGTGCCATGGAATCCTTCTGTTGGACTTGCTACTTTTACTACTTTTCATTTAATGTTGGTTTGGGAAGAAGTGACAGAAAACCATCATTTTGAAAAAAAGGGTTAGTTAGTGATGCAGTACGCCACTCTACCTTCTTTTACTTGCACTACAGCAGTATTTGCAAGCTTTTTAGAACACCTACTCATGTCAAGACATACAAAAGCCTAATCCAGAAAATTTGTATGTATTTTAATGGTTTAACAGTTTGTATTTATTAAAAAAATAAAAAAAAGATGTAACTTGTGTACTTGTGGCTTGGAGTGTTCTTTATATTCAGACTAAAGAGTACAACTAAGTATGCTTTGAATTACCTTTACTGTGAACTATGGCACGAGACCTTATTTACACACTGAGATTAATCTTTGATATTAAAATCATTTTAAGGCATGCAGTTGTGCGAGGTGAAAGTAAAGAAGACAAAGCTTTTAACCATGATTGCACCTTTACATTAAAAGTTACATACAATATACTGGCACCTTCTTTTCTGGTATCTTGTGTCAACTGCACATATTTTGTTCTATTTTCATATAGTATGTAAATGTACACAGAAATAAATTAGGAGCTCAAGTGACTATATCAAACAAGTCAAGGTAATGCACTTTCATTTTTTTACAAAAGCAATACTTACATGAGCTGTACAGGGGGTAAAGCATACACTTTGATGTATAAGGATTTAAACTGTTGCTAAGCATCTAAAATAACATAAAAGCGTCTCATGGCTTATGTGGACCAAATTACTGATTTTGGCTTTAAGCCACTAGTGTCTTACCCACTTTTACTATGCATACATTTTTTTACACTGGGAAATTTCAAGCAGAAAGAAATGCTTTCCTTTAAAATGAAAATTGTCTTAATAAAAGTAAAGCTGGTGAACCAAAACAAAAACAAATAAACAACCAACTGTGCGAGATGTATTAGTACAGAATGACATGGCTCTGTCTCTCCCACATAAGCTTCCTAAAGGGAACAGAGCTCTGTGTCCCTCTGGGTGTGAGGGACGGTACGGGTTCACCCGAGGTGGCCGACAGCTGGTGTGTAAAAAGGGCTTAGTGCCAGCGGGCACGCACACACTCCTCCTCCATCTTCACCCTCCTCCTCCTCCTCCTCCTCCTCCTCATTATGACACGTCTCTGCCCCCGCCATGTCAATTCATAATCTCCGAATACTCAAAGTATTGCTCCAGCTCAGCAAAGAAGTCATTAGGGTTTCTGCAGCTGAGGTTACAGAAGCACGCGTTGATCCACATGACCTGCCAGGTGAGGGTGGCACCGTTGGGGCACACGAACTCCACCTCCACCGTCTTGGACTTGTAAGGGATGCAGCAGCGGTCATCTGTGCAGACCCCACAGTACTTGGGCCAGTAAGCTTTCCTGCTGGTGCAGCCTGAGATGGTGAAGTTGGAGGGCCGAGGCTCCCGGTAGATGTTCAGGCACTTCTTCCCTGGCTGGGGAGACGAGGAAAGAAGGATGTGAATTGGCGGGTGGGTGTGAGTTATGATCAGATCAGGTCAAGGTTATCCTTTTTTGACAGAAAACAGACAGCAAATGGACACAAAAAAGACTCATAGAAACTAATATAGGTAGGGGTGTGATGACCAATGGTTCTCTTCACTACTTGTTTTAACACAGCAAGCACATGCATGTGTCAAAGCAATACACTACACTTCCTATAAGAGCTAAACCCTTAAATAATGAGGTCATAACCCTATACCAGGTACAGCAGTATGTGACCAACCCAAAGATACTGTCCTGTGGAACTGTACACCCATAATCATACAGACCCATAATGCTAAATATGGGGTCACGATCCTACCAGACAGAGGAGTATGTGACCAATCCAAAGACACTACGAAACAGGTGCACTCCACTCCTAAAATAAAGATGTTTTTCTGGTGCGAGTCAAAAGCCAAATCATGTGTTAAACAAAAGCGCACACTCTCTCTTTTTGGACCATGTCCACAAACATACACGTTTCAGCACTAGCCCATCTAGTTTTGTCACTAGGCCATCAAACCAGTACGTTTGTGGACGTGGTCCAATAGCCCTGTGCAGTGGGAACATCTTTGACACTAATACTCTCTATGGTCTATACCCGTATTCTTAAATATGGGGTCAAAAATGTCTACCATGCACAAGAGTATGTGACTAATGTAACTGAGGTCTTTCTGCACAGTCCAGCCCCAGGCTTGAACTTGTGACCCCACAGCAACTCCAGAGTGGAAAAAAAATAGACTACCAAGTTAGCTAAAAGCCGAGCCATCATATCCTTTTGAGGTGTCGGGAGAGAGGTTTACTAATGTTCTAATGGTAAGCTGTGCTAGCTGACATCCGTTAGAATGCACTGTAAAAGATTATGGGGCCAGTACCAGTTCTTCAGAGCGATGTCAGAGAAGAACCTTTTTCAGTGCTTTAAAGAAGCGTTGAGGTAACCCTAACCCTAACCCTAATGCTAACCCTAGTTCTTCAAAGAATCATTTGACAGCTGACATAACAGACATAACAGCCCATTACGATTTAAAGGCTCTGAAGAACCATTTCCAATGTGAAATACCTTTCACATACACGCTTTAAAAAAAAGCTTGAAATTCCTGGATGGTTTCATGGACAGGGAAGGTTCTTCTATTACATCAATGAACCGGTATTAACACCCATTATTTTTCAGGGTGTTATCCAAAGACACGGCCCTGTGGGAACTCGCTGACTCACCCTGAAGTGTTTGGTGATGTCCACGTCGCAGGGTCGGATGTTACAAAGGCGGCTCTCCTTGACCATCTCGCAGCGCTTGTTGGCGTTGGTGATGCGGGTGGACAGTCCTCGGCCGCACGTCTTGGAGCAGGGGCTCCAGGAGGTGGTCTGAGTCAGACAGTTCTTGTGCCAGCCGCTGTTCTGGTGGGAGGGAGCTGGACAGCGACACATATACACAGTGCAGTGTTTGACTTGACTGTGTGTTCTCACACTGACAAACACACACCCACATGCACTGTAGACACCCACACACACACACAACAATCTCGCTCTTTCTGTATTTCTCTCTCTCATACACACACTTACCATCCACACAAAACAACACAGCACAACATATACACTCTCTCTCTATCTCTCTCTCCAATGCAGACACACACACACACACACACACACACACACAGGGCCCATCGTTCTCACAGGCCCAGCACGGCCCTAAGCATAACCACTGGCCGTATTACTTTCACAGGTTCTGCGGTTGTTGAAGTTATTTGTCAGGATGTCCCTGCCTAGAGCATGTGATTGTTAGGTACCTGCAAAGCCACAGTGTGTGGCCTACATAGACAGGTGTGTTAGCAGATAACGTTTCTGTGGTTTGCCACAAAATGCAGCCACACCTGAACACACAATGAACACAACTGAACATGTCTAACAGTACATGTGCGCAGAAGACACATGTTGTGCAGTGGACACACATACCTACATGAAAAATAGCTGGGATTCCACTGAAGTCATGCTACCCTTCCACTTCCTATCACACTAGGGGTGACCTAGCCCGAACGTTAACTCCCACAAGTTGGGGGATGTTTTTAAAAGAGGAAGGTTTTTTAAAAAAATACATCATTTATGGTGCTATTGTCACAGTATTTAAGCTCGCAGTAGCAATCTATCACCTACACTGGTATTGCAGGTCTACGGACCTAGGTGGGGAAATGGGTTGTGAGTGCCTTTTTCCTGGTGTTTGTTTAGCAGCTACACCCATGCTGCTTCACTCCCAGGCAGGCGGCCACTCCTGCTCAACATGTGCTGGCTTCGCCCCTGTCTCCGCAACAGCAACAACATAGAACCTTCTGGAGCGGCTCCAACGTAAACAAACGCTAGCTAGGCTACCGACAGATCCCTCAGCCTCCGCGGCTTGGCATCGCATACTGTTTCAGATTAACGGCTATCGCTTTTTTTTTCTCCCGCCTGTGAGTTTTTATTTGAAACTTTGATAAAAAACATTCCGTGAAGGAATAAAAAAGGCATTCCTGCGCAGCTTTAAAAAAAAAGTGGCTCTGAACTCACAGGGGCTTCTGATTCATCACCCACCCCAAACAGAATGACTGAAGTCTTTCATAGAAAACAGTGGTCCAAAAATAACAATAGGGAGAGGGAGGAAAGGGATAGGCTGGATCGTAGGTAGAGTGACCAAAATTCCCATAACCTCTCATGACTTAACCCTACCACACACACACACACACACACACACGAATACACACCCAAGCACACATGCACACCTTCCCCCCAAAGACACACACGTACAATACCCTCCACACCCCCCAAACACACCCACTCACACACGCACACCCACTCACTCACACACACACACACACGACTATTCAACTGACTTCATTATGAGCCAGGTCATCCATTCATCCATTCACAATGTGAGCAGTTCTATGCATGAAGGGGTGAAGGTATGTAAGGACGTGCCCCTGCCTGCTTAGGTGCCAAGGATGTCAAACTATATTTCTCCTACAGTAATATTAGGGCATGTCACGATGTTTTTATTTTGATGTCAACCTTAACTCAGTGGTCCACGCCTATGTCATTTACTGTATTAGGTCATTAAGTCAGGGAACAGTAAATTACAGGACTGTAATGTTATTATTTTAAAAAAAAACATTGATAATGCCTCCTGACCTTTTTGCCTCCCATTATATATTTACAGTATTATGTAGTTACTGTCCAACATGTTTAGTGTTGTATCTGCAGTCCAGTTGTACTTGGTGGGGTCTTTTTGCTCTGCGGGACTTGTATATGAGAAAGCCCTACTGACCCCTGTACAGGGTAGACCTCAAGGTCAGATGTCAGAGGTCAGACGTGGTTAATCCTCCCTACCTTGCATGGCGTGCCTGGGGGCCGTCTTGCGCCCCCTCCTGGGCTCGTCGCAGATCCACGTCTCACAGCACTGGCCCGGGATCTTGACCCGGCGTGGCGTCTGGCACCACACCCTGGGCGGCAGGGACTCATTGCACAGGCCCAGGCAGCCGATGGCCCCGTTCACACACAGGCACTGGTACTTGCAGTTGGGCTGGAAGCTCTGGCCATTGCGGTAGATGACGCCGTTGTACTCACAGCCGGTGCCCACCAGATCTGTGCATGGGGACACACAGACAGAGAGCACGCTCATGCGGGAACACACAACGTCTGTAGGTAGTGGCAGTTAATGCATCTACCTGTGTTGCTGAATTTACAGGCCTGAGGGTAATGCATTTTCATTGGGCCTCATTCATCAACTGTTCTAACGAGGAAATTTGTTCCTAAACCTCACAAATTCAGAAATTCTGGAATTCACCAATGTTTTGTTATCTGTTCATATCTAGTTGATATGGAAACCTTCTTGAGAACAAATTAAAGACAATTCTTATGAAGATGATGAATGAGGCACAATTTATGGTTTTGTGTTGCTGAATCACTGGCAATTTCAGCCCTGTATATGTCCAAAACACATTTCAGTGTTGACAACAAAGCTGGCAGTTCTAATCCAATACACATTTTGCCAGATTTGCTTTAGTAGATTTGCAGATTTGTAATAAGTATGTAAAATGTATTAATATAGCGCTTTTCACAGACAAGTCAGTGGCAGGATAATTAGCTTTATATTTAGATGTTTGCACTCAAAAAACTGCACTGTTTTGTACACAGTCCAGCTTCTGCAAATAGGAAAAGAACACAGCGGTCCTTCAACGTGTTGCTTCAGGAACACAGAAGTAAAGCAAATAATTGGCTGCAGGACTGTGGACTGTACTTTCAAACACAGTTGACTCACAGTTTTCAAAGGCCAAAAGCCTACATCTCCCAAAAGGCCAGCAATTAGGTCTACATTATACTAACTGCCAAGTTTTTAAAGGAGAAACTAATAACAACCACATGTCACGCTGAGCAGGGATTTCTGAAAGAAAATTATTGTAAGTGTAAATAACAGAAGGATGAAATGCTGATAGTTTTACAAAATCAGACTGAAGACCAGACACCAGCCAACAGTACTGTCAAAACATGATGAACGATGAATGGACATTCTGTCATTGTAATTGTACATCATAAATTGAAACCAAGGCAACAACTTTTGCAATCAAGGGATAAAAATCTAAACTTCTCATACAAATCACACTAGCCCATAGCAGTTCATTATAATAGTCATGCTTACAGAACGTCTGTTAATAGTTTTCATAAAGACAAAACGGCATTTACATCTGATGATTCGAAAGACATCATCTACATACATCATACAACTGTACTGCCTACACTACCAGAGTGTCTATATTTTGTGTTGACACTTACATGCACACACTCCCTTTTCGTACCTAGGCTTGTCTCTGCTGTAGTCACAGTACAGTCCCCTGTGGTGGTCGCAGGGGTCCTTCTCGTTGCACTCCTGGCCCACCTGCTTGGCGCAGGTCTTGCAGCAGTCGCAACCGTCTGTGAGCAGGCTCACCCCGAGGGAGCATTTCGGGGGCGTCTTGGGGCAATCGCATGGCCACTTGCAGTACTGTGTGCGGTTGTAGGGCTCCAGGGCAGTGGGCTCCGTGACGGGAATCGTAGCGGAGGAATTTTTGGAGAAGGCCTATATATGAAGAACGAGACGAAACAGAGAGTTATATTTGTTACGTGTGAGGTACAAAAAAAAAACACATCACCACGGCCGTTTAACACCTCGCGTTCACCTCCTGCCATTTTCATGCGTGTGGTTGCGCAACACCGGCACTTAAATTTATACTCCCTCCAGAAACACTAAGCGGTTAACGGTGCTTGGGAGGGTCTTGAAACGCGGCTTTGCCACCGACCGGATTTATGCGAGCTGTTCTTGGACAGGGGATGCTCGATAAATTATTTAGAGGAAGCTGGCTCTCTGCTGTCGGTAGCTTCTGAGATGAGCACGGCCAGGATATGGCGGGCCAAATAGTGTGCATGACTGAACGGATGTGAGGAGCTCGTACCTCATGTCTGTTTGAGCTGACTTTCTGTGTATTTCTCAGCAAAAGGCTTCTAACTTACTGCCATAAGTTAAAGTACGAAAAAGTGCCTTTGACATCAAACAAAATTTGTTGTCGAGCAACACCCATTTATTAATAACTACATGGCTTGTGAACTGTGTATGCCTCTAGGACCTGGGGTTGTCAGGTCATTATTCAGACCCCCATAATTACGATTCATAACAGAATTAAGGAGTGGCTATGTGTACATGTCAGGCTATGGCAGATACACGAGAGTGATACAGTTGCGTGCAGCTGCGCTTACAATTCAGTGAGGATGCCTTTCCCTGCTGCCACCAAACCTCTCCATCATAATCTGTGTACCTGACACGCAGCTGCCGCCAGACAGTAATGCAGCTAATATTCTTGCTCAGCATGATTTAATTATAAACCTGACTTAAGCAATTCCTTGGGGCTCTATAAATGCAGCTGTAGACTAGTGTTGGCGGGCCGAGGGGGGAGAGAACAGTAGCAGAGAGAAAATATTTTATTTTATGTTGTTTCCATGGTCAATGTAGTGTTTCACTGGTGTTTAGATTGGGCTCAGCGTGACAACCCAAAATGAGTTTCTACCCCGGAGTGCACACGGTGCCAGCGGACTTGTCCGAGTCACGGCTGACGGGCACCTGATTGAAACCACCTATGACCTTTACATTCCAGTAATACTTCAGTGAAGGTGCGACGATGACAGGTTATTGCCGCAGGCTGAGTTGACCTTCAACCTGGTCATCGCGCGGGTCACACGCATGTCCCCCGGAGGCTCCAAAACAGCCTCACAATTAAATAAACTGGAAATAGCGTTGTATGTGATATTCTGTCTTATATGGAAGAACTTTTCAACGGCCACGTAGGTATCTCACTGCAAACTGCTGTAATGCCAAAGTTGTAAGTTTGGCTATCCAATTTAACCAGAGGGTGGCACTGTAATCTCATTTACTTAACATCAGCGGTTCCTCACATGGTCCTTGGATGACGTGATGTGGATTCTTTTGGGAATTGTGTGTATTTGTCAGTGTCCAGTGGGCTAAGAATTTAAAGTTTGCAGTTTGAGTCGCATTAATAAATAAGTTGTTGCATATGATACGCTTAACTACAAAGTCAGTGAAGTGTTTTTTTTTAACAATTGGGGGTAAAAAAACATCTTTTGTGTTGCATCATTAATTTTTGCCTAATTTTGCCTCAGCTTGTATTTTGGGAGTCACGTGTTAACAGTTTACGGGCTAATGTAAAGGATTTAAAACTATCAGTCTCTGCGCATTACTCGCTAAGAGCAACGTTTTTCCAATATTTGTGGTGAGACCCGTTACCGTTCTTAAAAACACAGAACTAATACATCCAGTACGAAATTTTAATATCCAAATATGAGCATCAAATCTGATTAACTTTTCGATGCTTACTCGACAGGTTTACGACCCCCTTATACTGGTTGGTTGGGGCCACACATGCGCTCCTTATAATTGGATGTCGGTCTTTCGTGGATTGTTGTTAAATGATCTCCACGCATGCAAAGTGTGTTTACCTCTTATCACAATATCGTTGGTTGCATGAAAATAAAGCAAAGCTATAAGAAAAACGCTTTTTAAATATCTTACCTCATGAATTCCCGCTACAAGTAGAATCCACGTCAGGAGCCAACTCATCACTGGTTCCCAGAATTAAAGTCATTGAATCCAGAATTAGATCTCCTTGAAAAACAGAAGCTCCCTCTCTTCACCGGTCTCTTTCATTGACATTTCAACTGACATTTTCCAAAAGCGCGACTTTTGGGCAAAGGCTGTGTTATTAAAGTCTATGTGACGTCAGGAGCAAGGACAAGCCCCGCAATTTTTTTTCCCTGCTCCAGGATAATATTTCCTCGGCTCCCTGACCCACAGACTGTCTTACTCAACGTCTAACAGTGTGAGATGGTTGAACGGGAATGGGTATTCATAAGGAGCAGGTCCTTCATAAAACTCAAGGCTAAACAAGACAGAAAAGAGAGAAAAAAAGTGGGTTGCCTTTGACTCTGCTAGGCAGGGAAAAAGAATTATAATTATAAAATAACTACTTTGTACGATGTATAATACCTTAATCCAACAATAAACATCTTGTTATTTTATGAAGCATTTTACCTGCACACAGTAGTTTTACTTGTGCCATAAACCCAGGCTGCATGCCAAATGGAAGGAAAACACAAAAGACAAAAATTATAATTTACCTATGAAGATGTAGCTTTTTAAATGTTTAAAAATGTGTTTCAGTATTTGTCTCTCTTTTTGTAGAACAATCACTTCATGCCCTGAAAGGTTTACCAGTTTGCTTATGATGACAAAGTTCAAGTCTGTTCATTTGGGTACATTGGCAGTTAATAGTACACCATGGTATGCACCACCTGAAAACCAGATGGAAGATGTAAATGTGAATGATGTCACCATTCTTTTTTTTCTTGCATTTGTGGCTTTTTGTAACCCAAAAGGAATTAAGCGGTTAAGCAATTAAATGCCATCTTTGCAAGCTGCAAAAAATATCCCCACAGTGGCGTTCTAGATCTTCTGGACTTGTGGAAAAATTCTCGGGGAAAACTAATTAATGTGATGGCTCGGTATACAATTAAAGCTGACACCCAGAATCTAACGAAGACGGCAAACACCCAGATGGAGCCTTCTCTCAATCAAGCCTACAAAGTGTTCTCCCAAAAGAGCAAAGCTGTTTAAAGATATCTTTATTCTTCAAAGTCCATTCAAGGCCACAACTTCAATGTTTTGCGTCTGAAGGCCGCAATCCAGCCTTGTGATCAGAAGGGTCAGAGTTTATAGGAAGCTGGGGAACAAAAACATTGGGTGAGAAGGAAGAGATGAATCTTAAAGGGAGCACTGATATTATTGTGCCATTAAGGAGCCAAAGGCTGAGCCCTTTTATTATTTACACTCATCAAGTTAATTCCTTCATGGCATGCTGACATGGAGCTGCAGGGCTGGGGGTGGGGTTGTGGGTGTGTGGTGGTGGTGGTGGTGGTGGTGGTAGGGAGCTGGGGGGCTTACCAACTTCAGGCCACAAAGCTCCATCCCCAGCGCTGTCTCACTGGCCATCAGAGTAGACTAGACTCCTAGTGACCTCCAGCAGTGTGTGTGCCTGGAGACAATGCTCGGCTTAAAGGAATGGTTTTTGGTCTTTGGTTGGTTGGCTGCAACACAGAGAGTTATTTGTCCAGACTTCAGACCCTGAGAGAGAGAGAGAGAGAGAGAGAGAGAGAGAGAGAGGAAGCAAAGACTATTTGGGAGATGTGGATGTCTGTGTGATTGTTGGGGTGGGGGAGGGAGGGAGGGAGGGGCTGTGTTGTGCTTGTGTCTTGAACATCAGAACAGAGGATTCTCAAAGAGTCAGGCAAGCCACTTGATCCTCAGCAAAAGAGTGTCAGGGGGAGTGCAGTGACAATCATCAGTTGAAAAAAGACCAGGAAGTGTCCTCTTCACTTCCCTCAGCCCACCAACCACCCCACCCACACCACCCCAGCTAAATCCATGTTTGGTAAAATCCAAATCCCTCATTAGGGTGTCCGGTGCTCTTTGGTGGGAAAGGCCTGCAAAGTCAAACCATTTTTAGGAAACGTTCCCCCTCCCCCGGCCTTCAAAAGTCTAGTGAAATTCTTAATCCGTGTCAGAGTGAGGGCGACTCCATGTTTATGGTGCCAAGACCTTGCTTACATGGGAAGTAGTGAAGGATGTTTTTACGGTGGGTGAAGTCACCTGCTCTTGGTCATTAATACAAACTGAAATCTTCTTCTCCAGTTCAGTTTTGGCTGAGCTTCACTTGCTTAATTCATAGATATGAGTTGCATTTAGATTCCAGTTGTACTTTTGGAAGAGAAAAAAACTCATCTTATTTTCATTCCTTCCTTTGACTCAGGTTACATCATCATATTATATGTTGCCACATTAAAGTAAAGAAACCATTGCACATTTTGCAAAGTTGTTTATGATTTACCCACTACAACGATTCAAATCAAAATTATCTTCATAATATTAGGATGCCCTTTACAACAAAGTCTTGAGTGAATCATTTGTCATTTTATTTACCTGTCATATAATGAAAACAGATGTAAACTACTTGCATAGTTTAGAGGACAAAAGGATTCTTTTACTCTTCTGGACTCTTTCACTCTTCTGACGTCTTAACTAACAAACAAGAGACAGGCACACAACCATTTTCCTGCTTGTAGTTTTTGTAACCAATGTTTGGGCCTCATCAGGGTCATTCGTGTGAGTAATTCCTAATAATTTATCTGTTCTTACATCTAAAACTACATCTAATGTTCTTGTGAGACTCAAAGGCTGTACGTGGGGGCCTCTGTATTTTCCTTTTTTACACCACAGTAAGCATTCTCCCAGGGCTTATTTGGATCCCTCATTGCGGTTTCCTCATAAAATGCCAAGGTTTTTCATAGACCCATAAACCTACACTCAGCTGCATGATGGTACACCACTATATTCCCACTCATTGGGCATATAATACACACATTTTCACGATGCAGGAATACAAGGTCGGAACCTGGCTGGGTATCATACAATGTATGCTGTATGTTTGCACTGAAAACAAGTAGAAACTCATTCAACTCAACTTTAGTGGTATGACCTTTGTTCATAACTTATCAATGCTTGTTGTTTTTAGCTGTTAAGAACAGGCTTAACCATTCACTATTAGTGCTAATAATATAGGCATGCAAAGCATGCATGTGTACACAATCAAAGGGCGCTTGAACAGCGATCAAAATCTTTCGGGAATGAGAGTGAACACAACTCTGACCCCTTGGTCATGCCCCGATTTGTTACCAAGCGCAAATTCTCGACACACTAGGCAAACATTTAAAAGCCAGCTGCGTGCCAAAAACAGCAGTTATTCATTGAGGGCACTTAACATGGACTCTAGTCACTATGCCCTATGCCAAGCTACCCATCACATCATCCGACTGGGTACAGAAAGCCAAAGGTTTAGGTGCAGTTGAGTTGCAGTTGCAGGGATGGCATCTTAGTAGCCCAGGCTGTGGCCGCAGGGAAATTTTGGATTTGAACATTAATTTTTAACGAGTGTTGTGGTTGTGACTGCATGGCAATGCCATAAATCCTGACATGTAGAAGTTTGATGTTGTTTTAGTTTTCCAGTGTGGTGACAGCATCATCACAGGTCTAAGCTTGCAGGAGACATTGGCATAAGAGGCCATGTTGCGTAAAAAATGTGGTTTAATAGTACCACTTATATATTTCTTTTTTCTTTTTTAATGAACAGACACTCTGCGTCTTCTCCAGGTGGTCAAGAACTATTAAAGGTCATTAAAGGTCAAATTTACAGACTAAATACAGGAATGAGGCAATAAATAAACAAGAAAGACTTTTGGGAACTTCCTCTCTGAGAAAATATAGCAATGGCCCTTCTCATGTCTTCCCCTTGAAGATTTTAAAACAACTTTTCAAAGTTTAGTTCCTAGTTTGAAGTCTTGCAAAGCAAAGGAGATGAAACACTGAGTTTGATTGTTGCATCAGCCTCTCTGGAATGCATCTGTGCAGAGAGAGGCACCAAATAACAGCTAATATAGGGCTATCAGTAGCTATCACAAAACAGTATAAGAATAATAATAAACAAGCATTTTATGTTTGTGCACTCACTTCCTATCTCACAAAACACAAGCTTGTTATACTATTCTTTGATAATCAGTGTCTTTGCCTTCACCTTCACATGGGTCTGTTGCAGGTGGATTCTAAAAACTAATTGTCTGCTTTCTTGGGAAAAGAAGGGCTGGAACCCTCTTAAGGTGCTCTAAGGCTGTAAAACAGCTGATAAAAAAACAGTAAACTGCTGCTTCAACGGAGCATTCGATATCAGCCAAGCCCTGTCCTTCACACTTCCCCAGGCGCAGCTCAGTGTCTTAGAGGCTGACTTTCCCAGGCTCAGGCGGTGGTTTCGAGAGGGCAGGGCCATGGCCACGTCCCTGGCCAGACTTCCATGCTATCACCCCTCATCTGCCGGGGAATTCACTGATACTTCTTTCACACAAGGCCCTTGTAGGAGTGCGAGACAGAGAGGGTAAAGTGGAGCATTGTGACTTAGACACTGTTTCTCATCCTCCTCTTTCTCCTCCACCTCCTCCTTCTCCTCTTCCTCCTCATCTTCCTCTTCCTCACATGATCTCAATTCACAATACACACACACACACACACACACACACACACACACAAACAAAGATTTAACTCAGAGAGATGGACACATACACATGCTTTCCAACAAGAACCCTACCTCACACACACACTGCCACATTTTTTATATGCTCTCTCTCTCTCTCTTTGACACACACACACACACACACACACACACACAGACAGACAGACACACACACACACACACACACACACACAAACATTCACACACACCTTCCCGATCTGACCAACTGAGCTGCGTCTTCATCTACCCATCTATCCTGGCCCTCAGCTTTGTTCTCTGTGCCCCCCCCCGCCCGCCCCCCCTTGGCAGCAGCGAGGTGACATGTGCACAAAAGCACTAAGGGGATTTAGGAGCCTGCCAGGTTGCCAGAGACTCTGGGCTTTCTCTCCTCCACAGGTCACCCGGAGCATCAGGCAGCCACAAAGGCCGCCTTTGAGGCTTCTCGAGTTGTGGGAGAGAGTCACGGCTGACCCCTTTGAGAAATGAACGAGTTTGACTTTCAAAAAACATGAGAAAAAAGAGACAGAGAGAGAGAGAGAGAGAGAGAGAGTAACTGTAAAGTAATAATGAAGACCGGACATGTGGAACAGGTTGAATTTCTATCCACAACCAATGCAGAACTGGACGCGGGAAAGCTTATCCTTATCCTCATATGAATCTGTGATCCTCACGAGCTGTATAACAGCTGGTGAGTAGTGAAAGCAGACTTAATGAACTGGAGTGCATCCAAAACAAACATGCTTGAATGCGCCTTACGCGCAGGGCTTTATTGCGAGAAGGTGATACGTAAAAAGAAGAAAAAGAAGAAGAAGAAAGAAAAAAACCTATCACGTATACACTGTGCACTTTCATCCAACCAAGCAAGCCTTACCCTGGAATGCATTCTTGCCCAGGAGTGACCTGGAACCGTTGTTCGACTCTGACAAGAGCCCAGCTTGTGTGTGTGCTTGTACAGATAAGAGCTCTGCCCTGTCAAAGATCAGCTATCGGCAGCCGTTTGGCGGAGTTGTGCGTGTGTGTGGGCATCCTAATCGAACATGGCTGCTCATCCTCAATCTTATTTTCTGAGGCTTTTAACAGCTTTTCTGCTTTTTCTCTAAATCACACACACACACAGAAAAAAACAGCCCTCTCAGTTCCCCCTCTGGGGTCTTCAATGAATTCCAAAAGGACCATTATGGTCCTTTGACAGGTTAAGTGCTCGTGTGAAAGCGCATCGCTCTCCTTCTACCCTTAATCCCAGTTTTAGCTGCAGAGATATGATCATTCCCTGCTGTGTCTGTTCGGAGGTTAACAGTGTGACAATCAGGCTTTGAATGATGAGCCGAATTCCTCCATCTTAAATGCCGGAGAATCAGAAAGTGACACTTTTTTACGTACTTCATTTATGAGCACATCTGTTGGCTTTTTACGAATAATTGCTGGACTTAAAGTTGTTATTATGAAGAAGAAGATAAATGACATTTTCTCAGAAGACTTTATGTTTGTAGGTAGCCTTTTTGTCCCCAGTCCTCTTTTGTCTAGTACAAGAAATACAACCCAGACAGATTAAAAGAAAATGGGTATCTGAGTTATGGCAGAGTGATATTTCGCAACGTGAACAAATAAACAGGATTTAAGAAGCCACGTGTTCATTCCTGTTTCTAAGGGAGCCAGGAGCTGTGCTTTAAATCTGTCTCCGTTACTCCGTTACACAACTGAGGCTCTTTTAGCACTCTTTTTCTTTTCTTTTCTTTCTTTTTTTTCTCCTTCGACAGCATCTGGACTGGAACCTGGACAACCTCTGCACGAGCTGAAGAGATGGAGTCAAAACAGTCCACAACTCTGACTGAGTTGGCTCAGACGAAAGAAAAAAGTCCTCTTTAAGACGTTAGCGTTGACACAGAGTGAGTTTATTTGCTACTCACCGCAAAAACATGTCATTTTCATTTGTTCATAGGACAGTCTCAGTCACCCCATTTAAATGACTTACAACTGTTACCACCAGGTCCCACACACATACATGCACACGTGTGCGTGCTCTCTCTCTCTCTCTCTCTCTCTCTCTCTCTCTCTCTCGGTCACGCGCGCACACACACACACACACACACACACACACACACACACACACACACACACACACACACACACACACACACATACACACACACACACACACACACACACACACACACACACACACACACACACATACACACACACACTCGGCGGACAGTTACAGTTAAGCTTTTCTCCAGGGTTTAAGGAGAAACGATTACAGCCCATTGCCGTAACACAGCAAGGTGAATTCCACAGGTGAGGACACAGAGAAAAGAATACCAAGATTGAAATGGAAGATCTGGAATCTCCACGCATTCTCCACATATCTTTCATCTTAACCCCCCCCCCTCTTTGTTTTGCTGCTCCTTTCAATACTGCCAATCAGAAAGAGAGAAGTCTGGCTAGGGGATTGACGATCTCTCTTTATCTCTCTCTCTCTCTCTCTCTCTCTCTCTCTCTCTCTCTCTCCCTCTCTATCTCTGTCGCTATCTCTCTCTTGTACGTCAAGCATACAGTGCATTGTGGTGTCTGCGGTGTATGACTGTCCTGGAGCGTGCAAAAGAAAAGGAAAATCTGAAAAAAAGGAAATGGGACAGCAATTATGAAAGCTTAGTAAAAGTCTGTTGTAGATTCACTAAGAACTAGGTTTTAAGCCTGTTGTTCTGCATGAGGTCAGTCTTGAAGGTTTTGAGTTTTCTGTTTTGAGTTTTGGAGAGGAAATGGGTCGTTATCAAGCCCAGTCAGTTCACATCCCCCATTCTTACAGATGAGCTAAGCCAGAGGGACTGAGACTTTGAATATTCCCTCAGACACCTGGTAAGGATACCCTTATCTGGCCAGTCAACCCAGAGGACATACAGGAAAAAAATACATTTCTATGTTTTGTCTGTGTGTAGGGGGAAGGGGGGCAGGGGTGTGCCTGTGTGTGTGCATGTGCATGTGTGTGTGTGCATGTGTGTGTTTGTTTCTGTGCATTTGTGTGTGCCTGCATGTGTGTCTGTGTGTGTGTGTGTGTGTGCATGCACATTTGAGTGTGTGTGTGGGTGTGTGTGTGTGTTTTTGTGTGTGTATCTGAGTGTGCGTGTGTGTGTGTTTGTGTGTGTGTGTCTATGTGTGTGTGTGTGTGTGTGTATGTATGTATGTATGTATGTATGTATGTGTGTGTGTGTGTGTGTGTGTGTATGTGTGGTTGTGTGTGTGTGCGCGTGTGTTTGTGTGCCTGGATGATCTGTCCTCCCTCCCAGCCTTACTTACTTGCAGGCAGCTCATTCAGAAGCGTCATGTGTGACCTTAGCTAAACTTTTGCCTGCCCACTTATGATTCATAACGCATGAGACGATGGCGCCAAGATCTGGAAATGTCTTTTTTTTTTTCACCACGGAGGTATTTCTCTGGCAAAAAATGGCACCTTAGCTGTCCTTTATCATCTTTTTTTATTTTCCTTAACTGATCCAAACTTGAATCCTAGGGGCCGAGCCGACTGAGCTTGAACTCCTCTGCCTTTTTAGCAGTCAGTGATGAATTTGGTTTCCAGTGTGCCTTTACAAAATTCAGAGTTCGGCACAGATGGCCTCACAAATTAAGTTTTATTGTGGCCTCCGAGTGTGTGAAGTTCTAACCAAAGTCAGTATGTGTTGTCTACTTTTATTATTTATGTTGTTTGACAGGACTATTAAATCCAGAGATGCTCAATCACATGTTTTTTTTTTTGTCAGGCTGACTTATGGTCTGGGTAAAAATGAATTCACACAGGACTCCTCTCTATTTTGAGAAGGGCCCACACAGACTGAAATATTACCGCCGCACACAAAAAGTCATTTTTTTTAAAGCAGCCTTGTGGCCTTGAACTTTGACCTTATGCAGAAAAATGTACCTTTAGCATACCCTTGAGGAGGGCTACACATCAGGATCTGGTTGGATGTGGTTTGAGTTGTGGTACGGCTTGGACAGAGATAGGGAACAGTACAAGGACCATTTTAAGAATTGTTCTAAATGAATCTATGTCCTTCTCTGAGTCTCACCGACCAGAACCAGTCCCCATAGGAAGCACATTAATGCAGTGCAGATTCAAAGTGCAGATTCGAAGAAAGTACTGTTACTGTGTGCCATTTTGTTAAGGCTGTGAGGGAGAGTATACTGGTGTGCGATACTGTAATGGCTGGTGCTCAGGCAAGTGCTAGGGCTTGAATTTTGGTGTTTTTGAACGTAAGTGATGGAAACTGAGATGGTTTTCTCGATGAGCTCCAAGTTCGTCTGGCTTTTTCCCTTGAGTAAAATTCCAAATAAGCAAAGACAAGTTATGTAAGGTATTTTTCTCTCTCCCCACTTACTTTCATGAACTCTCTCTCCTGAGCCTCCTTTCAAGGGCCGAGGCATCTGAGGAAACCTACCACATGCCGAATGAGGATAAAAGAGAAAAGTGAGAGTTTGAGTGTTGGACATATTACCGCTGCTGAGGCCATGTGGACTGTACTGGACAGGGTGACCTAATGCAGCCTGCCAGGAACAACACCAGACTCATTTCTGAAGAGTTTTTGCTTCACAAAATTTCACATTTGGTCATTTCCTTCCTCACTTGAATCCCTTTGACTTTAGTTTCAGCGAAGCAGCAAGAAAGTTTTAACAGGTGCATGGGTGTGTGTGTTTGTGTGTGTGTGTGTGTGTGTGTGTGTGTGTGTGTGTGCATGAACCTGTGCCGGTGCTTGTGTTTGTGTCTGCAACGTGTGTGTGCACGTGGGCATGTAAATGTGTGCGCTTGCATCCATGTGTGTGTGTGTGTGTGCGTGTGTCTGCATGCAAATGTCGGTGTGTGTGTGTGTGTGTGCGTGTGCTTGTTTCTGTGTGTGCATATGCATGTGTCTGTAGGTGGGTGTGTTGACCATGGAGGAGAGGTGTGTCCCTAACAGCAGCAAAGATGGTGTTGCAAACTAAGGGCCCACTTTCGTGCTCTCTATACATGCTCTGTTACCAACAGCCCAAAATAGTGAAGGTGTGCAGTAGGCTACATAACAAGCAGGTAACTACTGATGGCACCGCTAGATATGCCAACGCTTCACACACCCCCATGCAATTAGGGGGGTGGTGGGGGGGGGGGGATTCTAATGGAGGGGCATGGCTGTGATTGCAGACAAGGGTAAGGGTAGAACCAGACACTGTAGTTTGCCATTCTGCTTGCATAAGCCTGGCTTTAGTATCTGGGCAGGGTTGTATGTGGAGGTTTTTGGGGGGAGTGGTGGGTTGTTGCTGTTGAGACAGAGAGAGAGAGAGAGAGAGAGAGAGAGGGAGGGGGAGAGAGAGCCAGAGAGAGAGCCAGAGACAGAGAGAGGGAGAGAGAGAGAAAGAGCTAACACATGCAGGTACCTCACCACTGTAAAATAACAGTCCACCTCACACTAATTCCAAAACTTGCAATTAGGGCCACTTTCGCTGTCTGGGCGCCACCTGTGTCTACTGGAGTTATCTCTGCTAACATTATGGTTGGCCCACTGCGGTCACTAACTGTTCTGTTTGTATGACTTGATGTAGGCGGCTCTGTTTAAAAAACAGAGGGGCTGGGGCAGTGTGGTCTTGGAAATACTCCAATAAATAAATATAATTGTGGAAATATACAGGGCATTCAGTAAGGGATAAGGGCTGGCTTGGAGGAGGCAACTCCCCTCTGTTTTGCATTGCAGAGTTCTTCGCCTCCACCTCACCACGATTTCTAGGAACTGGTCATCTCGAAGGCCGTTATCCCTGATATCTCCTGTTTGTATTTCTGCTAGAATTTTATATGCATAAACTATCAAAATAAATGGTTGATTTGCTACTTTATAGCATCTGTTAAGAAAAAAAAAAACATTTACCCGTTAATTTACCTACAAAAGTTGTCATGGTTACCATTCATAAATGCATTGATATGGAACAGTGATTCCAATTTTTGAGATCTACTTCAAAGGTAGCCAGTTATACAAAGTTAATTCCCACCTCACCAGCCAATCAGAAAAGAGAATTACATTGTTAAGGGAGATAATATATGTTTAAGTAGAAGACTTATACTGAAAACATTTACAGTAAATTGTAGCCACCTACATTTGCTCATAATGCCATTTTGTTTGGTAAAGAGAGGATGGTGGTACATAAAAAAGTTCACTAAGTTTAAACTGTTGTTGCATTGTAAATATTTGTCATTGGACGGAGCAAGGGAAATGACTCAATGTGGTTTCTGTTCTGCCTTGTTTAGTTGATGAAGCAAAGTTTGTACAAAAATGCCCCACAGCTATAAGACATTTTTCTTTGCATGACCAAAAAGATCTGGCACAAATGTTCATTGTAAATTTACAGTCATTCCTGTAGCTGTGTACATCACAGATACTTAAAACCATATGGCTGTGAATTCCATTGTTCTGCTTGTAGACACAAAGTTGAGGAAGGTAAAAACTG
>CM059283.1:20517254-20539754 GCA_030347295.1 Setipinna tenuifilis
CAATAAAATAAGGTAAACGCACATTGGAGGCAAAACAAAAAAGAAGAAGTATCACAAATAGTATCACCACAGCTATTCTAACGGACTCGGGCTTGTATCGAGTTTGCTCTCTGTGTTACAGTAGCCTGTGTGGTGGTTGTGTTCCAGAGGTCATGAATGTCAGCCCCCCTGTGTATTTTTAGAGGTGAAAACCCACATGCAAATACACAGGCTAATAACTCCAGTGCTCGTCTACATTGCATACTCTAGCATTTTTTAACTATCACGGTTTTTTAATCTCGTCTGTTTAACTCACCATTGAGTGACCATCACTAATTTTAAGCTTATACACTTCCTGTTAGAGCATGGTGTCACATACCAGTTTGTTCCATTTCACAAGCTGTGAATAAAGTTATGATATGACATGAAAGGTGTCAATTTAAACTATTTCTGTCAAGTTTCCTTCCTCCTGATCGCTCTGATACAAAGATAAAGCCATTGCTTAGTTACCAAGCTCAGTATTGACTGCCATAGAAGAACATACAATCCTATCTTCATACTGAATTAAAACATTATAACAGGATATACTTGCATAGATTTTCCTGACACCAAAAGCACATTCACTTCTGTTGCTATTTTTCTTGCAACACTGTGGTGCTGTTTCAGTAAAGGGCTATTTATTTACTCGTGAGAAGCAGGGGAAAGATGACCACTGAAATTTCATCCTAAAATCAACAAGTGAAATCACCCTCCAGATTGATGCACTCGTGTTTCCATTACTGTATCTGCTGAAGAATTCTGTCTTATAGTCTGGGGCAGTACTGTCATGCACATCAGAGGACTGAGCGTAATTAAAAACCAAAATTGTATGGTAACACAGCTAAACACAGGGTTACAGGGACTAAATCTATAACCCTCACTCGACCCCTCGCCCTGGTTGCCCCGTATCGCCGAGCTGTCTGACTATCAGCAATCATCTGGAGTCGCTGACTAGATGCTTGGATGCCTGGATGTCACGTGTGGTGGGACACTAAGGGACAGCAGCCAGCCAGCCAGCCATCCCTCTGGAAGATCGTCAAACAGCCTCATGCTTTCCTGCCAAGCTCCATAAACAACACAGAAACTCCATTAAGCGCCACGGCAACTGAAGATGTTTCCACTTATTGATTAATCTGCTGTCTCTGCACACTGATTTGTTGACACTGTTGGGAGCTGATGTGAATGAATGGTCAAAACTTAATTTGAAGAACAGCCTGGAAATCCAAAATGGCACCACATTGTTTTTTGCCCTCTGAGAACTGTTGATGCTAGGAAACATAAAGCATTTGTGTATGGCATTTTTATGTGTGTCTAACAGACAGATAATAGGAAAAGAATTTATGAAGTTCATGGAACAGGCCAATGCTCAAATCGGATTAAAACCAACTATTCCCAGCTTCAAGGATGAATGAAACCTTGCCTATTGAATCAGTGACTGGGAATGGTGTCATAAAGATTATGCTTAACTTGAAAGCAATTCATATGCCTAAAGTCTAGACAGACAGATACACAGATAGATAGATCGATAGATTGACAGATTTATAGATTGATAGATCGATAGACAGACACTTTATCTATCCCAAGGGGAAAGAAAGGTATCCGGCAGATTGCACAGCATCACTCACGAACATAAATTAGAGTGTAGACATCAATTACAGTGAAGTAGAAATAGAAGCAGCACAAGTCTTTATTGTCAGTATACAAGTACAGTGAGATATCGTTTGGAGCAGTCAACAGATATACAGAGTAAGAAGGAGTAGATTAGAATACGAATAGTTAAGTAGAATAGAACATCTGAATATACAGCAGTATATACAAATAATGAATATAAAACAATGATATACAAACCTAAAGAGAATTTTACAGTATCAGGATATAGATAAATTCAAAAAATTGCACAGAGTCCAATGTATTGCACGACAGAGTCATACTGCACAGAGTCCAATGTAATACACAACAGTAGTTATCTTGCACAGCTGTATAACAGAGCATTGTTCTGATGCAGTGTGGCAGTGGAGGTGGTAAGTGAACTTGCACGGGGCCTGTGCGTGCAGGGGTTGTGCCGTGGAGTGTGTGCCAGAGTTCATGCATAGCAGGTGCTAAGGGGGTGAGTGAAGTGGCGCCTGGAGTTCAAGAGTCTGATGGCAGTGGGGTAGAAACTGTTCTTAAGCCTAGTTGTGCGGGTGTGCAATGTCCTGAAGTGTCTGCCAGATTTCAGCAGAGCAAAGACTCTGAGACAAAGGTGTTGTAGCCCTTAAATATGCCTGCACACCATGTGTGGTGTATGTCCTACAGTGTAGGGAGCTGGGCAGCAATGATCCACTGGGCAGTTGTGATGATTCATTGTGGGGCCTTCTTATTGGCAGAGGATTAACTGGAGTACCAAACCGTGATGCAGTATGTGGTGACAGATTTGATGGTGGTGTTTTTGTGGTAGCTCAGCCTTCTTCAGGGTCCTCAGGAAGTGGAGCCTCTGGGTGCCCTTTTTGACCATGGTGGAGGTGTTGGTGGCCCCTGACAGGTACTGGCTGATGTGCACTCCCAAGAACCTGAAGCTCTGGACTACCTCCACTGTCTCCGATGCTGATTGGCTGATGGTGGCCCTGTCATTGCCGTCTAAAGTCCAAGATCACCTCCTTCATCTTCTTGAAGTTTAGGACAAAATTATTGTCTTTGCTCCAGCTTGCCAGGTGCTCCACCTCCTCCATATAGGCTGTGAGATTGGTTTGAGAGCAGACCTATTACTGTACAGTGGTGTCATCTGGAAACTTCACAATTGTGTTGGTACTGTGCTTAAGAACACAGCTGTGTGAAAAGGGAGCAGAAGAGTGGACTGAACATGCATCCCTGTGGAGAGCCTGTATTTAAGGTGGTGGATGAGGACCAGAGTTTACCCATATGGACAGACAGAAGTCTGTTGCTCTGGAAGTCAGGGATCCATCTGAAAAGTTGGGAGATGAGATCAAGATGACGTTGACCTAGACAAAGTACCTATGTACCACAGCATGCTAACAAGAAAGCTAACAAAAGTAAAAAACAAATACAGTCCACAACCAGGACCATGTGGTCAGTAAGGAGTAAAAGCATAAGTGTGTGTTATGTGTGTGTAAAAAAGGTTATGTGTGTCTTTAAGGAAAATATTAGTCTTTGACTAATGGATGTGAAAAGGATGTGGTCATGTACACGTATATGTCCTACAAATAGTGCAAGAGTGTCACACACAGCCACATATGCCCCCCCCCCTCCCTCTCACATACACACACAAACACACACTAAAAAAAGGCACAATGTGAGACCATATATGCTTTGTGAAGACATTGCCTAGAGGTGTACAAGCACTGACCACATACATTGAAAAAGCATCATGTTCTCAAGGATGGCATTTATTTACTAGGTCATTTCTAAAGTATTGTATTCATTTCACAAAACACAAGTCTTTCAAAAGATGCCCACTCAGTGTCATAAAAGCCAGCACAGAGCACTGAGCAGTACTGAGTACATTTCACTCTCTAAAACCATCAAGCCATATTTGTTTCCCTGTAATTACCCTTGACCAAGTAGGGCAAAGTCGTTTGTTCTTTAGTATGGAAATGTTCCCACTCTTAAGTGCCACTACAGTGAGTATACATATTAAAGTTCAACAAAATACAGCAAGCTATGGTGCCAAACAATCAGAAGCCCCTACGCAGAGCATTTGGTTAGTATTTTCATATTCAGATCCCTTACAATTTCTTCACATTTTGCAATAGAAACTTGCATTTTTCTAAGCATTGCAATTTGCATGTTTCCATCATCATCAATCTAAATTAGATCATACCTTCTTATGAACTGTATGCAGCTATTATAAAGCAAATCACATTGATAGAATTACACACATAACACACACACACAATACACACATAAACTCTCTCTCTCTCTGTTTCTCTCTGTCTCTCTCTTTCTCTCTCTCTCTCTCTCTCTCTCTCTACACATACACACACACACACACACACACACACACACACACACACACAGATTTCCCCTCAGAGCTGGCTGCTCTGTGTTTGTGCTGGCAGGGCCTTGGGGTCCTGACACGAACGAGTTTTTGGGGAGCTGGTGCCAGAACACCCCCCCACCCCCCCACCACCCCTCTCTCGTGAAGCCAGCACACAGCGTTTTTAATGGCCACAGCAGTGTGCTTCTGTGATGTGCTGTTTAAAACGTGGAACCACAGGACAGTAAAGGGACACGGACACAAACGGCTTTAACACCTTCAATCAGCCCTGTGAAGGCGTCATCAGCCACGGGTTGGTAACTGATCACGTAGCAAACAGCAACAGTGCAGCAGCAGCGGTAGTGTGTTTGATCTGACTTGGGCAAGGCCACTGGTTAAACGGCGGTGAGGATGATGGCCTTGTGGTGTTTCTGTGTGTAGGAGCCTGTGATGTGGATCACAGTGCTGGAGGCATATTAGTTGACAGACACTGGGGATGGCTTACTGTTTGAATGAAACTGTGCAAACCAAGTTTTATAAAATAGCACACAAGCAGAAACAAGATGTAATTTTCACTTTATGCTGTCTAGACTTCAAACAATGATGTAATTGGAATAGTATATGAAGTATAGAAGTATAGAAGATGAAGTATCAATATTTCAATCTGTAGTCAAAAGTGCTAAGTTGTAAGCAACTGGACTTCTTTTAGTAACTTGAAAGCTACTAAAAGAAGTCCAGTTGCTTACAACTTAGCTCTTTTGCCTTACATGACCTGGATGAATGAGAATCTTCACAGACATTTTAATCTTTACATTACACATAGCTTATGCTCTTGTCCAGAGTGACCTACAGTGACAATACAGGGATGTACAGGGACAATCCTTGCCAATGTGGGGCAAGATGAATTGCTTCCTGCTGGCACCTCAGCCATGGATAGCACTGGTTATTTACTCCCATATTTTTCCTGCTGGTAAAGAAATCAGTAACCTTCTGATCCCAAGGCCCAATCCCCTAACCATTAGGCCACAACATTGAACTGGAAAAGATGTGTCTCTAGATTTGCTCTAGTTTAGCCTGTGGCTTTATAGCTTATGATCACTTCTGTGTTCAACCAATGACTGTGTTGCACTAGTGACCCCACCCATCATCTCAGCCCTGTGAAGACCACAAGGAACAATCAGTATGTTGTAACTGTAAGTAGTGATAGCGATTTCAATAGGCTTAAACTATGAGGACAAGAGCCAAAAGACCATGATAGCAGATTTTTGTCCTCATGTAGACTCTTCTTCTGAGTAGCACATTAAAATAAACCCCCTTGTTGCTACTAAAGGTCACGGTTCTTTTTTTTGTCCCTTTACACACACATACTCTGTGTCACGATTTTAGAGGGGGATGTTGATGTGAGATGTTGTGGACTCCTGGCTTCCTCATTTTGTCAGACGAGCTGCGGATGACAGGGACTGTCCTTCCGTTGCCTCAGCTTCAACTTTTGGTGGTGATTCGTGCAGCAAAAACTCTCTTGTCAGACAGAAGACCGCTGTTTTATGTGTCAAGACCAGTCTCGCTGTCTGTCTGCGCCACCCTGTTAAGTATAGTATGGCCACAATGCATTATGCTGGCAATGCCCATGTGTTGAGCCACCAGCTGTAACAACCCTGGAGAAGTGACTAACACGTGTGTTTTCCTGACGTGAGGGGTGAGTGGAAAGTTTAGTTAGCGTGCTCCTTTATCCTAATGAGTTGTCTGTGTTTTGAAAAGCACATCTGTTGCAGTCTTTGGTTCTGCCACTGCAGTGAATTTAGCCTTTTAAAAAAAAAAAAGTAATACAAAATGGAAGCATATATCTTTACATATTGCAGTTCATCTGCTGAGCTATACATGTCTGTACGGTTCTTGCTTTAAAGAAGTCATGTTTAGAAGGTGATCTTTCAGCACCGTACCACAGGTTTACATCAGGGCAGCTCCATAGCAGCAAGTTAGTCTATTAATAAAACCATTTGGCCATAAAGATTCCATTGTCATTCACTGTACTGGTACAAAGACCACTCAAAGTCTAAAATATAGTTTTAAAAAGTGGCATTTGACACTGTTTGAAACTTTGCATCTTTTCCTGACTATTCCTAATAGCTATTTATTTTGAAAGCCTGAAAGAATGCTGACTGTTTAATGTTTTTTATGTGGGGCAATAAATACAAAATAAACTTTTGCTTTTGATCTTCTACATAAAATGTAATATTAAGCGTGTATATGGTGTGTTAGAGAAGGACCTTAAAACAAAAAAGGATGTGGAGATCTCTGGTCAATAAATTGTTCTGAGACCGCAGTAAAAAAAAAGTTTCAATTTCATTTATAATTACAATACATAGATGACAATGCATCACGTGACTCATTATGAAAACTAATTCCAGGCCTTAGATACAGAGTGAAAACATTTACCAAACTTGTTCTATTAGATCACAAAGATATTTCTTCATGTGGACTGTAGCCTATGCTACTCGACTAGCATGTGGATTAAAGTGCACAAATATGAATCTCAGTGTCAAAGTGAAAATGTCAAGTTATGGGCCTATCAAGAGCTTAGTAGCTGTCCCTTAAACTCTACATCAAATACATATACATAGAAACAACACTGCTGTTATGCAAAACCTCAGAATACTGACCCCTAAATGTGAGGTTTCTGGGGAACTCTATCATTAGTGGTGTGACAGCAGAAAGAGGAAGCTCTGTGGATGTAAACACTATTTGGCCAAAGTCACACTTTGTCTTCCTCTTCGTCTCACATGGTCAGAAAAAGTACACCACAGAAATGATATGGCAATGACTAGCGCTAGCAAAGACACTATATAAGGTAAAATGTGTATTTATGTGTATTATATATAAATGATGTATATAAATGATGTGTATATACTGGTGGGAAAAGGGAACTATTGACAGTGGCATGTATCTGTATATCAAACGGTCTAAATCCAAGTTTGTGTAAACAGACATAAGGTAATATGTGTCAGAAAAGGCAACAATAAACCAGATGCTGAGAGGCTAACTCTTCTCAGCACAGTAAGGTCAGGTTTTGTCTACCTAGGCCACTTCCTGAGACTCAGATAGCAAGACCAATGACAGAAATAGCAAATGCTATAAGCACATAACAACTGTAAATAGAACAGCGAAATACCACACTGCAGTGTGGTCATATGTAGACGTCACCATAGTGTTTGCCCATGTGTGGCAGCACCCACGAGGGACTAAGCGGTGTGGCGATGCAGGTCTGGCCTTGCAAGTAGACTGCTTATGCGGTGTGTGTGTGCATTATCAGGAAGAGGAGAGCTACCGTCAAACACGCTATCAACAGTCTTTGGACACTAACTTAGCAACAATGCTAACAAGCACATTTCCAGTGATAAGATCCAGTAAACATGCAAGGTACCAGGTCAAGCAGTCCAGACAAAGCATGCAAAAACAAACAAAAGCGAAAGGAAAACATTAGCAATGGCAGTAAAACAGTGGCTGGCCTGGTTCTCTTTTAAAAGAGAAAGTTAGTACCTCAGTGGCCGGCTGCATGCCTCAGGACAGCACACATCTGAAACTTGAGGGGAAAACGGCCGCCAGTCTAAAGCCTGCTTTGCTGGAAACAGTTAGTGCTTCTACAGAGCAGTGGCAAAGACGGAGAGAATACAACATTCCAGTACTAGAGACACAAACACTGTAAAAACGTTGTGAACAAATAATTTACATGAACATTATATGACATTCCAATGTATTAGAGCCTGTACTACCTTAGCAGCTCATAGGTGGCCAGATCAGTGTTTACTGAATCAGAAAACAATGTGGGCTGCAGGGTTTGTTATATACAAGACAGCTACACAATACAATTGCATAACACAATTACAGTTACGTAAGAAGGTCTCAACAAAAGGATGAGTGCTTATTAAGGCCATTCAGTGCAGCATGTAATAGGCTTACAAATGCGATGCAGATGTCTTCGAGACCTCATTGAGGAATTCAATACAAGCATCGAGCAGTCACCTTAGTGCAAAAATAAAGCTGTGCCCTATTCAACATGTGCTGTAGAAAGTGCTCTGAACTTTCTTACCTGCGTGGCCGAGCAGTCTTTTAAAACCATGCTAAATGGAAACGATGTGACCTTCAAAGGCTCCATGGTTTTATTACTTCCTGATTTACCTGTACTGCTCAATGCTGGACATTCCAACAGACAGCTAACCATATGACTACCCATATCACTCACCAAGAATCACACATGAACCATTCAATGATAGCCTTTCAAATAAGCATTTATACAAACTACACGTTGTAAAGAATTTATATTGTACTTATGTTAGCACATAAGTTCTCTGTCTGTGTGTAATGCTATCTGTCTGTCGGGTGGTGAGCAGTGGAAAATTGTGGTAGAATGCATCTCACCTAGGAGGACCCCACGTGAACCATTCAATGATAGCCTTTCAAATAAGCATTCATACAAACTACACGTTGTAAAGACTTTTTATGGCATTTATGTTAACACAGTTCTCTGTCTGTGTCTAATGCTATCTATCTGCCGGGTGGTGCCCAGTGGAAAATTGTGGTGAGAACACATCTCACCACAGCTTCCCCATTCAGTTGAATGTGCCCCGGTACAGATAACGCTTGCGCCATTTGAAGGAAGTTACAAAACTGACAGAGTTAGACGTGCTGGCCAGAGGTGTCGAGCTCAGATGGTCTATGAACAGCACGCGCGACCAGCATTTATTTATTAATTTATTTATTTATATGGTTTCTCTCGTTCTTTTCTCTTCGTATGTTCTTACTTTCCTGCTCTTTTTTTTTTTAAACAAACTGAATGGGAAGTCAGGTCGTGTAATCAAAACCCTGGAGACTGACTCTGGTCGCCCCCTTACAGAGCCACTGAGGTTTCCCTGGCGGTGGAGGAGACAAGCATGGGTATTGCCAAGAGCAGGATCAGTGGGCCTGCGCATACGGACAATGTTGATGCGGACACACAGCTGAAAGGCAAGCTTTTACTACAGTTGTACCTACCTGCATAGAGGTCTGTGTTTCTGGACAGAGCCTGGATTTCCTCTTTGTCTTGCTAATGTCTTTTGACATTTTAAAGCCTTGGGAAATAGGTTTATAGCTGAGTAGATTCCAACAAAGAAACTGAATGGCAAACAGAGGATAAAGAAGGTTTTTTTTTTCACTATAGAAACATAAATACGATCTGAATACAAGCCTCTTTGTCCCCACTCCTGTTGCTATTTGTGTGAGTTTCATTATCTGTAGTTGCTTTGGTGGTGTAGTGGCTCTGGCTGTGTCGTTGACTTGACAGTTCTCTGTGGTGTCAACATTCTGCAGCTTGTGACAACGATGTTCTGGTCGTACTGGTAGACTACCCATCCCCTGACATCAGCGATCCTATCTTCAGGATGGGAGAAAAACTTAAGGCTCTAGCAGAGTGAGTTTTTTTTATTCAGAAGAAACTCTTTGTTAAAAAAGACAAACACTTTCAATGTTGTGTATTATTTGCCTTGCATGTCTGTTGATGCCTCTATCATGGCCATTTTGTCCCAGTTCCCTCTTCCAATTGTTCTTGTGCTGTTCTTTCATTCTGTAAGTCAGTGGTTCTTAACTGGTGTGACCCACAGTCTCCCATCATCAGTAAGTCGTGACCCAAATTTTCAAACCAACTCAGTGACACCCCCTACCCTCTCCCTCTAACGAGGACACATCATGAAACTGAACAGCTAACTGATTTGTAATGAATGGAATTTTCTTTTAATGTTACAACTAATGGGGCGGCCTGGCATTGGATCCGATATAGTAAACTTTTTTTTTTTTAACTACAAGCTCCACGGCCCACCAATAATGGTTCCGCAACCCACTTTTTGGTCCCGGCTCACCAGTTAAAAAACCCTGCTCTTGTGTTATTGTGTTGTTCTGTGGTTCTCTGAGTGCTCTTGTGTTGCTCTGTGGTTCTCAGAGAGGGTTCTTGGTGGAAAGTCCGATCCCTCAAAACAGGACATGACAACTACATTCCAGATATCTACGTCGCAAAGATCTACCATGGGTGAGCTTCTGCTGTCTTCTCTGTACAGTAATACTTACCAGATGATATTACTATGGGCCTTTCTATGAAATGGTCACTGGATATATTTATATACTGTGTGTGTCTGTGCTAAAGATGGCTGTTTGAAGGGGTGGTCAGGCAGAAGGCTGAGGAGCTTCTACGGTTGCCTGGAAACGTGGTCGGGTCCTTCATGGTCAGAGAAAGCCCAAAAGAGAGAGGTAAGATAAGGGCTTTTTTGCACCAAATACATTAGCCAGAAACTCCATACAAATTTGTCTGTTTTTTTTTTTCCTCACGATTGCTTAAATGCTAAAATTTAGTCACAAATTAGTCACCAGTCACAAACACCGAACACTCAAGAAACTAAAACATTAGTCCGGAGTTTCACAAGAGTGCAGAAAACAGTGGTAAACAATGGCTCAGTAGCTAAAGGGGCCAACCAGCAATCAGAAGACAGCAAACTCCTTCTCCTTCCAAGTTGGTCAAAGTGTCCTTAAGCAAGACACTAAACCCCATAATGCAATGCGCTGGTTGTGGCCCTTACATGGCTTCTGTCTTCTGCCACTGCTGTGTCAGTGAATGGGAGGCACTGAACTGTGAAGTGCTGTGCTCACTCTTCCGAGTGTGTGAGTGTAAGTGCTGTGTAATTGCTGTCCATTTTACCCGGCTGCTGTCTGTCTCCTGAAGGGGTGTACTCGCTGTCCGTGCGGCACAGAGCCATCAAGCACTATAAGATCTTCCGCATGGCCAACAGCTGGTACTACATCTCCCCTCGCCTCACCTTCCAGTGCCTGGAGAACATGGTGAGCCACTACTCAGGTCAGTGGCCGTCCACATTACATGGTTCTCCTCCTCCGTAGTGACCTTCAGTGTGTGTGTCTGTGTGTGTGTGTGTGTGTGTGTGTGTGTGTGTGTGTGTGTGTGTGTGTGTATGCGTGTCTGTGTATGTTTGTGTGTGAAGTTGACTGAAGAAATGGGTGAAAAGCATGATTTCTTCATGCATGATTTCTTAATGCACGACCTTCTTCTGACCTTCTTCTTCTGTACCATTACTGTAAACATACGGGATGATGTCAAGAACATATGTTAGCGGAATCTGTTTGTGACATACTGGAATATGTGCGTGTGAGGGCGTGTGTGTATGTGTGTGACGGTACATGAAGAGATAAGTGCATGCACAGTAAATTCTATAGTGTTAAATCAACTCTGAGAGAGTCATTTTAACACTATGCCAGTGTTTATTTTGTCCCAATGTTTCTATTGTTAATTTAACACTCTTCCCTTACATATGTCACTTCTTTACAGTTAAATCAACTTTTTGCAGTGTAATTTTAACTCTAATTTTAACACTTTTGCTGAACACTGGGAAATTAACTCTGAGAATTTTGCTGTGTGTTTTTCACTGCACTGACCCTTTTTGCTGGAGCACTTATCAAAATGGTTCTAGGCCGAAAAAAGGCACTAGCAATATGAATGTAATGTTAGACGATCTTTTCGCTATGTATTGGTGTCTGTGTGTGCATGTGTGTGTGTGTGCGCGTATGTGTGTGTGTGTGTGTGTGTGTGTGTGTGTGTGTGTGTGTGTGTGTGAGTGAAGAGATAAGTGACCCAGCATGTTTCTCAGTAGTGTCGTGACCTTTACTGCTCAAAGACAAATGAAAATCTGCACCCTGATGCAGTTTGAGGAAGGGCCATGACGCCTCGAAACATCACTGCTGAAAACAAAAAATCTTTCCACCGTGCGTAATTTCATTTGTCTTTACAGTTTGTCTTTACTTTTTTGGATCATACACGTGAATTGAGTGGAGGTGCGTAATTAAAACCTTGCTTGTTCACCTGTACTGCTCCAGCCTTTATTTGGGTCATCATATGTGCCAACATATGTGAAGGCCAACAGTGAAGCTAGCCAAAATAATGTGATGTTAGGGGAATATCTTGTGTGTGTGTGTGTGTGTGTGTGTGTGTGTGTGTGTGTGTGTGTGTGTGTGTGTGTGTCACTGCATGATTACAAAATTATATGTGACTCGTACAAAATTTGTGTGTGTGTATGTGTGTGTGTGTGTGACTGTGGTTATGTATGAAGCCTCTGCAGATGGTCAGAGCAGTGTGTTTATGTTTGTTTGACAAAAGCGACAGAAAGAAAAATGATACGATCTCAGTGTGTATTTGCGTCTGTGTCTGTTTGTTATCTCTCTGCTCGGTGTGTCTGTGAACACGCAGCCAACAGCACGAGCTGCACATGTTGTGAGTGCTATGCAGGGAGTGTTTATCAATGATTAGTGTGTGTATTTTTGTCTGTAGTTTAGTCATGTGAGTGTATCGCATGACTTGAAAACTGCTGATTTCCATTTGCTTTTGTTTTTAGTGTATGACGTAAAAAGATGGATATCAATATCCAAACAAGTGTGTGTTTTTATTGTTTAGAATTCAAACTTGTATATGTGTGTGTATGTGTTTATATGGATGTGCCTATATTTTTTCGCATGTGTGTTTGTCTGAGTGTGTGTGCATGTGTGTGTGTGTGTGTGTGTGTGTGTGTGTGTGTGTGTGTGTGTGTGTGTGTGTGTGTGTGTGTGTAACTGTGTGTGTCTGTTTGTGTGTGTGTGTGCGTGTGCATATGTTACTGTGTGTGTGTGTGTGTGTGTATGTGTGTGTGTGTGTGTGCATATGTGTGCATATGTGTGCATATATGTGTGTGTGCATACTGTATGTAACTATGTGTGTGTGTGTGTGTGTGCATATGTTACTGTGTGTGTGTGTGTATGTGTGTGTGTGTGTGTGTGTGTGTGTGTGACTCCCACAGACACTGCAGATGGCCTGTGTTGTGTCCTGACGGTCCCGTGTCTGGCTTCCTCTGCCGTCACCCCCAGCTCAGTGGACCAGCCCCCACCTGTGGTCATGCGGCGCAACTTTGACTGGAAGACCGTGGACAGGTACAGTACGCTCACGCCAGCCAACACTACTGCCTTCATTGCTTTTACATACGCACGCATGCACACACATGCATGCACAATACATACATATACACACTCACACACACACACACACACATACATGTGTGCAGAGTTCACACACATACCCACTCTCTTACATACACACGTACACCCACACACACCCACACACACACACACACACACACATGTTCGCATCCATCCACACATGGTCAGACAAACAGTACACACACACCAACAACATAACACACCTAAGATACAAATCCATCCTGCACACATTTTAGTAAGACTCATTCAGTAATTCAGTGACAGTCTCCAGTCTCCATGACTAAAACACCTTACCTACCTGATAGTGAACAAGCATGGCCTGATTCGAATCCGTTTGGTTCCGACCCGCTCTGTTTTCTTCTCATATTAACCACAGGTCACAGTTCCTGAGCCCCAGCTGTGAAGACAGCCAGACCCATGGGGACATGGTGAGCTATGGGGTGAGGAACAGCATCGCCTCCTATCTGTCCCTGGTGGATTCTGCAGACACCAACAAGAACAGCAATCGCAAGAAGAAGAGCAAATCTGTCTATGTCATGCAGGATACCAGCGACACACTCATTGAGGAGGACTATGATAACTAGCTTGCCGTAAGGGAGAACATTGTGTTCTTCAAGGCTATGAGGAGGTGAAGGAGGGAGGCCTACTCTCAGAGTGGAATGGGTCTCTTTTTTTGTGCCCAAGGAGAACAGGCATTGCTTAATCTTGGACATGTCCTGTCGAGCAAAAGAAAGAGACAGGGGGGAGGAACCAGTTCGATATGTCCTCTGTAAAGATTGTCAGCAAGAACTGAAGGCGTAATGCTTTCCTTGGCACAGTGATTGGCTTTTAAACAAACTCGCACTGTGTGTGTGTGTGTATGCCTGTGTGTGAGTATGTGTGTATAGGTGTGTATTTTGCATTTGTGTGTGTGTGAATGTGTGAGTTTATCAATGTTTTCTTTTTGTTGATGGTTGTTTTGTGTGTGTGTGTGTGTGTGTGTGTGTGTATGTGTGTGTTTGTTGAGGTATGCACAAGTGTTTTGTGTGTGTGTTGTTAATGGTTGTGTGCGTCTACATGTGTATGTGTGTGTACATGTGTGTGTGAATGTGTGTGTGTGCATGTGTGTGTGTGTGTGTGTTTCTCAAAATGACCTCGCCGTATTCTCAGATGCTGTCAGCTATTTTGGCCCCAGGACAAACATGCTCTGCGAATTCATACTTGGCTTGTTAGTGTCGCAACAACAACAACAACCGTCTGGGCTTCACAGCCTTTTTTGGTAACATCTCCTGGCTTGTGGCGTTTTCGTCTTTTTCGGATTCGCATGCTTTTGACTGGGAGCGATCATCAGGTTTTTTTTTTGTTTTGTTTTGTTTTTTTTTTTTCTTTTGGTCCAGTCCGGGAGCTCTGCCTTCTCTGCAATCACAAAAAACTCGGGTGCTGGTGGCAGGCCAGGGGGAGAGAAAGCAAAAAGCCCCCATGGCGGGAATCTTTTGCTCCATGCAAACATACGTGCTAACAAGGAGGAAAACTGGAGCAGTCAAGGAAAGGGTGCCAGCGGTCTCCGACTCTCGTTTAAATGCTGTTGTTATGGCATCGTCTTCAGAGCTGCTAAATCTTTATGGCCACCATCTGCACCACTGATTAAAGGCATTTGCTGTGGAGTAGGGCCTGTGTCCTGACACGGCAAAAAAAAAAGATATCTTTAAAAAGGCTTCCGAGATCACTGCCGATAGAAACTAATGATTGGGCCATTTGTTGTTGCTTAATACTTCTAGACCACTTGGTACAAACATGCAACGTCTGTTTTTATTTTTGGAATAGACGTTTGAACTGAAAATAGAAATAATTTGTTTGTTTTAGTCCTTCTAAGTGTTAGATTCTTTAAAAGTCTTTAAAAGAAAGCAGAACCTTACTTTTTCACATGACCTGCAAAAATGTGAGAGAAGAGTGGTGTGTGTGTGTGTGTGTGTGTGTGTGTGTGTGTGTGTGTGTGTGTGTGTACACGTGCACGCACACATGTGTGTGTGTGTGCTGTGTTGATGATGTTTCGCCTTTGGGTAGACGGAACGAGAACACATTTAAATAAATCTGACTTCCTGTGATTGTTTATTGGAACAATGAGGCGTGATTTATAAAACAAAGACAAACTCCCACTTTGCCACCAATAAATGACTGAAATGAAGTAAATTAAACCAAATGGAACCAAATGCCTGGGAGGTTGCAGGACACAAATACCTAACCTATGAACTAGTGTCTCTTGCTCCTACTTCAATGGTTCCTACTTCAAATGGTTCCTACTTCACGAATGGTTTTAATTGTCTACTATTGGGAACAGAGTGTGAGAGATGGACTACACGGCAACACTTCCAGGCTCCTGGTTAATCAGAGTACTTGCAAACAACACAGGGTACCATCCAACCTGTGAAATGTGTGTGTCTTATGCGTGTGTGTGTGTGTGTGTGTGTGTGTTGCTTATTGACACTTTGGCTGATCAACTTAACATGCCTGACTGTGTGTTATTCACAATATTCTGAAGCTTTTTAAAGCTGCAAATACCCACATGATAATATTTTTGAAAGATATATTGTATGTCTGTACCCTGTACCTGTCTTGTCATGCTTGCAGCACATGCTCCATTTAAAGAAGAGGCCTCACAAGTTGTGAATCACTATTTATAGGTTTGTTTATATTTGTACATAAAATTAGCAATGTGGAATTCACAAAGAAACCCAAAGGCAGCATGTGCACACGCAACATATCATGTCTCCAAAAGCAGAACATTACGCTTTCACAAGACAAAATGTGAAAAGAGAGTGGTTTGTGTGTGCGTGTATATGTATGTGTGTGTGTGTGTGTGTGTGTGTGTGTGTGTGTGTGTGTGTGTGTGTGTGTGTGTGTGTGTGTGTTGGGGCAAGGGGGTGATTGTATAAGCGTAGGCAAAAACAACATTTTCCCCTCTCAACATGCCAACGAACACACGGCCCCTTGAAGGATGCGTGAGAGTCACACGGCGAGACAAGAGGTTTGCCTGAGGAGAGGATAGCGAGAGAGAGTGTGTATGTGTGTGTGTGTGTGTGTGTGTGTGTGTGTGTGTGTGTGTGTGTGTTGGGGAGGAGGTGACGAGAGGCCGCTCAACATTAACAAACTGGATACCCTCTTTGGACGGTGAGCGCTGCCTCACCCACAGGGAGTCAGGTCAGCTACGTCTCAGACGGGACAAGAAAGTACAAAGATAACCCCCCTTACCCAGCCCCCCACCACCCTCCAACCCCCCCCGTCCTCCAACCCCTCTCTGCTTGTCATGGTAGGGCCCCGCTTTGCTCTTGAGCCCTGTTTGATGTTAAAGCGAAAATATATCCCCAAAGCTAGGATATCTACATGAACATGTAGAGTACCATGCTAAGTGCACCCCCTCGTCCACCCTGAGAAACGTCCCTTCTCTGAATATCAAAACTATCCAAACAGGGCGGCCCCTATAGAAAACAACAAAAAAAAAAAGAAGAGAAAAACCCTCACCATCTCTGCGTCTCTGTGACTATGTATGTGAACAGGACCTGGGGAGGGAGTGAGTGTTTACCTTAGCCTGTTTTCGAACATAATCAACATCGCCGTAATCTGCCCAGAGACTACAGCCGCAGCTGTCCAAACGTCCAGCGGTGTCGGGGCTGAGATGGGCCTCCCTCACACACACCGCATGTAGGCTTACCCCCTTTGTGTGACTCACCTCGCATGTTCAGTTATCCACCATTGTTACATGCCAAAGCATCGTGTTATTTATTTATTTTATATTGATTTTATATTATTAGACTTTGTAGTGTTTAATCCATAGACTGTATATTATGAATATATAGAGTCAATGGTTTAATCAGACAGGACAGTGAAGATAGGACATACATAAGATAGTGGGGAAGGGGGAAAGAGATAGAAGGGGGGGAAAGAGAGACAGAGAGAGAGAGAGATGGGAAAGCATCAGGAAATCACTTTAAGCTGGACAAACCCAGTTCCCTGGATTATGGTGTGTGTGTGTGTGTGTGTGTGTGTGTGTGTGAGTGTGTGTGTGTGTGTGTCTTAGCCAACTGCACCACAGTACCCCTCAGCCCTTGCATTTTTTGATTTGTTTTGTCAGTCATCTTATATGGCACTGTTTGGTGTGTTTGTAAGGCTTTGCAGCATTAGCTGGATGAAGGAGGGCAGCTGATCGTATGAGCTGCGGTGTTATTGTGAGCCCTGTCATAACAGTACGCTGTGTTGCACTGGCAAAGCATTTTAAAAGAATTTTTTGAATACAAGAAGAAACCACTTTCAACATTGCTGTTTCAACAAATGGTCAATATTTTGGTTACAGTGATTGGCATCCAAGCAAAGTGGATTTGATAGGAAGCTAAAAAACATACAAAGAGCTGAGTGTAACATCAAAACTCTCTCTCTCTCTCTTTCTTTCTCTCTCTCTCTCTCTCTCTCTCTCTCTGTATGTGTGTGTTTGTGTGTACTCTTCCTATTGGGGTTATTTTCTAGCTTTACATTGTTCTAATATATTTTAGTCAGTGGTGGTGATGCAGCCTTCTTTCACCTTCCGTGTAAGTCATAGCTTAAAGTAAGGCTCAGCTCAACCATCCCTCAAAAATAGACTGGCCATCTTCCTATATGTGGTTACGTTAGTCATCTCACAGCGGGTGAGGTTTTGTGTTTTTTTTTTTTTTTCTTAGGATCACTAACTGTTGAAACGCTTAGCTCCTGGTTCTCATTTAGCCTGCTGTTAAAGAAGAACTTTGGTGTGAATAAATTTATAGCCCTGTTGTTCAAGGTCATCGAGTGCTGTCTGTAGGAAAAAAGAATGAGAACATTATGAGACATAACTTAGACCAAATAGCAAAAGGGCAGCTAATATAAACTAAAAAGGTCAAAGGTAAATAAAACTAAACTAAAAGTTAATTTCTATGTCACTTTCAGTTAGTGTTTAGCTGCCAGTTCATTATTCAATTTGTGTTGCATCAAATGTTGTCATTCTTTTTCCTACCATTAGCACTTGGTGACCTCGAACATCAGGGCTATAAATTGATTCACAGCGAACTCCTTTCATGTCTGTGGTGGAACACAGCTCCTTTACAAAGTCCTCTTGTGTGTTTCGCCCTCGGAGAGAATGCCATTTTTCACCTTTACTGTTAAGGCCTACATATGTATACTATACTGACTTGCATATACATGCGTGCACACAGACACACACACGCACCCACACACACACACACAGGTACAGGCACAGGCACAGGCACAAACACATGCATACAAAAAACAGCAAATAGCATAAACTTTTACAAACATTTACCAGGAGGAGCAAATGCAGGCATACACAGACATACACAGAGAAGCACAGACAGACAGAAAGACACACAAAGTCACACACACACACACACACACACACACACACACACACACACACACACACATACACACACACACACACACATACACAAGGTGAACCATTCACACCAAAGACCCAGCAGGGGCTAACAAGAGCTGTGAGGCCCTAAACTGAATGACACAACGGCTCATTAAACACACTGACTGACTGACCGCCTGACTCACTGTCAGGGGAGCCACCAACTGCTCTACTTCCTCTTCCTGCTTTTGGCCTGCTTTTCCCTGCTGTCCCCTGCACTTGAACTCACCGTCCCTCCCCGAGAATGTCCCAGCCTTCCCTTGGCATGGACAGAGTAACCACTACACGAACCAGAAACTAATAACATATTTTACTATTACTGTCTCTCTCTCTCTCGCTCTCTCTCTCTCTCTGTCTTTCTCTCTCTCTCTCCCTTGCTCTTTCTGTCTTTTACTCTCTCTCTCTCTCATTCACTCTCACTCACTCTCACTCACTTTCTCTTTCACTGTCAGAGACAGAGAGTGAAGAAACAGCGAGAAACAGACAGATAAAGGAAGAGAGAGACAGAGAGAGAGCGAGTGGCCAGGTTTTAATCCGACTTGCTACATCCTCTCTCCTTCCCAATCCAAACAGCTGCTGGTTTGAAAGTAAAAGCATATGCCATGTTACACGAACATTATCGAAAACAACTATCTATATTTGCAAATTGCTTCTCAAGTTGTTAAAAAGAATTTGCACGAGACCATCTAACTAAACATGAGGTGGAGTTCTAGTGGCACCCAGTATAAGAACGAGCTTGGCAAACACATGACCTCCTCAGGCTGACTCCAATTTAACATGACTACTAATCAGGCCCAGTGATGTCTGACTGGGTACGTCATGTGGGCCCTGTTCTTACGAGACTCAGGGTCTCACTCTCACTTAGATGCCTGAATTCAGAGGTGCCCATGCAGAGATGGAAATCACATGCACACACACACACGCTCACACATGCACACACACACACACACACACACACACACACACACACACACACACACACACACACACACACACACATGCACACACACACACATGTTTTCCAAAGATTCTCTCTGTGAGTGTGTGTGTGTGTGTGTGTGTGTGTGTGTGTGTGTGTGTGTGTGTGTAATGATCCAACAGCCGCAGCATTTTTACTGCAGAGAAATTGGTTGCAGGTTTCTCTCATTTAAATTGAGAGACAATAAATATAGAGCACTATTATAAAAAGCCTCTGCAAACACCATTAAACAGGGCCTAAACACAAAATCCTTCTGCGAACACATTAAACTAGGTCTTAGGACAAAAATAAACTCATTCAGGAAACATTTCTGAGTCACTGGATCCAAATGTTAATTGCCTCAATTATTTTAAGGAGATTGAGGAAAGGATGTACTTTCCATATTATGACAGGTATTACATAAACTGTTGGTGGTAGTCAGGGTGAGAATGAGAAGGTGTGTTGCTGTTGCTGCTGCTGCTGTTGGTGTGTTGGTGGTGGTGGTGCTGCTGCCTGTTGGTGTGTTGGTGGTGGTGGTGGTGGTGGTGGTGCTGCTGCGTATTTCCAGTCATGTGACCTAGATTTCCATCCTGTCTCCCGAAAGTTTTTTTGTGTGTTCAAAGTCTGTTTGACATCCTGCTTTTTGAATGCAGAGTTGATGAAGAGTTATTGGGCTTGTCAAATCCCAACAGAAAGCACCTACGAATTCAGGGCAAATGACGCACAAATGAATTAAAGTCCCCCCCCCCCCCCAGTACATCGTGACCTGCCTGCTATTCAGGTGCTATCAGTCAGCTGAGGCATAACCCCCCCCCCCCCCCTCCACCCCCCCCCACCCCGGCTCTTACACGGCAAGGTAAGATGACGGAGTGTGAAAATCATTTGTTGACGTGCGGGTCACAGATATATACTCTCCTCTGGGACTAGTTCAGCTGTTTTCCAGATGTGATCCTACCTCATATGATCTGTTGACATTACAGACAAATACACGTGGCTACTGCCTGGTGAAGTCTGCAGTGTGTGTGTGTGTGTGTGTTGGTAAAAGCTCTGAGTGTACAGGATGTGAGCCATACTTTGCCGTGTGTGTGTGCGTGTGTGTCTATGTCTGTGCACGTGAATATGCATGGGTGTATGAGTACGTGCATGCATGTATTTGTGTGTGTGTGTGTGTGTGTGCCAGACAGAAAGAGTATGTGGGACAAGTCTCTCTTTTGCTCTCTCTCTGTCTGTGTGTGTGTATGTGTGTATGTGTGTGTGTGTGTGTGTGTGTGTGTGTGTGTGTGTGTGTGTGTGTGTGTGTGTGTGTGCGTGTGTGTGTGTGTGTGAAACCATGAGGTATTCTCTGCCTCTCAACCTTTCCCTACACAAACCCTCTTCTTGTTTGTTGTCTTCAGTGTCTTGAAGCCTGATTTGAAACAGGACCAAACAGATGGGCACAAACACCGCAAGAGTGGCACTGTGGATAGTGGGAACCCACACAGGCCCACATGTAAAGTTTGGTACTGGGGTTAGCCAGCAATTAGACAGTTGATGGTCTGGTTCTGGCTTCTGGCCTTGTGGAAGAGTGCTTGAATGAGACATGGCTGCTCCCGATGATCAGGTTGTTTGGTGGCTTGCATGGAAGTCTTAGCCTGTGTGTGTGTGTGTGTGTGTGTGTGTGTGTGTGTGTGTGTGTGTGTGTGTGTGTGTGTGTGTGTGTGTGTGTGTCTGTGTGTGTGTGTGTGTGTGTGTGTGTGTGTGTGTGTTTGTATGTGTAAGAGAGAGCAAGAGACTAAGCAAGAGACTGTGTTCGTGTTTATATGTGCAAGAGAGAGCAAGTGACAAAGTGAGAAAGATGTGGGATGTTTCTCTCTTTCTCTCTCCCAGTGTGTGTGTATATATGTGTATCTTTGTGTGTGTGTAAGAGAGAGCAAGAGACTGAATAAAGAAAGTATGTGGGATGTCTCTCTCTTTTTTCAGTGTCTGTCTGCATGTGCGTGTATCTTTGTGTGTGTGTTTGTGTGGAGGGGGGTGAGTGTCTAAGGCATTTACTTGTAAAGTAAAAAAACTTGCTGACTAAAGAACAGTTTCTTCCCACGGGTAGTCCGACCTTCAAACGCACTGCTCCTGTTGCCTAATGTTGTCTAATGTCAGATTTGGTTTTGTCACCTCTCTGCTGCTGTTGATTGTCCTCAGTACAGGTTTGCCCTGATACTGTACTTCTCACTGTGCAACACCTACAGGATGTGTAATATTATTATTATATTATGATATTATAATACCATAGTGCAATATTATGATTCACAGCCTCTGTACATAGCCAATATACCTTTTACTGTATATATTCCCTTCTTTTCTTTTGTTTATACAATGCTTCCTCACTTGACACTTTTTATCTTGCACCTTTGTGGCCCTGCTGTCTAATTTTCATTGTACAGGCAACTGTTCAATGACACTAAAGGTCTTAAAGTCTTAAAGTCTCTCAGAAGTAAAAAAAAATACAATAAAAAAATAACTTTACTTGCTCAGATATAAACATGATAGGAACTTTGAACCCTCTCCCGTACTGAATACAGTTTTGTTTATCAATTCAGCAACCAATCCAAATATGGTCATAGTGAATTTCGCGTGCCTAAAGCAAGCCACCACCAGATATTGCTCAGACAAACAAATGCAGAAGCAGTTATACTTATCAAGAAGTTCCTCATCTTACGTAAGTACCACAATCAGATACATGCAGGTCAGCTATTGGTTTTGAGGAGTTGTGGAAGTAAGGACAGTTTGACACACAAGAGAGAGGAAATAGATAAATATCTATTTCATGTTATGGTGAATTTTAATTTAATTTTGACACACAAGGGAGGAAAAATGGGGGTGGGCGGGGGTATACAACAAGGGGCCCTATTTTGCCGCGGCGCATTGTGCATTCGCGACATGCGCATGCTGTCATTGCTATTCTGTGCCAGCGCAACGTTCATTTTTTCAGGCAAAAAATCACGTTGTCGAGGTAGCAGATGACATTGCGCCGTGACGGGCGGCTCAGAGAAAAGAAGAGGTGTGGTCTGGCGCAAAGCGCACCAGATGCTATTATGAGGACGT
>CM059283.1:20544754-20582254 GCA_030347295.1 Setipinna tenuifilis
TAGTTTATTGTCACATGCATAGATATACTGGGTAGAGTAAAACATGCAGAGAAATTGGTGATTGTTAGTCTAAAAATGTGCATGCAGAGAGGGGAGTATCCAACCCCAAACTGCATTCTATGCACTTTACTTCCCCCTCCCCATGCACAGTTTTAGACTAACAATCACCAATTTCACTGCATGTCCTACTCTACCCAGAATGTCTATTCATGTGATGTGACAATAAACCATCCTTTTATCCTTGTATCCTGCAGTTTTACACTAACAATCACCAATTTCACTGCATGTGCTACTCTACCCAGTATGTCTATGCATGTAACAATAAATCATCCTTGTATCCTGCAGTTTTAGACTAACAATCTCCAATTTAACTGCATGTCCTGCTCTACAGAATATGTCTAAGCATATGATCCTTGTATCCTTGTATCCTTGTATGTAGACATGACAAGTGAAATCCCAGGCGGTGAACATTTTACTGTCATGCTGCGGGTGTATTCTGGAGACTCACACTGAATCACTGTACAGCAGAACATGACCTACCTTCAGCATACTATTTGGCATACTATGTTACTTCTGATGTGCCATTTGGATGTGCAATAAAGTGCAGTGTAATAAACATTTCTATGACACGCCATCAAAAGGGCAGGCTGGGATTTAGTGTGCTTAAATAATATAATCTTTGGAGACAAAATAAGTAAAAGTAAACCTGTCTCTGACATGTGCTACAAACCATTTTCTTCATCACATTTTGCCCGCTGGCTGTATGTTTTTCTTATTGCGCAAGGTTGCTTTTTTTAAGGAAATGAAATAAACTTTAAACAAAGCCAGAGTCCACAATTATGAATGTGTCAGTAATGGCTTGAGTTTAAAAAAATTATATAATCCATGTATTTTAGTGTAGCTAAGGCAACACATTGGAATTGGCATAGTGCCTTAACTCTTACTGTAAAAGCAAGTATCCACTTAAACCACCAAAACCCAGTGATGTGCACTCTGTCTATTGAGGGCGACATGAAGACTGTAAACAACTCCTAGAAAAAAACCCTTTTGTCTGGTTTCCCCTTTTGAAGATTCCCCTTGAATAGAGATCATAGGCAAGGCCATCAAGCCACCAGTGACATCTTTTGCACTGTTGCCTTCTTTGGTTGTGTTTTGCTGTACTTAATACAGCCAAACTTTACATTAAGTCTCCTTCAGCACAGTGAACTTACCACTTCCTTCATTTATAATGTAGTAGCGTGTTTATTATTAATAAGTGCAGTCTACTTGTGTTCTAGTACACTTTGTTACAATATGTGAATAGCAGCAAGGTTAAGGGTTAGATTTAGGCTTAGAGTATACATAAAACTGTATACTTTTCTGCTTATTTCTTATGTCGATACTGTATGTACTTACTGTATGTATATAAATTGACTCCCACTCTGCCTTCCTCATACTGTATGTATGCACATCACACTCGTCCATAAGGTGAGCCACCCTTTACTGACAGAAAAGCGGTATTGGGCTCCGGTGGATTGTTGAAGTGAACAGTTTTTGCTAGAGTCATCATTTTGTGGGTTTGACAGGTTGTCCCGACGTACCAGCATTCCAAGAGCAAGTGCGAGTGTGGAGCGAAAGCGCTGAAGTGTTTGGATATCTCACCGTGCACCTCTCAGCATGCTGTCCGAAGCAGTGCACTGGCTGCTATGCTAACCAGCGTGGAAATGTTAGTGGGTGGTGCAGTGAGGCAGAGAGAGAGAAATAGAGAGAGAGAATTAGATCCTACTACTATTAATAAATTCTGACCTTTAGCCCGCTATCACCATATCATAAACAAAATACAGTAAGGTCATTATGGTCGTCATGACGACTTACTGCTGACAGCACCACTTCCTGTCCTTTGGCCTGGTCAGCTGTGGCTGGAGGTGACTAATACATCTCTCCATGCCTAAGTGCTGTCCAGTAATAATATGCTCACCATATGCTGTGCTCTGTCCACATGAAGAATGAGTGGCTGTCAGCAGAAGCTTCAAAGTTAAAGCAGCACTATGCAACTTTTTCGAGTTAATTAATCATCTTCATAAGTTGGTAGATGTTTAAATGAGTCATTACCAGGCGAATGAAGACCGACCGCCCACGCTGTCTGTGGACAGAATACCACGCTTGCAATATCTGGGTGTCTGTTCAGGCACCCTCAGACTCACATCTTGAGTATTGTGAGAAGCAGGATCATGTTAAATTTTTAAGAAATTCTGACTTCACTTAACTCGGTGGACATGACTACCTTTGTATTCACCGGTTACTCTGATCAGTTGAATTGAAAACACGTGCACAGGGTGACGGGAAGGAAAAACAGTCAATTTTTACCATTTACTTGGAGACACTAGGGTGAGCTCCATTGGGAAAAAAACACTTAAAGTTGCATAGTATCTCTTTAATTGCTAATGGAAGTTAGGCTTCACTAAATCCAAGTAAGTTTACCTGGTTTAAGGAATGAAGACACATGATACAGTGCTTAGGGGCAGGTATGTATGAAGGAGCTTTTACCTCCAGAAGCCAGTTAAGCTAGGATGAAGCTAAGGCTAGCTCTTTTTTTTAAAGAGATTTAACCTCACTATTTCCAACCCCCCCACTCCAGGTAACATTGAGAATAGAGTGCTGTATTAAAGTTCAAAGCCTCAGGCCACAGGTAGGCTTCAGGACTTCAAAAGAGGAGCATTCTTCCCTTGGGAAGACTCTGCTTCTTGAAAAAGGGGGGATGCCCTCACAAGGATTGGACCTCAACTGGTGCCGGCTGGAAAATTGTCCTGAGCCAAATTACCCACATAGCTGTACAGTCACGTCAGCTATGCCAGGAATCTGGATGGTCAGCAGTGAGAGAGCCCTGAGACTCTCAAACATACCACAAGGCTCAAGATTCACACGGCCACCATTCTGTATCATAGATCTTTATCATTTTCTGCTTAGAGGAGATTGATGAAATGTGCCTAATTGCTTTCCCAGGCTGGAACATCTGAGGAGTCTTCCAGAGCAAACACAACTTAACACATATATGCTCAGGAGAATTAGTTATTATTATTGTGAAATTAGTTCAGAAGTATTTTACAAATTGTAAATTAGAAAATAATTTGCATTTTCACTGTTTGCAGAGCAAAGCTGATTGTCTACCTTGGCATGTGTTTAATTTGTCTTTGCAACTTACTCATCTTGAAATAGAGTGACACCTTGTGGTGAGGGTGAAAACATCCTCCAAGGTACTTTTACCAAAGTACAAATTATTGCTTATTTTAACATGGAATTATTTAAATCTTTACCATCTAAAACATTTTGAGTGAAAATTTACAATATAAACAAATACATTTAAACACATTAAAATCTACATTCAGTCAACAAAAGCATGTGATTTCATATAAAGACAAGCTACCTTATGTTATGTTATGTAGGTATGTTAGATGTACTACTCTCAAAATTACATAATATAAACAAGTTACTTTAAACAAGTAAATGAATAAATATAATGCATGGCTGTGTTTCTCAGTCCCTCCAGCAGATGGCAAAGTTTATTCATTATCCTCACAAGTGAAACTCAATAATTAGTCACGAAAGACAATTTCCTGCTCAGCAAAGTGGCAACTTCAGTGTGCATGTAGTCATTTACCTTTTGAGATGTACAAGTTTTGGGGGAGAAAGCAGTCCCTTTTTACCCAAAACATTGTGACCGCAGGCAACCGAAAACCCTCCTTGTTGGGAAGATACCATCAGATGCTCTCCAGATACCACCAAGGAGTTTAACCACGCTGAGTGTCTATTTTGGAGACCACAGGTGAAGATATCCCCACCACTGACAAGATAACAAACCCCACAGTGAGTCTAACAAAAGTATATCTTGGCTTGACTTCATAAACAAAAAGGAAACACGAGGATCCAACCACAGATGATTTTGATCCTCGTAAAGCCTTTGAGAAGATAAGTCAGTCTGCTGGCCCTTGATGTTGGAGGCTGTGACTCCCTTACTGATGACTAGTAACGCTACCACAGAAAGCACACAAATACACATAAAAATGCACACACACACACACACACAAACACACACACTGTGGTATTGTCAAAGGCCCACTATCATAACAAAACTGGGATGTGTGCTTTGTGAGCATCATTAAGAACATGCACCAACCATACCGCGATACGGGAGGGTAGCAGCGTTCTAAGTCAGTGTTGTAAGGCAGATGCTGGCTGGCGGAGATTCAGACCACAAAACAAACACTGGAGGCCTAGTGAGCAGCACCGTCTGCAGGATGAAATTACTATGACTCAGAGGTGGCCGTGGAGGAGACTTCACTTATCCTATCTGCGCTTTGGGAAAACAAGAGATACGGCGCGGGGAGGAAATACTTCTTAAGCCCCCCCTCAGCCTAAACCAACACGCCTCATATGCTATCTGAGATGTGCATAGATAAGGACGCCCTGTGTGGTGCGGTTTGCTGATGTTGGAGCCATTATCTCAGTCCAAACACCAGATAAAGTCCCACCGACAACTCTGAATACCCCATTTATGTGGTATTTTATTTCTGGAGATGCAGACAAGGACAGTTGATGGAGGTGGCTGGGGTTGGGAGGAGTGGGGAGGTCTGGTTAACAAGTGTTGTTGTAAGGAAGCAGAACAAAACTCCACAATCTAGAAACACAGCAGTACAATGATTGAGGCTCTGTCCTGTCAATCTTAAACCAGGAGGCACAGGTGGGTTGGGACTGGGGGGGGGGGGGGGGTGAAATTAGACACAATGAACAACGTATTAACTACTACTACAATGACAACTCTAAGAGCGAAACTTGACATTATTCAGTTCCAATTTTATATGCTGCCATAACGTGAATAATGTTTTAAGGCCCTTAGCCCAGCATGAACACGAACCTGATCCCGCTACAGCAAGTACTGAGGGAACAGTGGCAAGGGATATCCAGCCTTTTTAATAACCTTAACAACCTTACAATTATGGAAAAGAACCTGAAGGCTTCCCAAGGCACAGGAGCCTGCAGATTAAACCTAGTTTATGCTCCATTTGTGCATGAAAAATACCCATCCATTTCGTCTGTCACTTCTTACATATTTGCATGTGTTCTCTACACTGGCATGGACACTGCCCCCTAGATTGATGCTTAGACATTATAGGATTTTAGGATATTGGGCCTTACTCTGTTTCCACTATTTTATCCATGTTTATCAACAGAGTAGGCAAAGAGAGTAACACGTAACAGACTAAGTGCAGAAAGAGTACAGGACAGTGCATGTAAGTTAGGTAAGTAAGGTTAGCGTTGTTAGGAAGAAAGTGCTCCCGGAAATCCATCCATCCATCTATCCTTCCATCCATCATCCATCCATCCATCCATCCATCCATCCATCCATCCATCCATCCATCCATCCATCCATCCATCTATCCATCCATCCATCCATCCATCCATCCATCCATCCATCCATCCATCCATCCATCCATGCATCCATCCATCCATCCATCCAGCCTCTATGAGTCAGCAGGCCTCTTCATCACCATCTCTTCTGGTTTCCCTCACATATGCATTTCAGATGAGCAAGATGTCTGCAGTTCTACACCATATCTACTTATAATGCTTAATGTAAATGACCTTCAAGATTTATCACTAGGCACAATTTCATTGTTTACATCCCACTAAGCCCTTAACTTTCCACATGGTGCCCCTTTGAATAAAAACTGTCTCCTAATTAGAGTCCAATCAGCAGGAACGGAAATGGCAGGCTTGCATTTTAAAGCAGCTGCAGCACATCCACACGTCCATGTGCAAGCAGCATCTTTTGAGTCAGCATGACTCCTTGTCACCTCCTCTTCCCTGGTTTCCCCTCCTAGCTGTACGCACGCATGTTAGTGGGGATCTCTGCAGGCCCAGGCTGGGCTGACGGAGGAGGCTCTTAGCCACAGCTGGACCCTGTTGTCAGCCTCCGACTGCCAGCACAACCGAGCGTCCAGCCGCCAGGCGTTTAGGAGAGCTCAGTGACAGTTTTGTCAGAACAGATTTTTTAAGCTGACCGCTTGACGGGACCACGGGAGGAAAAATCTGTTGTTATGCCTGTCCCCACCTCAACCCCCTCTCTCAGCCTAGCCCTCATCTCCTACCCCCCCTTACCTCCTACCCCCCTACCCCCTACCCCCTACCCTACAGACAAGATGATTAATGACAGACCAGGCAGGGGAATGGGGGGAATAGGGGAACAAAGGAATGAAAAAAAGAGAGAGGATTGAGAGAGGAAAAGACAAAGAGAGATACAGCAAAGGTGGGGTGGGTGGTGGGGGGTATTTATAACACGCACACACACACACACACACACACACACACACACACAGAGTCTCTCTCTCTCTCTCCCTCTCGCTGGGAAAAAGCCAAGATTTCTACTGTGTGTCACATCAGTGCATCACTTTTAATAAGTGTGTTGAAGGACAACGTGAATTATGTACACGGGGCGCCTTCATGTTACCTCCACATCACCTTGACATACCCATGCCCATGCTTACAGGGAACATTAGAGTAATGATTTTAGCTTCACCAGAGAATGCTAGAGTAATGCTTTTGGCTCTACAAGAGAATGTAAGAGTAGTGCTTTTGGCTTTACAAGAGAATGTAGGAGTAGTGCTTTTGGCTTCTCCAGAAAATGTTAGATTAGGTTTCAGGATGATACATGCAGTATTCTCCTCCTCTCCTCTCCTCTCATGAGGATGATTCTAAACTTGTGGAAGTATTCAACCGTCTGTCGGATGATTTTGGTTGGGGAGTGGCTGCCACCCCTCTTTGAGGACAGCTTATGCTGTAGGCAGCCTGGCTTTGTGGTGGGTTGTGAAGAATGCCTGAATAAAACAAACTACCGACCCTACGGCGAGACAGACAGACATACACACACACACACGCACACACACAAACACACGTATGCACCCACACACACACATACACACACAAACGTATGCCCACATGTGCACACACACACACAGACACACACTCTGTGGATTAGCACATTCATCCACTAACCACCCCCCACCCCCCAACACACAAACACACACACACACACACACACACACACACACACACACACACACACACACACACACGACACAAACACACACTCCTTGGACATCAAAATAAGGCCAGAGTGATGCATTTTTTTTCTTCTGTTTCTCTCTGATCTCCTTGTGCCTCTTGCATTACATTCCCCCTCTTTCTATATTTCCCCCTAATCTGCCCTTCCATGCCCTTCGCTCATTTCTTTTGCTCTTTTCTTTTCTATTCTTTTCTTCCCCTCTCTTGTTTGATGTGGCTGTTCTATGTAACAGTCTAGGGAGGTTGTGCTTCTGCGTCGGAAACAATAACCTAATTATCCTCTGCACTGCTGGAGAGATGGGGCAAGCAGGCCCAATTAATCACCATTCGTCTGTGGTCAACCCTTTATCATTAACACACTGGACACACACACACATGCACGTGTGCGCGAACACACACACACACACACACACACACACACATGCACGTGTATGCACATGTGCACATACAAATACAGACACAGACACATACACATACACATACACATACACATACACATACACACAGTAATACACACATATGTGTATGCATGTGCACACACAAACAAAGAAATAAACACATACACACCAACAAACACACAAATAAACGGTTGGGGTGGTGGGTGGGGGGGTAACCTTGTTATGGCAACAAATTTGATGTTATTATGTCATGACTGAGAGACTGTGACTGCATTAACTTGTGTGTTTGTGGTTTGTGTGTGTGTGTGTGTGTGTGTGTGTGTGTGTAATGTATGTGTGTGCATCCAAGTGTGTGTGTCTGATTTAATTGTCTATGATTACGTAATGTCCCAAAGGTGCTGGTGCCCTCAGTGAGCATTGTGAACCTCACTGACAGCCACCCCTAAGTCTCGCCACTGTCTGATGTGTTTACACAGCTATTAGGAAAAACAACAAACACAACAACAACAACAACAACCAGCCTGTCCCTTTGAGAGTCCCTGACCTGGCAAAGCCTGGCACACAGAACGCATGGGCACCACCACCACCACCACCATGGCCATCTGCAAAAACCAAACACCACACCTGTGTCCCTCCATTGTGCCAGCACACATCACTTTTCAACCTCACTGATTTCAGTGCTGTAGGGCATCTTACAAAGGTGGTTTAGTCGTAAATATGGTGTTGTTAACACCAATTAACCCCTACAAAGGTGGTTATGTAAGTGATTAAGTTGGTTTAGTTGACCCAGAGGTAGCTGTAAACCTGTTAGTATTAGAGTCCACGGCTTCATTTTCTTAAATGTAACTAAAAAAATGTCAACAGGCTCTATTATCAGGGTTACCACTACATCTGGTTAAATCTGCAGTAAAGCACTTTACATCTTCATTTGTCCGACAGGTTGGAAGCAGAATGGTCTTTTTTATGTCTCATTTGAACTACAGATTGCAGCAACCCCCTTGCTTGCAATCTTGCTTAGTATGTTTATAGTCCAAGGGGGGATGCAAAGGGATATCAGAAGTGCCATTCACCCTATTATTAGTTGATGAACCACTGAAACAATTTTGGAAACATTATTTCAAGGTTAAAAAACTACTTAGTGTTGCTTTAACTAAAACAGGTTTGTCACCAAACCCCTCTTTGTAGTATACCCCACCTCCTTTAGAGGTAGTTGTAAACCTGTTAGTATAAGAGCCGAGGGCTTCATTCTCTGAACTAAACAAATGTCGACGGGCTCTCCTTATATCAGTTTTAAGACTACCTCTGGGTTAAATAAACTGGGTTTGTCACTTCATTACCGTCGTAGTATATACCCCACAGTATCAGGTTCGGAGGTTCAGCCTCTTTTGCTCTCCTCCATGGCGTGTCACATTTACTTTAAATTCAAATTAAAATTCAAAGTTGCCTCTCTTGCGTGACTGCTAAGATATTGTTGCCAAGACCGGTATCGAGAACAGTAGAATGTACCCAGTGTAATGTCACAGTAGAGAACAACAAAAAGAACACAGAAGGATTATAGACAATAGTTTACAAATTAATTTTTTTACCAAGGACCAAGTTTGCTGCAGATGTGGCTAGTTAGCTCTAACAAGGAGCTTTCTGGAAGAAGAAATGTGCTTTTGTGAAGGTGTTGACATGGGAAACAGTCACCAGATGGAAAAGCTGAACAGAATGGCTATTCAGCATGGACAGACACACAGAGAATTAGGAAATGAGATAGTATTAAGTAACATGCTGGAGTTTAGTTTATGCATGTTGTATGTGTATTGATGCGTAAAGTCTTTGGAGTCAGTGGACCAAGCATTTCACTTCATATTGTACTTTGTGTAATTGCATATGACAAAGAAATTTGAATTTGAATTTGTATGACACAAAGTAAGTGTAAAAAATACATTAAAAGATACATATCCAAACTGCAGCTGTTAGGCCAGAATGAAAAGCACAGGGCGAACACTCTGTGCTCCTCAATTGTTTGGATCATAAACCATATTTCTGAAACTTGAGGTAAACCAAGTTTGCCATCAGACACCACAGCCATCACTCCTACTCCTTTTTAGAGGTCAATGGCTGCACGGCGGGTTTAAAATGCCTTTCACAGCTCCTACCGATGAAAGAGTTTGGCTGGAATGTGGAGGACAAAGTCGAATATGAAGATAGGTGATGGGCAAGTGTGTGTGTGTGTGTGTGTGTGTGTCTGTGTGTGTGTGTGTGTGTGTGTGTGTGTGTGTTTGTGTGCAAAGCTGCAGATCACTCAGAATAAACTGCCTGAAAAGGAACTAGGGTTGGATGTGTCAGCATTTGCCTAAAGAGAAAGAAAGGGTAGAAAAAGGAAGAGAGAGAGAGGGGGGAAGCAAGAAGTCTCTGGATCAGTTTTGACCTCTGTAATATAATACAATCCTGGCGCCCAAACTGCTATACCTCTGTGTATATCTACCTGGGACAAATTTACCAATTTCAGTAGTGGGAGTAGAGGTGGCGCTAAGTGGGGACTGGGGGTATAGGTCAGGATAATTCAGTGGGCCCAGAGCTTCACAGAGGCCCACAGAGGACTATAATATGGTTGGGGTGGGGACCCAAAATATGAATATATATATATATTTTGTCAGGGGGCCCACAATTTCTAGCAGCGCACCTGGGTGGGAGGAAGGAGGATGTCTGTGATCCCGCTAATTCCTGCAAACAATCAGCTCCACTTTAAGCACATTAATCTCCTCAGCTGGCTGGGTGGCTCAGACAGACAGACAGACAGACAGACAGACAGACAGACAGACATAAGCTCAGACTGAAGATGTGTGTCTGTGTCCTGTGTTCCTTTGCCGGTTGAAGCACTTTGAGCTACATCCTTTGTATGAAATGTGTTATACAAGTAAAGATTATTATTATTATTACTATTATTGTTATTATTATTATTATTATTATTATGAAGATGCAGATGGCACAGGCAGGCAGCATTTCTCAAATCCAAAAATAAACTCCAGAATGAGAGGAAGCAGACAGAAGGTTCTAATGACTCTCAATTACTACACCTTGCTGTTTTCCTGGCACAAACACCACATGTGGTTTTGTCTGACAAAGCGGACGTTTTTACAAAGTGTCCCTGTTTTTTTTTTTGGCTGCAGATTTGCAAGTCTCTTCTTACAGCCATACAGAATACAGAGATGACAAAATCGAAGACGGAACAGCAGTGGTGACACTGTTGTAAGGTTATTTTTTTCCCCTCCTGATCTGAGGTGGTGTAACATAAAACATCTCTATACTGGGCACATTAGCAAGGGTGTTTTACAATGCGGATAAACAAACACAAAGACACGGCAGGATGCTGCTCGGTCCATCGGGAGGGAGAAGATTGAAGCTGCCTTTGCCTGTGGAATAAATTAGGAAAAGCAAAGACTCTGGTGCCTGGTTCAGTTTAAGAAAAAAATGAAGATGATCTCTCTCTCGTCTTCTTCTTCTTCATCTTCTTCTGTGACAGCTGGGTAATAGACATAGGGTGAGGGACCACAGAAGTGACACTTGTTTGTGTTGGACTACAAATCTCAGCCAATCACATCTGACACCCACAATCACTGGCCTCATGTTTATCTGGGCCTTCTGTGCAGTATGACTTGTTGTGCAGTGAGCAATTGCAGACCCATTTTGGTGGTGGTACTCCCTCAGTCCACTCCCCACTTCAACATTAAGGTACCTAAATTACTTACACCAGTGGCTGCATAGTCTAAATACCATTCGTCACGGGTGTTCAGCATTTGTCTTCGTAAGGAACCCATACCTGAAGTAGACAATAAGATCAATGTCCCTCAACTGCACCTTTTTTCTCAATTCTCAAAAATGGGTCAGGCAGGAGATAGGCATAGATTTTACACACCGGCATGCAACACCTCATACTCTAAACTAAAAGCGCCATTTCTGCTGGGCTGGCTAGTGCTGTTGTGATTCACGTGCAAGGTCTGTCTCGTGTGCCTTCAAATCTGGGAGCTGTCCCATCTAGCACGAGAATACGCAATAAAAAGTTGAGAAAGTTGTAATTGGCAAATTCGTGTCCCTGCCAAAACCAAAAAGTCACGTTTTAACCCCCAACAGCAGGGTTTCATTAAAACTAGGACTGAATAAAATGTTTTCCGTAAACAGGGGTGGTTTTAAGGTTTCAGTTCATGTGTTCAAAAGCCATGACACGCGGGGCAAGCCGCTACTGCACTGAATGCTTAAACCTTTCTTTGTAGAAAGCTCTTGAATTGCGGTGTTTCGTCACCGGCACCCCCACCCAGAGTGTCTGCGAGTCTGTGCTACATTCGTTCGGGGGTAGCCTTCCTTGTCGCTCATTGCAGCAGTCTCGTAGATGCCGTAGTTGTGCAAACTACATGGACTATAACACACACCTGAAAGGCGGCTCTGCCGAGCACGAGAAGACAAGTGCACAATACGCCAACGGGAATCTACGGGTATAAAACCTTCCACCTGAAAGGACGGCTTTATTGGACACACGCAGAGTCGTATTCCTCAATCATTTCTAAAACAGGAACTAAGTAACAACTAAGCCTTGCGGTGAGCCATAAACAGCGATCGGCGGGAATGGCTTCATCTCCTTGCGGTAGCAACTTTGATTGTGGGCTTGAAATCAAAACTCGCTCAGTGGAACAAACGCTTATTCCCCTCGTCTCGCAGGTAGGCTACGTCTTATTAATACTAACTGTGGCGAACTTTTGTTATTTATTAGACTTTTAATAATCGTTGTTTTTACCTAACATATACCTTCCCAGCAGTGTGGGTCGTTATTACAGGGCAGGCGTGGGGAGAGAACAAGCAACTTCGGTGGCTGCGAACATGTTTATAAACATGACGTTATTAAATGTGTTCGGAGCCCGCTTGTTATTTATACCGAGCCATGCTGATGGGTGTTTGTGTGTGTGTGTGTGTGTTCCCGTCAGGGTCGCATGTTTTAGTGTTGTAATCTGATTCTAGGGAAACAAGGTAGGACCGCGGTGAGCCTAAGTAAAACCCAGTGGCTGTGGAGATGGATTAACGTTAGCTTGTATTCACAAGCAAAGTTGAATAGTTTCATTTGTGTTTTATAGCCTATTTAACGCATCACATTTTCAACTCGTGAATCTAAACCGCCTCATAGAGTTGAGGTTTAGTAGAATTTATGAACAAGTACACACAGGCTAAACTTTAGTAAGTTTGTCAATGGTGGAGTTACATTGTAACAACACTGTATTTGATTCCTGAAATAGTTCCTACCTTACCATGTACATTCCTTCCGTTTGAAATCATAAGCTAACATCAGTCACTAACAGCCAATGAACCATAAAAAAACATTTCACACAGGTGTAATGTTCAGTTAGCCTACAGTATGAATGACCTATGCCTCTATGATATGAGGCCGAGTTACTCGCCACTGCTGTACCATGTAAAAATGATTTAAGCTCACATCTGCCCACACAGACATGCAACACCTCTGCGGACTGTTCCTTTTTCATCTACAAACAAAACATGTCAACAGCCCTGAATTCAACAAATCCCACTTTAATTAGTCCAAAACTGTTTTGGAGTTTATTACAGAGTTTCACGTCAAAGTGTTGATAGTTATGAAATACCATGCCGCAGGGGAGAGGACTGACAACCCTCTTGCATGAATTTGTTTAATTACAGCTTTCCCTCCCGGTAAACAACAACGCTTTCAGTTTGTCGTGTCATTATGGAACATTTTGCACCATAATGTAGCATGGTTCCCTCGGGGCCCTTTGTCGTGAATCAGTGGAAAAGTGCACAAAATGAAACCGCAAAACAACGGAGGGATCAATAGTTTTCAGTACTTTCAGAAAGAAGAATGAGCCTTTTGCACTAACGCCGACTAACCATTGTTCTTTTTTTCCAAGCTTACGGGTCAGCTATGCAAGACAGTCAGCTATTCATTTGCACTGGAAAGTCTTTGAGAAGTTTATAGGTTAAAAGGTAGGGGTTGGGTTATTTCCCATGACAATGGGTCTATACGCCGGCCTCCCCAACACACACACACACACACACACACACACACACACACACACACACACACACACACACACACACACACACACACATTTACCCTCTGTAATTCCATGAACCCATTAGGGAACCAGACCTTACAGTAGCAGCACATGGAAACAATTTAAAAAGTTTGTCTCAATTCAGTGTTTTTTTTTTCATTTTTCTCATCTCAATTATATAACAGTAGCACAATGACACAGCTGTACAATTTCAGAATGAAAGGCTGTTTTTATAAGCTCTTTAATTTCACTAGATGCTCAGAAAGAGCTAGACCACAGAAAGCTGCGTTATGGTCACAAGTGAAGCGACTGGCATCGGGTTGCTCTGTAGGGTGAAATGCCAAGTCCAGGGCACAAGCAAACATCCTGCATATTGCATTTTGTTCGTAATTGGAGTGAAAGGACAGTTGTATCCTGAAAAATGTTGTTCAGATGAGGCAGGACGTTGCCATGGTGATGGCATTGCCAGGGGAGAATGTCTAATAGGTATTGGCATACCGGAATATTTTGCTTTTTCCCTTTTTTTCCCTAAGTAAACATCATGTATTGGCAACAGAGAGGTGTCAGGGGGGTCACTGACTGACAGTACTGGAGAGTCAGATAAGGGGGCCCAGCCACATTTGTTTATTTGTGTGTGTGTGTGTGTGCGTCCGTGTTTGTGTTTCTGTGTGTGTGTGTGTTTGTGTCACTGTTTCCTAGACTCACTTCGGTGTGTGTATGTGGCTATATTAATTATTATGACAATGTCACTGACTGTTTATTTGTGTGTGTATGTGTGTGTGTGTGTGTGTGTGTGTGTGTGTGTGTGTGTGTGTGTGTGTGCGTGTTTGTGTGTGTGTGTACAGACTGCACAGACACAGTTCACCTGTACAACAAAACTGAAAGCAGCGCACTAGTGCACTATAGTGTGAGTGCTAAAAGAGCTGGGGGAAAGGTTATTCGCACGCTCGCTTCCCTTGTTTCCTGCCTGCTGATCCTCCCTCCCTCCTCTGTTATCAAGTTCACTCCCTCCACCGTGTAATTAAGCGCTCCTGAAGCCGGTGGCCCAACTCAGCCAGGCACCTCTCTGACCCAGCCTGCCTTATTACCACTGACGGAGAGGTCTGAGGGGGAGGTGAAAGTCATGCCATGGCTCCCTTTTTTTTCAGCCTCATTCACGCTCCAAGCCAGGGATCTCATTAAAGGTCTAACACTGTCCTCTGGGGAAGCCCACTGAGTTGAATGGGAAACTGAGGATCTAGGAGGAGGTAGCGATGTTTTTACCCCAAACCTGGACCAAATACCTCCAGCTAAGTTACCTGGGGCCGTCTTAAAAAAAAAGACCCCTCCCACTGCAACGGTGTGTCATCTTCTCTTTTTGAGACGGGTCATTATGTAAGCGTTATATAATAAGGACCGGTCGTCTTTCTCTCCAGCAGGATTTTAAAGGGATCTGGGTTGTTGTTGTGGAGGGATAATGTGGGACTCAGATTTCTTTTGTCTTGGTGTTTTTCAAAGAGCTCCTTAACCATGCAGTCTATTTTTAAAGCTTCTGCCCCTCTCTCCTTGGTCTATTATTGTTTTTCATCGTTATTTTGCTTCGTTTCATGCAAATACATTAGTTAGTGTTCTTAACATCAATAATTAACACCTAGCTGTGGTAAACACAAAAGCGCTTTACACTGAAGCAAAGATGGCCCCCCTTTTAAGAGCAGAAGTTGTTGTAAAGGTTGGGGTCTGGAAGCTTGAAGGGACACAGGGGGAGAGGTTATGAAATTACCGAAGGTCCTTTGATCTGATCGCTGAGATCTAAAATGACTGTGACAAGAAAGGCTTGTTATTACATATTTGTGCTGGCTCGGTCCTTTTTCTGGAGGACTAGGCACAGATTTTTTTTTTGTTCAGTACCCCCCAACCCCCCCCCCCCCCTAACTCCCCCCCAAAAAGATATGCTGCTGTAATTGGGGGCAAAAAAGTCTCTCTCTGCCCAAGTTGGTTAAGATTACTTTTCATGCCTACGTGGACTCGTTTGCTCCTGTGCTGCCTTTTTCAGAAACAGAAAAAGATTTTTTAAAGTAAAAAAGTTGTATTTGTGGGTTTTTGCAAAAAAGAAAAGTTATGACAAGTCTGCCTCCTGAGTTTCCGTGGCCTTCAAAACCCTACCCACGCTGTTGCAGTCTTTGCAAATGATTCAGAATGAAAGAAATATTTCAATTCTGTTCGTGTAAAACCTGCTTGTCTGCTTCTTCGCCTCAGCTAATACTGCAGCAGAGTCCAGCTATAATGCACGGCCATTCAAGGGATGTGTTGTTACATTCCTTAACAACCGCAGCAGCTGGTAGACCACCTTAAGTGATGGAATTATTGCCATTGTGAGATATGGGCCGGCGTGATTAACCACCCAAAGCCAAGAGGATAAACACGGAGAATGTCACCAGAGCCCTTTAGCAGTGCTGACGGATGGCGCCTGGGCTCCAACACAAACCAGTGTGCATTGTGGGATCAGGAACAAAATGAACATTGTGCATGAACCCGAAGCACATGGCACATGTTTCCTTTGCATACGTGTACATGTGTGTGTGTGTGTTTGCTCTGTGTGTGGGTCTGTGTGAGTGTTTGTGTGTGTGTGTGTGTGTTCTGTCGGCGTGTGTGGGTGTGTTTGTTCCCCACTATTGAATCTGCCTAACCAGCACAAGCACGGAGGCCCCCGGACCAGTGCAAGTCAGAGATAGCAATCTTCACAGTTCACTTGAGCTTTAAAATTCCAGACCCTCCCGTCACCCAATGCACCAGCCCTCTCTATCCGCAATAGGCTCCATAATCCAGTTCAGGGCAATGAAAGCCCATAGCTGGCATTTAGTACTGATGGAACATATGGTATAAAGGGATTAAGTCAGTCAGCAAAATCTAAAAAGCGAGACATCCCAGTGAACTTAGTGTATGATTTTGTTCCCCCACTTAGAAAAGACTGATTTGACTGGATTCTTGCCTTGTGGTGCATCAAATGTTAGCAGAACCTCCTCCAAAGGGATGTGTCACCTTAATGTGGCGTTTGCTGGTGACATTCATAGATGATAAAAAAGCGCCAGTGCTACAGCTCACAGGCCCTTGCTGCCCTCCAGTTCCTCTCTCCACCCCTCCTCCCTTTCCTGCCTCTCCTCTCCTCTCCCCTCCTCTCTTCTCCCTCTCCTCTTCTCTCTTCTCCACGATCGGTGTCCAGGGAGCTATTCTCCATTCTGGTGTCTTTTTAGACCGTGATAAAAGGAGTGCGCAGGAGAAGCCGATCTTTCACCTCTCCTTAAGTAATGCACTGCTCAGCGTGGTGCGAGGCTGTGTCTTCCCATGGGGTGGCTGGGGGAGGAAGTCAAATAGCAGTCAAGCTGCACTGTGCACTGCCTTGACAGTCTATCAGTGTACTGGGTGCTTGCTGGATTACATTGCTTAGTTGCGCACAGTCCAATGTTGGGAGATAAACATCTCAAAGGACTAGAAATTGCAGTGTTATACTCACTAAATAACTGCTGTGTGGTTTTAGCAGGCAAACAGGTTTTGGTCTTGGGTTAGATTTGGTGATGATACTACATTGTGAAAAGCATGTGAGTAAAGTGCCCCAAAGTGGAGCACTTCATAGCTGCCATTTGATAGTGAAATTTACCACCAAAAATTTGCAAGCTCAGTGTATTTTTGACACCTTCACAACCACTCAGAGAATTCGCCTATTTTGAGTTATCTTCACTGGCCAGAAATGAAGATGGCCGAGTGGTCTAAAGATGATCGAAAGGAAGCACCCCCACCACCCACCCCATGCCCCCCACACCACCCAGGCCTCCTCACCCTCGTCTTTCACGGCCCACGCTGGGTCCTCTTCCCTTCCTCTTTCTCCTGACCGATCATGTTTCAGTCTGGCACAGAGCCAGAGCCATATTTTATGTCGCTGTGGCAAGTCGACTGTCGTCAGCCAGGAAGCGATCTCAATCGGGGATGTGCGGAGATGGCAGCTCTGCCGTACCCCCCGCCCCCCCTTCCCCTCCTCTTCTTGGTACTGGCAGCTTTTTTGTTTTTTCCCCCACTCTGCGAAAGTAAAAAAGAAAACACACTGTCTTGAGAAGGTGTGCACAGTGTGTCACCATGATGTTGCCACTCTTGCGCTGCTGAACTTGATGCACCGAGGCCACCGTTATAGAACAATGCAGTTGTCAAGCTGCTGCAAGTGTGAACTCATGTTAGAATTAGATCACTTTTTGCCTGTTTCTTTCTATTTCTCTTCTGCCTTTTTGTCTCTGCTTCTCCTTTTCCACAGCGGAAGAGCTCAGTTGCCACGGCACATTTGTATAGCTAAATTCTGCCTTCTGCTAATTCATGAGCAAGACAAAAAAGATAATAGGCACATTTTATTTCCCTCTCTCATAACAGATAAATAGCAGCCGTCTGCTTTTTCAGAGAAAACTCTCTCTCTGTATCTGTGCGTCTGCATTTGTGAGATTGGCCCAGCAATGCTGAGCGCTCACTTCTCTCAATCTAACCCTGACTGGGCAGCGACTGATTTAAAGGACCGCTGGCCCATCTGAGGAATGTAAAGGGCCGGTGACAAATGCCCCACTCACCTGAACAGTGCTTACCAGAGCATCATTTATTTTGGCCACCACCGCTAAAGCGTTTAGGTGGACAAGGGCACAAGTTCGTCAGCTCTTTTCCCTATATGCTGCAAAACAACAACAACAACAAACAAACATCAACAACAACCACCACCACCACCACCACCACCACCACCAAAAGTCTGAGGCTGAGATCAAAGGCTTCTGTCTGCTTTGAATTCCACCGTGCAAATTATCCCGGCTTGTTAACTTTTGTCTGGGTATTAACAGACTTGTGCACAGCGTGGTCGAGGTGTAAAGTGTTTTTTTTCAGGAGCGGTTCTCACTTAACGGGAGCAGACGAGCTTTACCGGTTTGTTGGATGGAGCGTGTAATGTGATGATGCCGTCACGCACAGTGCGCTTTTGGCCCTTGGGGAAGTGGGCGACTCTCACTCCCGAAAAACATCCTCACAGGAGGCACCGGTGGCAGTGGTGGCGGCGGCAGAAGCACACACACACACACACACACACACACACACACACACACACACACACACACACACACACACCTCTTCCCTGCCAAAGCTATTTCACTGCCCCTGGCTTTGGCCAGCTCCGGTGTCACCACCGTGGGATTATGTTGAGGCTTTCCGTGCAAGACCGGTGGTGTGTTTGCCAGCACGTCTCATAAATGCCAAGGTCAGTGTTGAAGGGAAAATCATCTGACACGCGCGTTGAGATCAGACGTGCATATCGCATTCTGTGCCGTCTCCAGGGAGATGGTTTTTTTCTTCTTCTTCTTCTCTGGGCTCGGGATCCGCGCTGAGGGCCTGGGGGTAATAATTCTGTATGCTCGCACGCAGGAATGCCAAAATATTAGACTGGAACGGCGGTTAAAGGGCCACCCCCCCCCCACACCTCCACCTCTTGGCCCTTTTTCGCTTTCTGTTTCTCCCTGCCTTTCTTCTTCTTCCCTTTTCACACCTTCCACAATGGCGAGTTTGAAATCTGAACCATGTTTTCTTTCTTCCTCCAACCCCTTCACTCCTTCCCACCTGTCCTTTTCTCCGGGGTGACTGTCTTTTGTAGCTGTGGAGGAACAGTCAGTCAGTCGCTGAGGTAATAAATCCTTTTAACAGCTCTCTGAATCACAGTGCACAGGGAGATTGACTGTCTCATTTTCAAGCTATCTCACCAATTACTGTCTGCACAAAAACAAATGCAGTTATATGACTCAAGAGGCATATTTCTATCAAAAGATGACTTATTGTTTGTTTATTTTGATGTGTTTTTCATTGTCCCCTCAGGAACTACAGAATACTTTTTAAAAATATATTACTCTCTTTCTGACATTAATAGACTACTGGGGCTGCATGTTGATGTCTCTTCAGAATATTAAATTTGAGGAGAATCTGAAAAGTTCAGGTCAGTTCATTCGCGTAGAAGATATAATCAAATGTGAAATGCTAAAAGACTAAAGCAAAAGGGCAAATGTTATCCCAAGCCTTAAGAAACGATGCCCTCTCTCTCTCTCTCTCTCTCTCTCTCTGTCGCTGTCTCTCTCTCACGTGTTTTTGCTCTCAAAGCTAGCAGACACACCAACACACCACACCTGCAGTACTGTTTTCTGCAGTACCTTGGATGGAAAAAAGCAGCTTGTCAGGCTAATTAGCCACATCAATCACATCACACCGTGTGCTCTGTGGATTAGCACATTCATCTACTAACAACCCCCCAACACACTCTCACACACACACACACACACACACACACACACACACACACACACACACAAACACAAATACACACACACACACACACACACACACACACACACACACACACACACTCAGAAACACACACAAACACACACACACCCAAACACACACACACACACACACACACACACTTCTATGCTAGCCAGAGCAGATAAGCAGAGATAGCGCCACTGCTGCTGCCGCCACTAATGTGAAGTCTGCCCACAGAGAGCTGGGAGCCAGCCTCTGGCAGCTCCTCGCCACGCCTGCTGGGTGTCCTTAGACTTCATGAATATTGATCAAGGAGACTCGGAGCTGGGTGAGGAGACTCAGCACCACCACCAGCCCCCACCCCCACCACCCACCACCCCCCACCCCCACCACACTGGCAGGACTACACTGGCGGATGTCAGGGAATTTCCCACACTGTCTGCGTGTGTGTATTTATGTGTGTGTTTTTTTCTATGTGTGTGTCTGTGTGTGTGTGTGTGTCTGTATCTGTTTGCGCTTGTGTATAAGTGTGTATGTCTGCGTGTGTTTGCCTCTGTGTGTGTATATCTGTGTGTGTGTGTGTGTGTGTGTGTTGTAAGGGCTGCCAAAGCCTGCTGTTGCACTCATCTCATCACATGGGGCCCTATCTGTTGCACTGACTCCAACCCCTCTCTCCCAGGCTGTCTCGCCCCCTCGTCTCCAACCCCCCCACCACCCCCGAAAGACACGTGCACACACACACACACATACACAGTTGTTTGGTTTGTCGTCTCAGAGACGTGGAGTCAGGGAGGGACATTGAGGCAGTCATGTGGAACAGCTGTCCGTAAAGCTTTACAGCTTTCCCTGGCTCGGGATGACAGGTGTTGCCTGGTATGAAAGTGACAGTTGAACAACCATGTGACCAGGACAGGCAGACAGGGACGAGGGGGAGAGTTCCAGGGAAAGTGCTTCTGTCCCTTCCCCAGACACGCTAGTCCTCAGGGCAGGGGGGTGTCGAGAGAAGGGGGGGAAGGCTTTTATGGGTAATTATGGGGATTTTTTTTGTCAGCCCCATATGGCTGTACAGGCCCAGAACAGTGCTTACCACTTACTTTGGCTTGTCATTGATGAGCAGTTCTGAGTGGGTGTCTTAGAAGTGTTTCTGTAATTGACTTGCAGGTCATAAACAGGTTGCCTTGGAGCCGGTCTAAAGAAGTGTCAGCAAGTGTTAATATACTGTCTAGATTTAATGTGTTGGTGTGTCCAGTGTTGTGCGCGTCCAGTCGTGTGCGTGCGTGTGTGTGTGTGTATGTGCATTTGTGTGTGTGGGGTGGAAAATGTAAGTGTGTGTGTGTGTGTGTGTGTGTGTGTGTGTAAGTGCATTTGTGTGTGTGTCTGTTTGTGGGTGTGGTGTGACGTGGTGTGTGCCTGTGGTCAGGGGTGCATTCCTGTGCGCAGACGAGAGGGTGGTCACGGCATTTTGCCACCAGTCTCAGGTTTCCAATTCCCAGGGGGAGAAAGAGTGTGTTCATGCTCCTGTGTGTGCAGACGAGGTGCGAAAGCAGCGAGAGAGAGTGTGTGAGTGTGTGGGGGCGAGTGTTTAATGGTGGGCGGCCGTCTCCAGGGAGAGGCAAAGAAGGTCAGAGGTCAGCTGCTTTAGGGCCCAGACCTGGATACGCACTTCCACACTTGCACAGCCGTAGTGCGTGACTTAACTGTCATTTCCCCTGTGGGGCTTAAAGTTCTTAACGGAACGATCACAGGCTGAAACCGCCAATGCATCATTCTGCCCTCTTTATAACCCGGGTCTTTGTAAGCGTGACAGCTTCGGTGATTTATACATGTAATTTATCATTTTCTCTTTGTGCTCTCCTCTCTTTTTTTGAATGTCAGAAACAAGGCAGACCCAGGAATCCTTTTTTTGTGGTTTTTTCGTATTTGCCCTTTGGGATAGAAGACGCACCAAATCTCCCTAACACTGTGACTCCTGACAATAACTCACGACACAGGCTGAGGGGGGGCGGGGGAAAGCCCCTCTCTCTCTCTGTCTTTTCGGTCTTATTTACCGTCGCGCCGTCCGCGCTGAACACGAAGATCTTATCTTCAAAGTGTCTTTTTGAGGTTGGATTCAGTTTAACATGTGGTTTGGGTTTCATTAATTCATCTGAAGGGTGAAAAAAATCTGAATCCCCCCTTACCGTGTCTGGCAGATGGCGAGATTTAATTATGCTGTCGGACACCCAGGTAGATCACTGACACTTGTCGTATCTTCCCAGTCTTACTTTGGCCGTCCCACCAGCACTCCTCCCTACCTCCTACCTGCCTACCTGTCTTCCCTAACATGTTAGGAGTTGCTGCAAGAGCAACATCTTGTTCTGTTTAATGTTGTATCGGTAATTTTAGATGTTCTGCAAACCAAAAACACATTTTATAATATTCATCTGATATCTCCTTATGACTTGCTAAGTCTCCATTCTCTTAGTATGCAATTCAAAAAGAACACACAAACACATAAAAACAGTTTTTATGTAGCCCAGACTGTTTTTAACAAGAGGTAAATAATTTAGGGTCGGCCTACACTCTCACAAATAATGTAACAGTAGGGATACAAGTCTGTATATTAAGGTACAATCAGCATTAATGCACCATCTAAGGTTTATATTTGGACCTTAAGGTACTGATGTGTACCTCTTCAGCTCTGGAGAAGGTACAAACTAGTTGTGAAACAGTTGTTAAGAGGTACAATTATGTGCCTTTGAAAGTACTGCCAGTGTGGCAAGCTTTGTTCTCCTAACAGTACAATTTTCTTCCTTCTTGAGACAGCTACCTGTCTTGCATGCTTTATTCAGTCCTTGGTTGAATTTATTCAGTTGTGGCACACGCAGCACTTTTCCCCTCCCACACACACAGCCTATCATCGGCCCCCAAAGCCAATCCTCCCTCCCAACATCAACTGCACATATGCACTTTATGACACCCCCCTCCCCCCTCCCGCCCCCCATCACCCATTCTACCTCTGCCTTTCATCAGATAGTTATCGCCAAACTGCATTCTACGCACTTTACTCCCCCTCCCCAATCACCAATTTCACTGCATGCCCTACTCTACCCAGTGTATGTGACAACAAACCATCCTTGTATCCTTGTGTTAGACAAAAGCATCTGCTAAACAATTTAAAACATAAACACAAGCAAAACACAAACCCCCAACATCTACCAGCGCTGCTGATGGCGCCTTTGAAGTTCATGAATCACAATTTAGTCCTGATGCAGTCCTAGATTAGATCCTGCGTACAGTGTAGCAACAATCTATTAAAGCTCATTAGCTATTCTCCCAAATCTGATCGGACCAATGACATCGGTCTATCCTTGTAGAGAGTTGCTTGGCGCGCTTAACACCATGACGACAGGGCTGCGATAGTGCAATGGTTTAGTGCAATGGTAAACAAGCCCATTGCACTGATTGGTTGTAGCGGTGTCCTATTTTGTGCAGAGAGAGTCCTTGGTTTAGTTGTTTAGTTGTGTGAGATAAAAGCATCCGTTAAAACATTCAAAACAAACACAAGCATAAACAAATCCCAGTATCTTTCTGCACTGCTGATGACACCTTTGAAGTTCATGAATCACAATTAGTCCTGATGCATTCCCCCCCCTCTTCAGTTCGACTGTGCCAAGTCATTGCTGGTCAGGCGGACGGGTGGGCAGCATTCGCTGGGCCTAATCATCCTTGCCCATCTCAGAGTCTGCCAGGGCCATCTTGCTTCGCTGGATTCTCTGCCAGCGTTAAAATGTCAGAGGGTTCGTTGGGCACTTCATTTCCTGATGGTTAAGGGGCTAAATGTTTTGTTGTGTTTCGGATGCACAAATCTGTACTCTCATTCCAGTTTGTAGTTGTGGAACAAAATCAGTTTGGTAATTGTTGTAATGGCTGCCTCTCATCTCCTGATGCATAATGGTGATAATAAAAAAAAACTGTTTGTGCAAATTCATGACATTGCGAGGATTAGTGTCTCGACTAATGACACAGCAAATAAAAAAGAGAAAAGATGGCTCCATTGTCTCTCTCTGGCTGCCCCCTCATCTCCGAACGCTCACGCCGGTAATACCAAAGCTGTTAGGACAAATTCATGACATTGCAGAGATTATGCCGTCTGCCTAACGAAGTAACAAATACAATGGCTCCATTGCTTTTGACGTCCGGTACTGATCGAGGTTGTCTCTGAAATAAAAGGCGAGTGGAACAAGGAATTTATCAAGTGAGCAAATCAGGAGGGGGAAGCTCCTGAAAGCCTTTTGTATCTATTTTCTTCTTTAAAAGATAATGAGGCCAAGCATAATTAAAGACAGGAGCCAAGGGAGGTCTGAACCATAGATAAAGTTGTGACATGCATATTGCATATGCATATTCTTTTAAAGCCCTTCAAAAACCTCACAGCCTTTAACTTTGTCTGTTTGCCCCATACATGACTTTCTAAGTTATCATTAGCTGTTTACACATTACAAAACAACTCTGCTTTTGGTTTCGTATAGCCATATTCTTTCTATGTAATTATGAAAGTAGATTAGTAATTTAAATCACACAGAGCATGAAATAGATGTCTCTTTCTGATCCTCTGTGGGGCCATAACATTTGTTTTTCAGTGGAGCTGCGCAACTTCAGCAGAATGGATGTGTTTGTCAAGAAACAAATCTGCACAGGCAGCAGACATCTGAATGTAATAAGGCACTTTTGAGACCTCACACATAGATGAATTTTCCCCCTGCAGTTATTCCTGTGAAGCGTGTTGGCACTCTCCTAGGTGACTCCAAGCCAGGTTAAACAAATGCCATCTCCTCGTAAAGACTGGTCTCATGGGGTTGGTTGAGAAACAAACAAAAAAAAGCATAAAAATCATGATACTGACACACCCATGTTCTGGAATTTGATGGCATAAACCCCCTGCCTCAAATGAAAACAAAGACATACTGTATTCCCTGCACTCGGGACCTGCCAGCACACAAACACACACACACACACACACACACACACACACAAACTAAACCCTGCTCCTGCACAAACAGCTAGGACATACACACAAAGACAAACAGACAGACAGTGAGAAACTGCTCACACACAGACAACTTTGACCTGTTCGAATACAGCCAGCTACGACGTGTTCACATAGAGAGACAGTCAAGACTTGTATGCATACAGACAGCTAAAACCTCCTTGCACACAAACAGCTATGACCTACAGTTGTAGACAGACAGGTAGTCAGATTGTGCTTACACACAGATCAGATAGCTTTGACGTACTCACATACAGACAGCTACCACCTGCTCACATGGAGAGAAAGTCAAGGCCTGCATGCACACAAACGGCGAAGACCTGCTTGTGAACTCCCACACTGTTTTTAGGAGTCAATTTCAATTTTTATTTTTCGATCATATGGCCTGCTTGTTTGTTTTTAACATTTGAAAAGTGTTTCAGGGGTGATGTCTAATTGGTCAGAGCAGAGACATGGTCAGAGCAGTGGCTGAAAACTCCTGCCTGGGGCTTCAGTGAAGTGGGTCATTAAACCTGATAGATAACATAATTCCAGACCATAGTTATGCTACTTAACACAAAATGGCAGTTTCAAGGCAACAATTGGTAACTGGTGTTAGAGCTGACGATGTGATGCTATCATAAAAGTATGATATATAATATTAGTGTAATTTTACAATACAGTATAGTTGGATTCTATTGGGAGTCTTACACCACATTGTGGACTTTAGAAGCAATATTAATTCAGTAGCCACATGTAGCAAAATTGAATGAAAATCATATTAAATGAACTATTACTGGTACATCAACACAATATATTATACAGATTTATTTTGATTATTACAGTAAAATTATTTTTATTTTACTGTACCATGTCATTTTTTCCCATCTCTAGTTAACACTGATGTTTTTCAGGAAGGCCCAGAGTTAAAATCCCTCCAAGGTGATTATCTGTTACCCTGGAGACATAGATTGATGGAGAGAGAGAGAGAGACAGAGAGAGGGAAAGAAAGAAAGAAAGAGAGATGGAGCAATTAACCTCGCAGGTGGGACCGTTTGGACAGTTGAAGCAGTGTTGACTTTTCCCCCTTAACAGTGGGCCTGCCGACCACTTGAGGTGCACCACCCTAATTTCACAGGCGCAAGTCAAACACCTCTCAATAATTCATCGACGGCCATTAAAAATGCATGCCACTCCAGCTCTATAAGTACCCACCGCTATCAATAAGTGAAAGCTCCCTGCTCCAGCAGCGTTTCTCTAACGCCAGGCGTTCCACACATGACAGACCACTGACACACATCAAGGGGCTCAACTCCCATTTTGACAGGTGAAACCTGGACATGGCAGGGGAGAATAAAACGAGTGCTTCCTCTTTAGACCCCTCTCAGCAGTTTGGAAACATCTTTCTCTCTCTCTCTCTCTCTCTCTCTCTCTCTCTCTCTGACGACTGAGAACAGTCTCTCCCTGAGGGGGAAATTGATGCCATCATAAACACCATGCTTTGTAAACAGGAACATTTTTTTGTTGTGCCCAGTTAGGTGCTCTCCCTAAAGGCATGTTTTCTGTCTGATAAACCCTGGTCAGCAGCTAGACAACATGAAGAACTGCTTTGATTATCTTATCTTTTCTTTTTCTTTTTAATCTCCCCTGTGTGTCTTGGTGGCTGGTGTGTCAGGGAACTATAACAAGCCAGGTGTAGAAACACCCAGGATGTGTGTTTTTTTTTTTGTTGCAGCACCTTGTGTCGTGGTCTCACACTCTTTTAATAGAGGCGACCTGCAACCTGCTTGGCGCCTGGATCATGACTCACCGACAAGATATTCTGCACCACTGTCTGCCCGTGTGTGTGTGTGTGAGTGTTGGTGTGTATGTGTGCACGTGTTATCTTTTTCCCAGGAAGAGGTGTGGAGGTCTCGCCGAATGTCATTATCTGCTATTATTGCGCCCACCACCTCCCAACCCCCCGATCCCTCTTTTCAGAGCCCCAGCTTCTGTCTCTTTTAGACTTTGCTGCCTGCGATCTCTCTTTCTCTCTCTGTCTCTTTCTCTCTCTCTATCTCTCTCTCTCTCTCTCTCTCTCTCTTGTTGCACACATATTGTTTAATGCTGTACTCCTTCCGCCCCGTTCCGCTCCTTCCGTTCTTGCATCTCTTCATTTTTCTTTGTCTCTTTATCTCTATCTCCCGCTCCCTCTGGCTTTTTCTGCACACGTACCTGTTTAATGTTCTGCTCCTTCTGTTCTGTCCCCAGACTGTTCAGAATCACAATCAATTTTATTGACCAAATACACTTACGTATATAAGGGATTTGACTCTGTTAGATGTTAGGTGTCTATACACCCAACATATTAATATGTAGTAGTATACATATAATACAATATACAATGCAATACAATAAATACAATACAACACAATATAATAAATACAAGAGACAACACAAGACCAGAGTTGTTGCATCTCTCCATCCCTCCATCTCTCTCAAACACACCTGTTAAATGCTTCACTCCTGTCCCTAGTGTGTGCATCTCCATCTTTCTAACTCTCTATCTGTCTTTACTTCTTGCTATCTTTCTTTCTCTCCCAGTTTTTCTGTTGTTCCATCACTACCATCCCTTTTTGGGTCCGCTCTTCCATCACTCCATGGGCTGAAGCGCTAAAGCTCGGTAAAGAATGAATTGCCTCGCCTTCACTGTGCATAAGAGAGCTGAGGAATCATAGCCACCATTCAGAGTTAAGGTTACGGCTTCTCTATAACTCTCCATAACCCAGCCAGGCATCTTCTCTCCTCTGCCCGCTCATCCTTCAGCCATTGTGTTATCAAGGGCAGGCTGTCTTTATGGGCCTCTGGGCTGCGTCATGGCCGTGTTAGTGAATGGTGGCCCCCGCCGCCCACTCTGTTTGTTGAGCGCTAAAGTCACTGTAAGTGGTTTTCAGCAGTAAAAATGCATGCATAGAGTCCAGCTTGTCACGTGTTTAGCTGAACATGCCAGCATTGCATGATAGGGAGGGGGTTGTGTGTGTGTGTGTGTGTGTGTGTGTGTGTGTGTGTGTGTGTGTGTGTGTGTGTAGGTGTGAGCAAACAAGAGAGTACACTCTCAGAGAAGAAAGTACAGCATTGTACTTTTAGGGATACAAAACTTGTCACACCTGCAGTACCCTCAAAGGCACCTTTCAACCACTAGTTTTACAACTAGTTTGTACCTTCTCCACAGCTGAAGAGGTACACATCAGTACCTTAATTTCCAAATACTAGCCTCTGGGGGTACATTAATGCTGATTGTACCTTAAGATACCAATTTGTACCCCTACTGTCACATTATTTCTGTGTGTGTGTGTGTGTGTGTGTGTGTGTGTGTGTGCTTGCTTCAGCTGCATAACACCTGTAAACACACAGATAAACTGGCTCTCTCTTGCTGGTTTTAAAGAGAACAGAGAGCCATAAATGCACACACACACACACACACACACACACACACACACACACACACACACACACACAAACACACTCTTGTTTGCTCACACCCAGTACAAACAGGTGTGTTTTTTCTCAGTGCCTTTGGTCCCAGTGTCAGTAGTTTGATACTGACTTTGATTTCGAAAGAGGAGGCAGGGGAGATGTAGAGCCGAATTCAAGTGCCAAGAATCTCTGCTGTCTTTGATGTTGACACTCTCTGACTCAAGTGTGTGTGTGTGTGTGTGTGTGTGTGTGTGTGTGTGTGTGTATGTCTTTGTGAAAGTAAGCGCGGCAGAGGGAGAGGGAGAGGGAAAGGGGGAGAGTGTAAAAAAGGGGGAAAAATTGGGAGAAAAGAGGTCGCATAGGGAGTGAGCTGAACTGGCTGGTCCTCTGTGTGTGTATGAGTGTGTGTGTGTGTGTGTGTGTGTTTGTGTGTGTGTGTGTGTGTGTGTATTCACATGTGCATTTCTCTCCCTCTCTTTTTCTCCTTTTCTCTTTCTCTCTCTCTCTCTCTGTCTCTCTCTCTCTCTCTCTTTCTCTGTGAGTGAGTGTGTGTGTGCTCTGATTGTGACCTCACACTCCATGGACCCAACCTCACCTCTGCCACCAGCAGGGGCCAGGGAGAACAGTGCACCCCCCCACCTAATACACACACACACACACACACACACACACACACACACACACACACACACACACACACACACACACACACACGGCTGAAAGATTTCAGGCATGGTGCCTGAGCTACAAGCTACATTTGCTAGTAGATAGTTGTAATAACTTTCAAACGTTTTAATAATTTCAGGCATAGAATTATCTGACCACACACACACACATACACACACACACACACACACACACACACACACACACACACACACACACAAACTCCCCCAAAGCTGCAGGGATAGTGAATGAAATTAAAACTTAGTGGGATGTGTGTCTGAATGTACATTTCTGTGTGACTATGAGTGACTATGTTTGTGAATTTGTTAGTGCATTTCTGTGTGTGTGGGTGAGAGAGAGAGAGAGAGAGAGAGAGAGAGAGAGAGAGAGTGTGTGTCTGTGTGTCTGTGTGTGTCTGTGTGTGTGTGTGTGTGTGTGTGTTTGTGTGTACATGCGTGCGTGTCTGTGTGTTGCCTCTGCCCAATAAGCTGGCAGATCAGAGGAGAGGGCAGGGAGGTGAGGAAGAGATTGTGTTTGGGGACAGACTGTTCCCTCACCACATAAATTGCTCTTCTGCTCTTTCGCCGGCAGAAAAGGCATACAGAGAGAAAAAGAGAGATGAAGAAGGAGGAGAGGTAGAATGAGAAACAGAGAGAGAGAGAGAGAGACAGACAGAGAGAGACAGAGATAGATAAAGAGAGAGAGGGCGAGAGAGATGAAGAGGGAGAGAGAGAGGGAGACAGCGAGAGACAGAAACAGAGAGAGACAGAGATAGATACAAAGACAGAGGGCGAGAGAGATGAAGAGGGAGAGAGAGAGCGAGAGAGAGAGAGACAGAGGTGAAATGCGGAGGGCAAAGTATCCAACTGGTAGCGTTCTGAGATGATTATGGTGGTGTGTCAGAGCGGAGTCGAGAAACGTCGAGGCATGTTGCGAGGGATTGACCTTTGCTGACCCTTGCAGCTCTTGTGACATCCACTAATGGGACTGGCTGGCATGCCACTGTGCATGTGTATGTGTATGTGTATGTGTGTCTATGTGTGCGAACTCTGTTAACAGTTGGCATACATGGCCATTAGTGTTGAGGAGTCAAGCCTTGTAGAGCCCCAAAGAAATTTCATGTGGACAGTCTGTCTATCTACTGTTAGTTTATGCCTACTTATTTGGGTTAGGTGTGTGTGTGTGTGTGTGTGTGTGTGTTTGTGTGTGTGTGTGTGTGTGTGTGTGTGTGTGTGTGCGGGTGTGTGTGTACATGTCATGTGAAAACTGGTTAGGCAAAGGCAAATTTCATGAGGGCAGTCTGTCTATCTACTGTTATGTTATGCCTATTTATCTGGATTAGGTGTGTGTGTGTGTGTGTGTGTGTGTGTGTGTGTGTGTGTGTGTGCGTGTGTGTCCATGTCCTGTAAAAACTGGTAAGGCAAAGGCAAATTTCATGAGGACAGTCTGCTTATCTACTGTCTTGTATACTTAGGTTAGTTCGGTGTGTATTTCTGTGTGCTGTTAAAAATGATCTAGCACTAGGGAGGAAAACTTCTCAATGTTGTCGTTAAACTCCCATCTCTCCCTCTTATCTCACCCTGACCTCAGCACACAAACAACCAACCGCCCCCCCGCCCTCCACCCCCCACCCCCCACCCCCCCTCTCTCAGTGATCACGCGTGGTGCATTATGAAAGGGTCCATTGTATCCACACAGTATGTGCTGAATGAGAGGGGCGTCGGGAGAAAGGAACTTGTGGCACGGCCGCAACAAAAACATGCGCGCAACCTTTTCAGTCGCCGTCAAAGCACCGCCGCTGCTTGCATCAAGCATGGCCTTCGCATGCCTGTCAGTCAGGCATTCACCTTTGCAGTCACATACTATATAGAATAAAGAAGACTTACTGTTCTGAGAACTGCCTGAACACAACAGGAATACGCTATATGGTCATAAAAGACATGTCAGTTTGCAATGTATAAAAAGCCTCATACTGAAGAAGTGTTTTTTCAGTATGGACCAATTTGTTTGTTGCATGCTGTGTTTAAGTGATATTGTGTGAAATGGGGTGTATATTGATTGAGCTGACGTTCTTTCCTTTCCCTTTTGTGGTAATAGTGTATAGATCGCCATCTGACATGACGTATTAGCAAGCTGACGGCGTGTCGTTCCTCCTTTTATGTTTGGGAGACAGACAAGCCAGCAGAAGAATGTCCGGCTTGCTGGCTCGCTCACAGTGCTGCTGCTGTGTGTGTGTGTGTGTGTGTGTGTGTGTGTGTGTGTGTGTGTGTCGGTATAAATGGATTGAAGGACAACTTGCTTTGTGTGCACAGCGCTGCCACTAAACTTCTTCAGCAGGCCTTTTTTGTAAATGCTTGCAACCGTGTGTTTAGCCGCTAAGGCCACAAAGGCCAATTGGAACCAATGGAGGAGGGCGGTAACGGTGGGTGGGAGGATGGGGGGGTCTGTGAGGGGTGCTGGAAGGTCCCTTTAGACTTCCAGGAGGTTTGTTGTGGGGCGCGATAAACTGATTTTGCATGGCAGCCTTTGCGCCAATTGGTGTGTAAATGAGTAAAAGGGCGAATATGAGGCATTGCATCTAAAATGCTTTGGGTAGTTGGCTGAGTTAATGAAAGCAGTAATAAAAATGACAGTCCTTTTACCATTCTACCAGCAACACCCAAACTCCCAGTTCTTGCCTAAAACATTGAGCAGTAGTTGTCTGCTGGTTGATATTACCTAATTGTAAATGCAAATGCAACCGTGTGTTTAGCTGCTAAGGCCACAAAGGCCAATCGGAACGAATGGAGGGGGCCAGTAATGGGGGAAGTAACGGGGGTGGGGGGGGCTGTGAGGGGTGCTGGAAGGTCCCTTTAGGCTTCCAGGGGTTTGTTGTGGGGCGCGATAAACTGATTTGTGCGGAAATGTCAGCCCTGATTGACATTCTAATTGTGCGAGACAATGACCTTTTGCTTGCCCCGGGTTCACCTCTCCTCCAAGGTCCCTGATGTTTTGGACGTATGTCAATCTCCTGTCGGTTTATCCTGAAAAAGAGCTGTCAAGCCTGGTTTTGTCAATATCTCTTAGTTGCTTAATGGGTATTTCTCGTACGCTTATGCTAACTTAAACATAAGCTCTCCCACAAGCAGCTGCATTCATGGTTTTTTTGCGCCCACTGTCTTTCTAGATGTAAATTTTCTCATTGTGTCTCATACTCAGGCCATGTTTTCCTCCTGTTCTCATATCTTTGTTTTTTTACAATCTGTCATTATCTGCCTCTTCCTCTCTCTCTCTCTCTCATCTGTCTCTCTCTATATATCTATCTCTCTGTCTTTCTGTTTCTCTCTTTCCCTATCTATCTCTCTATGTCTCTCTCTCTCTGTCTTTGTCTCTCTCCTCTCTCTCTCACTCCCTCTATCTCTCCCTCTCTCTCGTTCTCTCATCATGTCATTCATTTCTGTACCAGAGAGGCCATCTGTATTAGATCAGCTGGTGAAGGCGGCTCTGATAGAATCACCAGCTGCGATAGCTCTGCAGGCTGCCGTCCTCTCCCCTGCCTCTGCCTCTTCCTCTTCCTCTTCCTCCTGCCTCTCCTCGCCCTCCTCCTTATGCCTCAGCGAGGCACATGATGTCTGCCCGGGGCGATAAGGGAGTGCCGCTCGCCTCGTCTCATCATCTCCACTCCCTCCACGGCACTCTTTTTTGTAATGACGCCGGTGTACCCTCTCTCTCTCTCTCTCAGGCACTGAGGGGGTAGGCTAGAGTCTGTAGGATAGAGACAGATAAAGTCATGCCATTGGAGGGTCTCTGGTTTGTGTCCACTTCCTTTTCTGACTAGATTGAAGTAGCCCATGAGCAAGAGACTGGACTCCACACTGCTCCCGATGTGCTGTTTGGTATTTCAGATATCAGCTTTTCGCCAATTTGTATGTGAATGAGTAAAAGGGTTGAATATGAGGCATTCCATCTGAAGTGCTTTGGGAACTTGGCTGAGTAAATGAAAGCAGTATAAAAATTCTACCAGCAATACCCAAACTCCCACTCCTTGCCTAAAAACATTGAGCAGTAGTTGTCTGCTTGGTTGATATTACCTAAAGCTAGCTAGCTTCTGTGCCAGTATGATTCTTAGTTTCTGTCCAGACTGGTTTGCTGAAAGACTCCGGCAACAGTCTGGCATGTTTTAGCTGTGGCTTAAAGTCAAAGGGAGGTAATGCATTGGGATTAAAGGGTACGAGCCTAACAATGTGGGCATGAATTGTAAAATAAAGGGAATGTTCAAAGAATGTGTTCTGGGCAAGACCCATATGTGGTGGTGAAGGTCTTTAGCCCCGGGTTTCTCATTGGATGTTGTGGGGGCACAGACACGTTGAAACACTTGGGCATGGTGCGCTTGTTTTTCTTTTTTGGCAAAAAGGTACCAGACTGCCATCCGCCTTTCATTATTTGCCTTTTATGGCCCTCTTTTATCGCCATAGCCCATCAAATAGATGTGAAACAACAGGCAGACCGTATTCTTTCAGGCTCAGAAATGAAATTCATTTGCCACCATCTGTGCATGTGTTTGTGTGTGTGGTGTGGTGTGTGTGTGTGTGTGTGTGTTTCTGTGTGTGTGTGTGTGTGTGTGTGTGTGTGTGTGTGTGTGTTGGTGTGCATATGCAAGCAGGAGTATGTTCGTGTGTGTGTGTGTGTGTGTGTGTGTGTGTGTGTGTGTGTGTGTGTGTGTGTGTGTGTGTGTGTGTGTGTGTCTGTGTGTCTAGGATGAATGCATGGGTCTTATCCTCATTATCCCACCTCCTGCTATGATTCAACCCACCATACCAGGGCCCCGCTGCAACCTTCTCACTGACCCATCACCCATCTCTCTCTGCCTGTGAGTGCGCACACACACACACACACACACACACACACACACACACACACTCCTCTCTCCACTAAAACACAAAGCACAGATGACCACTGTTTTTTTACCGTAATATCAACAACAGACAGTGACCAAACACCCCCTGCAGGAAGCGAGCGATGACTAGCACAATTTCTGAGAAAACGTATGAGTCACATTCCCCCTCTCCCACCCCTCCCCACCCCCACCCCCCCCTAGAGTGAACTTTTGATTTAGTGTAAATAAGAGCACCGGGAAACATGAAACTCTCCTGTATGGCCCCTTGAAAGCTCTTCCTTCCTCCCTCCTTTGTTTTACTGGGCCCGTGCCAGACTGAAGAAAGAGAGATGTCGAGTTGCGGTAACTTTGTTTTGGCAACCTATCACGGACGCGATTGCAGATGCGCCTTCCATCAAGGCGAGATGATGAGTTTGTGCACATGTGCAACAGGCTTCTGTGGAGCGAGCTCTAATGACCTCTGGAGTGAGAGTGAGAGTGAGAGTGAGATACACTCCATCTGCAGAGGGGAGGGGATGCACATCGAGGGTACATAGTGAGTTAAATTTCTGTAGTGCGCATGTACGTGTGTGAGTGTGTGTGTGTGTGTGTGTATGTATGTATGTGTGTGAGTGTGAGTGTGAGTGTGAGTGTGAGTGTGAGTGTGTGTGTGTGTGTGTGTGTGTGTGTGTGCATGTGCATGTGCATGTGCATGTGCGTGTGTGTGTGTGCGTGAGTTTCTCTCTCCAGAGAAAAGGGAGGGAATTATGATAGACTGCTACTGTCTGTTGTGGAGGCTCAATGAGATTTGCTTAAACTGCCCAGAGATGTGGAGTTAGATACACACTTTCAGTTTGTAGAGTGTGTGGTATCAAACGTGCTCTCTCTGTCCACAGATGTAAAGAGAAATTCTCTTGACCAATGCTTGTCATTGCGCATTATAGATGCATAGTGACATCGATTTCTGTAACGTGTGTGTGTGTGTGTGTGAGAGAGAGAGAGAGAGAGAGAGAGAGAGAGAGTGAGTGAGTGTTTGTCCAATCAGTTTTCTGTTCATGGCATTATTTGTTCACTGTCTCATGGGGGTATTGTTAGGGGACTAGGGGTAAGGCTGGAGTAATCACTGTTTGCAAATAATTTCAATTAAAAATAAAGTTGTCCTCCGGTAAGGGTGGATAAGGGTGGCGGGCCGAAAAAAAAAGTGTGTGTGAGCGCCTGTGTGTGTTTGTGTGTGTGTGTGTGTGTGTGTGTGTGTGTTGGTATAAGCGAGCTAGCCCTGCTCTCTTTTTTTTTCGCCCCCACCACTGCTCCCTGTTCTGCTCTGTGCTCGTAATTATCTACCTCCTCCCTTGCTGGCTGAAGACCGAGACATAGGGCCACGCTACATTGCAGTGTAAAACACACACATATACTTGCTCAGCTTACTGTCACTCCTTTCCTCTCCTCTCCTCTCCACTTCTCTGCTCTCCTCTACTCTCTTCTCCTTTACTCTCCTCTCCACTTCTCTGCTCTCCTCTCTTCTCCTCTCCTCTGCTGTGTTCTCTTCTCCTCTCCTCTCCTCTTCTCTTCTATCCTCTCCACTACTGTCTTCTGTTCTCTTCTCCTCTACACTTCTCTCTTCTCCACTACTCTCCTCCCTTTTTCTTCTCCTCTCCTCTACATTCTGCTCTTCTCTTTTCCTCTCCTCTTCTCTCTTCTGCTCTTCCCTCCTCTCTTCTTCTTTTCTCCACACCTGCGTCTCCCCTTTCTCCCCTCTCTGCTCCTCTGTCCTCTTTTTTTTGCAACTTGCTACCTTCTCGCTTCTTCCTTCATGATTCAGGTGCACGGCTAGCGCAGACCCCCTTTTCAAAATTTTCGGGAACTGCCGGTTTGAAGTGGCTCCTCCATCTGTGTTGAGTTTTTTGGGGAGGTGGGTGGCATTCTGGGGGTGGTGGGGAACCTTTGGGATTTGATGGTTGATTGAAGGAGGCAGCCGTTTAGCGGAAGACTCACAGAAGCCCCCCGCACCTGAACTAACTCTCTTTTCCACTCGCTTACTCTCTGGAACTTTTTTTGGCTGGCCTAAACTTTGCCCTTGATCTAATGCGTCGTCTTGCTGTTGCTGCCACTCTCTCTCTCTCTCTTTCTCTCTATGTCTGTCTGTCTGTCTCTCTCTCTCTCTTGCTCTCACTCTTTCTCTCTATCTAACTTCCTCCCTGTCTCTTTTCAACTTTCTATCTCTCACTGTCCCTCCATCTCATTTTAAATTCTCCTTCCTCTATCTCTGTCATCCATACTCTCCCCCGCCACACACCCACCCACACACACTCTCTCTCTCTGTCTATTTCACTCCTCTCCTCCCCCTTTTCGCTCCCTGTCCTTCACTTTAGCGTGTGATGAGGGTATGCAGGGCATGGGCGTTCTCTCTTTCTCTCCCTCTCTCTCTCTGCAGACTGCAGTGAGCGCGCTGATCAGAATGTAATGGGGCCCTTAGCAGAGAGCAGGGGCAGTAACAGGAGCTGGCTTGACGTCACCTCGCCATTGATGAGGGAACAGAATGCCACGCATGTCCCCCCCCTCTCCCCCCACTCGCCCCTCTTCTCCCTCTGCCCCCTGAATGAGCTGGACTGTTTTTTTTAGTCTGTTAAATTGTTTTTGTCTGTCTATCTCTCTCTGTATCTCTCTCTTTATCTATCTGTCTTTCTGTCTGTCTGTCTGTCTGTCTGTCTATCTGCCAGCCTGCCTGTGTTTGATTATTGTAAAGTAATACACACACACACACACACACACACACACACACCCTTACACACAGACACCACAAACACAACTATGGCAACATTTTCCAGATGAATGAGTAATTCACAACTGGATTCACAACCCCTCGCAACTGGACAAAGAGTGGCATGGGGACTGAATGGATATGTCTGCCCCCAGTGACAGACAAGCATTAGCGCCCCCCCCCCCCCCCCCCCCCCCCCCACACACACACACACACCACCACCACCCACACGCACACACACTCACACACAGACACACATCAATATTAGGGAAGAAGATGGCCGCCCTCAGCTCAGCTTATTCAATTTGTGGTTTTGTGTTTCTGCTGTTGTGTTTTTGTCCGTGTGCCCATGCTGCTTATCGGAGCGCCTCATTGAAACGGTTCCGCTCGATGTTCTCGGTTCAGGAGGTCTTTGAGCGTAACCGGCTTCTCATTTTTGTGGCCATGAATGAGGGACGAGGAGAGAGATGGAAACAAAGGGCCTTTGACACGCACAAAAAAAGCGGCAGAGAGCGGCCTGTTATATTTGACAGGCGAATTAGTAGTTGGATTAAGCTTAAAGTAAAAAAAAAAAGCCCCGCGCCCCCCCCCGGGGCCTGCCCCCCCCCCCCCCAGTGATGGCGGCATGTTTGTGTCACAGTGCAGCATCAGATATGGTGTTGGGGTCGCTTTTCATGAGGTGGACCCCACCCCCTCACATCATCCCGCCAAACAAGCCCGACAGGCCTCGGTGTCGAGCGTCACAGTGCAGCACGGCGCAGTGCAGTGCAGACGCACACACACAGAGGACGACAGCCTTTTGTCAAATGTAAAATTCTGCACTTCATTGAAATTCACGCCAGCATTTACACACACTCCCTTGCTAGCAAGATTGAGAAACAGAAAGAGATTGAGAA
>CM059283.1:20589754-20602254 GCA_030347295.1 Setipinna tenuifilis
GTAAATAAAATAGCCTAATGAAATAGGCCATTAAAAACATTAAAAGTAACTGCTATTGCTAACTGGGGTCGCATTGTTTCAGTATGAGCAGCTGACATAACACTCAGAACGCTTTGATTATGAACATACATGCATTTTACAAAGTGCTGTAATGGAGAGGTTAAAGTCACGTGACCCAGGTTTAAAGCCCAATGTTATTTATCCTGCCGTATTTCATTTTGTAAAAGGATAGTTCTCTTAAATGTAAAACAAAAGCAACATTTTGGAGTTCTTGTTAGTCATGGGTTATTATACTATTATTGTACTGGTCCAGCCCACTTTAGATTGAACTGTGCTGAATGTGGTCCCTGAACTAAAATGGGTTTGACACCGCTGTAAACATTAATCTAGTGTCTCATGACTGAAGCACAGGCTAATTAATTGCCTTTTTTGTAATTTTTATGTGTAATTCTCTGCCAGTGGGAATTTCTTAAGGGAGCTGTCCTTACAGGTCTTAGAGAATGTTTTCGGCAGATTAACAAATGGTCATTCAGGACAAGAGCTCTTCTTCTGCTTGAAATGCCATGTGATGCATCTTTGCCGACTCCAGTGCATCAGATGATTTTTATGCAGCCGCAGGCATGACTCATTTTCAAACTGAATAATTCGTCAAAGACGGCTTATCCAGAGGGCATAACAGGCCAGCACCAGAGCCAAGATCAACATGAGAAGGTGCTGCTCCATAGTAAAACTCAAAAGTGGCATGATTATCTCCATCCAGAAGATAAATATCTGATGAAGATACAGTCATCTGAACTTTTGAACCTTTTTTGGTCTGTTTGTAAATATGCATATGTGAAATAGAACAGCGGTTGGTGTGGACCAAGCAATTGAGCTATTGGTCTGAAAATGCCCCAAATGGCAGCCGCTTTGTCTGTACTCATGATAACATCAAACTGTTTTTTTTCCAAACCTCTAAACACCAACCCTAAGCACTAACTCTAAACCCTAACCATGACCCTTAACCTATGAATCCCTGATACGCTCATGCACTGAAAGACTCCAGGCTATTTCCAAATCTCAACGCTACCTAAACCCTTAAAGCCTAACTCTAAGTACTAAATCCTACACCCTAACTCTAGACCAAGTTTTTGCTGACGTTAGACCACAACAAAGCACAAACCGCAGTGTTTTCCTCACTTACTCTGTCCACTTTGTCTACTTCATTAGCAGTTATTTCTGCTGTTAGCAGCTAGTGAAACAATAGTGCAGATCCAGCAAAACCAGAGAAATTTTTGCTTTTTTGACAGAAAAAGGATAGTGCCTGTGCCTCTTTAAAATGACTTGGCAGAAGTGCTGGATGAAAGACAAAAAAAAAAAAAAACATTGAGCATCCGCATATTGTTGTGTGAATCCCCAGGTAGACAGTGTATTAAGGATGCTTCGACTATGCAGCGTTTGCCAGCTGTTAATTCTCTTTCACTTCCTGAAAACTAGACTGGGGAACAGCGAGCCAGTGGGCCTCTGCGATTTTTTTTGTTCTGTCCAGCCGTGGCTAAACTTGGAAAAAGTTATTTTATTTTTATTTTATTTTTTAAGGTTGAGCAGAAGGTCGCTGAGAAAGTATAGAGTGAGGTTGAGGAGGAAGGGCTGTTGCTGAAAGTTGGGTGAAACAGGGTAAAGCCCTTTGGTAGTTGGCCGTGTATTTTTTAAAGATGCGTATCTGCTGAAGGCTATTATAAATGCCTCCTCTCACCTCACCCTGCCTTTACCTGGCTGTCTGCACCACACTGCGGTGTATGTCTCGCTGTTCAGAGTAAGAGAAAGAAAGTGAGAGAGAGACAGACACACACACAGACAGACAGAGAGAAGGACAGTGTGTGTATGTGTGTGTGTGTGTGTGTGTGTGTGTGTGTGTGTGTGTGTGTGTGTGTGTGTGTGTGAGAGAGAGAGAGAGAGTGAAAGAGAGAGAGAGCGAGAGAGAGATAGAGAACAGCAGTCCTTTTCATAGGTAAGTTGTTATAACAGTGTATGTCTCCCTGTTCAGAGATAGAGAAAAAGAGAGAGAGAGAGAGAGAGCGAGAGAGAGAGAGAGAAAGAGCGAGAGGACGAAAGTGGAAGACGGAGAGATGAGTGAGAATAACTGAGTGGGTGAAAGTAAGAGTGAATAGGAGGTAGAGAGTACAAGAGCAAAGATGTGTTTTGTTCGGTTCGGCTCTCTTCTCCTTGCACATCGCAGAGTGCAGGCACACCAGATCATGGACAGATCTGCCCATGGCCACTGACAAACCGACACAAACCGACACAAACCGACAGGTATGTCAGGGCCAGTTCAATGTTAGCCTCCCCTTATTTTGGCTGCGTGGTTACTGTGTATGAATTTCTGCCCCTTTTTAAGTAGACTGCATTTAATCAAGAGTTTAATAAGTTTTTCATTTTAATAAGTTCTTCCTTTTTTTTTAAAAAAAATTTCCACGTTTTTTTTCCACATTGTTCCCTTGGTGCATCTTTTTTTTTTAGCCCAGTGTGAGAAAAAACACACTATTGCTGCTTCTTTGTAAGAGGACATAGAGAATTTGCGCAGTATTCAGTAAGCTTTTTTTTCCCCCAGCCCTTGAACATCAGTTATACTGTAAAGAAAATGCTATGCCTAAAGGATGTGCAAAGTAACAGTAGGGGTGGGGATGATCCTGGTGTGTGTGTGTGAGTCACTGAGTTTCTGTGTGTGTGTGTGTTTGTGTGTGTGTGTGTGTGTGTGTGTGTGTGGCTGGCTGAATGTCCTGCTTAATTAAACTGAGTTTAGTGGAGCGAGTGGACACCCTTGCTCCTCACTCTCAATGGCTTTAATGTGCCCTAATGAGCCCAAGAGTCTGACCCACAACGAACACACACACACACACACACACACACACACACACACACACACACACCCTGTCTCTCTCTCTCTCCCTCTCTCTCTCTCTCTCTCTCTCTCTCTCTCTATCTCCCCCTCTCTGTCTTTCCCTCTTTCCCTCTTTCTCTCTCTTACTGTCTCTGCTCCTTGGTTTTTTCTCTGTAGATTATTGACGCACTAAGCCCAAAGCTGCAGACATGATCAATTTTCTTTCCCTTAATCAAAGGCAGTGTCTACACTTTTTATAATCCTTTTATGTGGCAGGCAAACAAAAACCAAGTGCACTCAGGTAGAATGATGACCATGACAAGGTGACCACCATTTGATGGCCCGATATTTCTGAAGCATATTGCAGGTAATAATATACTTTTAAGCGACCTTGATGATTTAAGACTTCTCATTCATGAGATGTCTGACTGGATGCTCCCAAAATGCATCAGTGAAAATCAACATGGAGATGATGACAGCCGGTAAGCCGAGAGAGAATGTTGGGTAATCCTTTACCTCCCAGGATGAAAAAAATGCTGAGTAACACACTGGGATTAAGACAGGGAAGTTTTTTTTTTGGGTTCAGCCATTCTACGTCGGCACTTCCGAGCCGGAATGTGCCGGAATGTGCCACCATGCGTGTAATCCAGCCCCTCATTAAGAAGCATGCAGGGCGGGGGGCATGGGCGGTGGGGGGGGTGGGGTTTGGGGCTTGAAGGGAATGGGGCCAAAGTTGAACCCAAGCACATTGGATTGGACGGGACTCACCGAAGCAGCAATGCCCCACGGAGGCGTGAGGACAGGGGTGGGGGGGTGAGCTGAATGCGCAACACCTTCCTCCAGGATTTGTCATCTGCTGCCCCCTTTTCTCCGCACATTTCACAGCGAGAGAGAGAGAGAGAAAAGAGAAAGAGTTAGTGTGTGTGTGTGTGTAAGACTAAGAGAGAGAGACAGTAAGAGACTGAGAGAGAGAGAGAGAGATACAAAGTAAGACAGAGAGAGAGAGAGAGGAAGAGAGGAAGAGAGGAAGAGACTAAGAGAAAGAAAGAGAGAGAGAGGCATGACTCTAAAGACTTGTGAAAGTGGTTTTTGGATAGAGGGCAGAGTCCCTATCAGCCATCCGGGAACAGACTGAGCTCCTTTCTCTGGTGCAGACTCATTGCTCAAGATAAGGCAGAAATAAAGACATTTTGAAAGAGATTTTAAAAGAAAGACAGACAGAGAGAGAGAGAGAGTGTAAGGGAAGAAAACAACAGGCTAGAGGGGGAATGCAGAACAAAGAAAGAGGGAGAGATAAGACACAGACAGAAAAAGAGAAGAGAAATAATGACAAGAAGAAAGAGAGCACACACACTACTGGGCTGTGTTGCTCCTCTCCTCCTCTGTACTCCTCCCTTCAGCTGGATGAAGGGAGTTTCCCCGGCTCCTTAAACGCATCCTGCATAATGAATGAAATAAAGGAGGTGATTACATTACTTTAATTTGCTGATGTTCATCATGCTGGGCGGAGGGACCACCGGAGAGGCACAATGGTGGACATCAATCCAGCCCTGGCTGGACTGGACGGCCTCGACAAATCATGCCGGCCCTGGTCGGTGGAGAGCTCCTGGGAAGAGGGCATTGGTTCCCCTCCAGAATACTTAGAGGTTACTGGCTGGCTGGCTGGGAAGGCTCCCCTCTTCGCGCTAAACAAAGACTCTAGGACACACTCAACCTTGCTGTGTGTGTGTGTGTGTGTGTGTGTGTGTGTGTGTGTGTGTGTGTGTGTGTGTGTGATTCTTAAGTACCAGTTAGTGGGTTTTGAAAAGGGCACCAGTGGCTATTTGGCCACATTGTGTGTATGTGTGTGTGTGTGTGTGTGGGGAGAGGGTGTTGGGGGGCGAAAAACTGTAAGCCTCCTCAAAGACGTTTTCCTCCAAGTCAGAAAAGAGCAAGAGCTGGAGTGGAAACAACTTGTAAAAGAAAGAGAGAGAGAGAGAGAGAGAGAGAGAGAGAGAGAGAGAGAGAGAGAGAGAGAGAGAGAGAGAGAGAAGTGCCTTTTAACAGCAGTGTTTTCATGCCCTAGTAATCAACAAAACAAGCTTTTACACAACAACAGGGGTGTATTTAAATCCAATAAATTGGTACAAGAATAAACATTTCAAGCATTTCATACAAGCAAGAGGAAAGTGAGAGAAAGGAAAATGGGGGAATGACTGTGGCCTCTGTTCAACGTAGGAGAAGCAGGTGGTAGGGTGATATCAGAGATGCTTTAATAGGAGGAGACACCTCAGTTATTAACCGTCCATAAAAAACAGCATGGGGAAACCTTGTAACAACAAGACGGTGGCCATCTGTATACAGTATATTCTGCCTCATATCTGCTACAGAAAACCAGTTATCTGCTGAACTGTACAAAATTGTGTTCTAATCATCTTGCTATGTTGTGCTGTTCTGTGTTGCACTCGAAACCGCTTACCAACATGTGTGCAGTTCAAAATAACCCATTAGGAAAAAAAGGCTTGTAAAGCTTTATTTTTGATGCAGAACTGCTACACATTTGCAACAAATGTTTCGTAGTGCTCAGAAAGGATACGAACCTCTCCTCCTCTAGTTCGATAAGGTCCTGCTCTTGTTAACCTAAAATAGCTCCCTGAAGGTGTCACCAAGATGGCCGCCGACTGACTGAACAGACTTGTTGAGAAGGACTTTGGTGATATGACAGAATGGAGGACATGCCGAAGCTGTGTGCAACAGGGCCGGATAAGGGCCTGGAACGGAACCTGTGCACGGAACCTGTGGCCATGGAGAGACGGGCGGGGGGAGCTGTGTGCTCTGTGAGCCAATGCTGCTGAATGTCTCAGCTGTTGGATGGGGTTGGCAGTCAGCGAGCTGTCGGATGCAATCAGAGCATTAAGACAATGGGCCTGGAACATCAGGGCCCTGCGTCTCAATAGGACAGTGAATATGAGATGTTCTCTCTCTGTCTTCATCTCTCTCTCACTCTCTCTCTGTCTCTCTGTTTCTCTCTCTCTCACTCTCTCTCTCTCTGCCCATATTTCTTTCCCTCTTCTTATAGCCTCCTCTCTGACCACTTCCTCCCTTCTACAATTCCTTCTTTTTTTTCACCGCTGCTATCTGTCTTTCCCCTCTGTGCTTATTCTGTTTCTGTCTGTTGTCTGCTTTTCTTTCTCTTGCTCGCTCGCTCTCTCTCTCTGTCTGTCTTTTTTGTGTTGTCTCCTTGTGAGTCATCGCTTGTTACCAAATCCTTCCATGGACATCTTCATAAAATGGAAAAAAAAAAAATGTAGCATATAAAAAAAAACACACAAAGAGAATAAAAAACATATTTTTTTTCCACCCCAAGAATAGCAACCATCCATTGTGGACAAACAAAAGGGCCAGCATGACCCAGTCATGCCTACTTGGCAGGCAGTGCCAACTACTGGGGCCTGCTTAGCTGGTGTGGTGCCAGTCCCAGTCCTGCTGAAAATAAGAGCCACTCGAGCCACTTTGTCTGGGCACAGACAGCCCCCCCCCCCCCCCCCCCCCCCCCCCCCCCCACCTCCCTCCTTTGGCACAGAAGTGGGCGCCGAGTGAAGAATGGCCACTGTTACCAGCCTTTAGTGGATCTCGCAGTGGCATCAGTAGGTTCGTCGCAAGGGCGGTAATTATTATTTCAAGTTCAACCACCACCACCCCCCCGTCCCGCCCCGTACCCCCCATTCCTCATCCCCATCCCCTCTAGGGGAAAGGTGCGATTAGGGTTTAATTTGGCTGTTTACGGTTAAGGACCGTGCTACTTTGTTGCAGTGGTGTTGGGACACTGTGTGGCTGTTTTTGTGATCAAAGTTTAAGCAGGGTTTTGTCATTACTGAAACTTTGGAGGGAAACCAGGTCCCACCCTGAATCTCATGTCATGTGCTTTCAATCTGTTGAAACACACACAAACACAGACACACACACACAGACAGATACACACATACACATACAGACAGACAGACAGACAGAGAGAGAGAGACACACACACACATGCACACACACACACACACACACACAGACACACACACACACACACACACACCTCCTCCTCACTTCTGTTTTCTGTCATTTAAACATTAACATTAACCACCCTGTCCCTCAGCTGTTTTGCAAATGTTTTTTTTTGTCTTTGCAAATATGACTAATATTATGACAGGACAGTAAAGTACTTTTAATCAGTTGTCAGGATGCACTGGACTGGACTTGGAAATTTCTCTGTCCACTTTCACTTCATCAACATTTCACCATGATTGTTATGAAGTCTGGAACAGTACAACGTTCCAGTCTGGAACAAAAGCCAGTTCTGAAGTCTTTTGAAATTAGCAGACAGATGTGTTTGTGTGTGTGTGTGTGTGTGTGTGTGTGTGTGTGTGTGTGTGTGTGTGTGTGTGTGTGTGTGAGTGTGTGCGTGCGTGCGTCTGTGTGTGTGTGTGTGTGTGTGTGTGTGTGTGTGTGTGTGTGTGTGTGCACGCACGCATGCGTGTGCGTCCGTTTGTGTGCGTGTGTTTACACAATGGTTTTGCCATTAAAAAAAATAAAACACAGCTTCCAAACCAACAGATGTTTTCCATGACCTCAGCATAACCCGCTGCCTCTCTAATGCCACGATACCTCCGTCTCCATCTGCTGTCTCCCCCCACAACAGGCAACACCATCGCCCAGCTGACCGACGTGAGCACCCTGGAGCAGCCGGAGTCGGACGCACGCAGCACGGTGTTCAGCGACCGCACGGCCATGGTCAAGGCGGCACGCATGCTCCTGTCCTCCGTCACCAAGGTGCTGGTGCTGGCCGACCGCATCGTCATCAAACAGATCATCACCTCACGGAACAAGGTGAGCTAGGGCTCTCCTCTCCTCCGAAATGTTCACTCAACTCATTCAACTCATTGCATTGATTATAGCACACTTCATACAATGCATACACATGCACACTCATTCAAGCACACTGCATAGGGTGTGAGTTAGTGTGTTTTCTTCCCTACATAGTGTACTATATAGTGAACAAGTAAACATATGGGATTCATAGTCAACAGTAGTATTTGACTTTAATATGCTGTATAAGGGGGATCCATTTTTAGACAGACTGTTCCTGTTACACACATGCACTCATTGAAATGAATACCAACATGAACAGCATAACGATTATTATATGCAAGAAGGTGTTGAATTACAGGTGACTGCTGGAATATTAACATGGAAAGGTGCATGCACTTACCAACTAAGTATGTGTGTTCATAAGCAGACAGGTAAACATGGACACACACACACGCGCGCACACACACATGCGCGCACACACACACACACACACACACACACACACACACGCACACACACGTGTGCACATACTCATAGTCACACTCATAGTCACAAATACTTTCTCAATCACCCAATCATTTCCCAATCACCAGTAATAGGCTAGTAGCCAAATACGATACACGACTGTTCAGGAATACAGGAAGAAAATGTATTAACACACACACACACACACACACACAGAGGCAATCAGGCAATCACAGAGGCACAGACAGACGCACTGTTTGCCACTGAGTCTCTCCAGAGTTTGCCGATGTTATCTGGGGCCAGGCGCACGGAGAGCACTTCTGCTTCTCTGGAGATAATTGACAGGAAGTAGTGCATTTACCTCGGCCAAGACTAGAGCCAATTCTTCCCCCCTTTTTTCTGCTGTTGTTGTCGTAGTACCTGATTTGGCAGTCTGAGAACTCAGAATGAGTTGAGAGAGAGAGAGATAGAGAAGACAGCAAAACAGAGACAGAGAGACAGAGAGAGAGAGACAGACAGACAGAGAGAGAGAGAGTGAAGACAGCAAAATAGAGAGAAAGAGAGAGAGAGGGAGAGGGAGAGACAGAGAGAGAGATGGAAGCAATCAAGGCTGGTTAGGCTGGTTTTGGACAGACGGTAGGCTGAGCATCCCTCCATTAAAGGAAAACAAAATTGAATTTTTCCCTCTGTCCCCTGTCCCTGTCTGATAACAACCAACCCACCCCACCTCTTCATTCTCTCCCTCTCTCTCTCTCTCTCTCTCTCTCTGTCTCTCTCTCCCTCTCTCACACACACTAATGCTAATGCATTGTCTAAATTATCTCAAGTTTAGTCCGTTTATTTGTTTATCCGTAGCATATGGTGCTGTGTCTGGTGCCACCGCGGGGAGTCGGGGACTTTTGTCAACTTCTTTAAGAAATGTTTCTTGAACACTCCACCCTCTCATAATTAAGAGTAATAACTAATTAATCTTAGCTTGTATTTGTGTTTTGATGACTCCATAGCACTGTCTGTTGTGATAGTGTGTGAATAATGGAGTCGTGACATCACCAGGAATGCTAATTGCAGTGCAACCAAGCTAATCTTTGAACAGCAGCATGAAAGACACCAAACTGTTTGGGTGGCTTCATGCTGGTAGCTCTAGCTTTTGTGTCTCAACTGCAGCCTGTCCTTGGATTATGTCATCCTTCCTCGTGTTTTTCTGTCTCTTGGTTTGAATATTTATCTTTCTCAGAGATTTTCACACATACATCCTGCCCGCGTGTATACATGCACACACACACAACCACATACACAAGGTATCCCAGGCATTAGCAGAAAATCTGATTGCAGACAGCAGGAGTTTGATTTGTTGGTAAACAGCTTCAGGGCATTATTGCTAAAGCCCTCAGGCTGACAGACCAAACCATCGCATGACTAGATGGTGGTTGCTCCCTGTTCACCAACCCCATGGTTGAACTCCACACCAGCCTTCCTCTGTGCTCTCCACATTCCCCTCTCTCATACAAGCCCAGTTCTCTGAGTAGCGGCCCTCTTCCTCAAGAGTTCAACCTACTCACGTGTGGCATTGCATTCTTTAGAGACTTGAGTGGGATTTAATCAAGGCTTTAGTGGATTTGTTTACAGCTAACGGGAACTAAAGGGCAGCCCATGACTGTTCATACTGTAAACACACTCTCTAATTTATGAGGGAGTGAAGAAGTTATAGAAGAAGTTGTATCAAGATAATATGGCTTTGGAAATAGTTATGGAGTTGGTAATGTAGTGGCAGCTCCTTCTAGCTCTGCATGCCACTAATGGTAATAGCAACCAGTGCGTGCGGTCAGAAAACCGTATCACCCCCACACGACCTTTTAAATGAGAAATCATGACATATACTAAACTGTATCTCACGCACATTCCGACTAGTGATTAAACACATACCCTACACAACAATGAACTAATACTTCTTCCTTTATGAATTTACACATTAACAAAGTAATTATGTTTTAAATTATTTAAATACGTTTCTCAGTATGGCTATTACAGGTAATTTAGTAATGTCAAGCTTGGCAGGGTCAAATAAAGGCTGAATGCCCACCACAAATTAGACAAATCAGCACACAAACAAAGTGGGTTGGAGTAAACTCACAACTGCAGTGCATCTTTAACTATCTTTTAATTTAGACACACACATGTAAAAGGTAATGCTCACTAATGGGCATGCATTAACTGACCATATGTGACTGCAGGAATACAGGCAAAATGATAACTAAGTAATATATTTGAGTCATGATTTGTTAAAAGTAGACAAAAGCAGGTTTGCATTCAACTTGACAGTGCGTTTTTTGTAGTTATTTTAGTTATTTGACTGGGAAATCTGCATCCATCTACATGGTCTAGCTGACAGCTGATGCTGATGCATCTCCTGAAGCCAAATTACTGCTAAAGGGTTAATTAAGAAGGTTAAATGGAAACCTGATTATTGTCACAATGTACACAACTGTCACAACTGTTGTCTTTGACCTCTGACCCCTCTCTGTGGCTCTGTGTCTTAGGTGCTGGTGACACTGGACCAGCTGGAGCGGGTCACCACCTTCCAGGAGTTTGTGCAGATCTTCAGCCAGTTCGGCAATGAGATGGTGGAGTTCGCTCACCTCACAGGAGACCGACAGAATGTGAGGACCCCCACCCCACACGCACCAAACACACACACACACCCATTCCCCACCCAGTCCACTTGTTATCCTAATTAGCCTCTTCTTATCATCCTCATTCATGTCTTGCTACTTCTGTCAGTTATATGCTAGTGTTAGCACATCATTGAGTTCCCATAACCACCCCCCCCGCCTCACACACACACACACACACACACACACTGCAGGTGCTGTCCATACCTCGTAGCACATGAATTGAAATTCTTCCACACTCCAGAGTCTGTCCTTGTTTATGCCTCTGACCTTCTCCTCATCAACCAGGTGCACTAACAAAGACCGATAGATAAAACGGAATAAGTTTCTCTGGCCCATTTTTATGTAGTTTCTCTAAAGTTGAAAGTGAACCGAAAGGATTAGGAAAAAAATATGTAATATCCTGCTCTCGTTCCTTCATGTTCCATCTCAGTAAGCATCAGGCTGTGCAACAAAAGGTTGAAGCCTAAGAATCGTGCCAAGCTCTTCCTCTCCTCTCCTCTCCTCTCCTCTCACCCCGTCTCTCTCCATCTATCTCTACCTCCCTCCCTCCCTCCCTCGTCACGTCTCTTTTCTCCCCCCCTCCGTACAGGCGCAAAGCGCCCCGTGAATGTGCAGGCTCTGTCTATTGAGGCGTACATGCGGGGGGAAATATAATAACAGATAATCATATCTCCTTTGTAATCCATGGCCCACAGCCCAGAGATAGAGGACAGCTCAGCTACTCCCTAAGTCACGCACAGGCACACACACACACACACACACTGAAAGATACACACTAAAACACACACATAAACACACATATGCAAACACACACACACACACACACACATACACACACACACAGACTAACACACCCATACACACTGACACACACAGACACTAACACACACATACACAACCACACACACAAACACACACACCACACCAATACCCAATACCACTGACAATAACAATCCACCCCCTCACCCCCCCAGATATCTTACCTAGGCTCCCCTGGATGTCTCCCAATAGATCCTTGACTGGCATTGAGTCCTGCTCTATCGGCACTTTTGAGTTACTGTGCCAGGGTACTCAATGACTTTGAGCCCCCTGGCAGCCGCCAGATCCGTACTCCTTTGGGGGGGATACAGTATCTATCAACGCATCTCAATCCAGGTTAAAGGCTCTGGTGTTGGGCTTGCCCAAGGACAGACTAGTGCCTCAGGGTCTATGCCTTTGTGTGTAAACCCTCTGACCTACTCTCCCTTGTTGTTGTTGTTGCTGTTGTTGTCATTGTCCTTATTGTTGTTGTTGCTGCTGTTGTGGTCATCGTTCTTTCCTTGCTTTCTTTCCTGTGGTCAGGACCTGAAGGACGAGAAGAAGAAGGCTCGGATGGCGGCTGCCCGCGCCGTTCTGGAGAAGTGCACCATGATGCTCCTGACAGCATCCAAGGTCAGGGACACAGTGATGACATGGGGAGGTCACAACAGCGCCACCTGCTGTTAGAGTTCTATGGGTGCATAACATGGAATTTGGAGTTTAGGTTATGAGAAATATAAAAACCAAAGGGTATTACATCATTACATTACATTAGACTTAGCTGATGCTCTTATCAGTGACTTACAGTTTTTTAGGTACAGGGTTTCAGTTACAGCAATGTGGGGTTAGATGCCTTGCTCAAGGGCACT
>CM059283.1:20607254-20649754 GCA_030347295.1 Setipinna tenuifilis
CAGCGGCCATTATACTTTTTTAGTGGCCATTATACAAAAATATTTGACCTCCGAATGTTGGAGTGGGCCATTCAAAGTCACTGGACATTCATCAGCATTCTAAAGATCTGTATAAAAAGTACTGTGAAGCACACAAGAGGTAAATGCAAGCTCTTCAATTTAGACATTGTCCCTGAACCTGGCCCCCACCCCCTAGAATCTCTCCCCTCCTCTTCTCTCTCTCTCTCTCTCTCTGTGTCTCTCTCTCTCTCTCTTTCTCTCCCAATTCAGTTCGGGTCAATTTAAGTGAGCTTTATTGGCATTACAAATAGTTCATTCTATTGCCAAAGCATAACATCCAAACAGTACAGTAGTATGATGAACATACATGTATCCATGACATTTATACATTTAAACAAAAAGGGTAAGTATGTGTGTATATGTGTGTGTGTGTGTATGTGTGAGTGTGAGTATGTGTTCTTATGGGGTTTGTGTGTGTGAATGATGATGTGTTGATGATGTGACGATGGCATTCAGTGACATATTTGGCAGCAAGAGCTGCTCTCTGTCCTTGCTGTCCAAGTAAGACAGACAGTAATTCTCGTTCACACAGATTTTGGAATCCTTGGATTAGCTGTCTGACTCTATCAAAGTATTTCTTCCTTTATATCTGAATATTTCTCATTTTTGTACAGTGACCACATACGCTTTGTTCTCTCGGCAACCATGATTGCCTTAGTCTACCTTTTCCTACGGTGAGGCTGTGGTCACTGAGTCTGTATTTGGTCAGGATCTGCAACTGCTTTGTATCTCTGACAGTAAAGAGATATTCAACTCTCTCTTGCTCTCCTTTTCTCTTTTCTTCTCTCTTTCTCTCCCTCTCCCTCTCCATTTCTCTCTCAACAAGAGAGGAGGATATATTATGTATTCTTGTCACTTGTATATCTTATGTGGATGTGTAGATAGGATGTCTAAATTTGATGGGTCGATGTTTTTTGTCCAGTTTCTGAACAACTGTTCACTGCTCTAGCACTACATTGTGAACTCGTACTTCAGCAACCTCTGCTTCCTCTTCTGCTTGCAAGAACATCATGTTCTTAGGGAACTGTTTGCCTCGAAAATGCATTTAATTTTTTTTTCAATATAGCTGTGTCTCTCATCGAGTTAATAAATGTTAAGGTCAGTGTGTTCATAATTGAAGGGGCCATCTGTGGAGGCTACAAACAGAATGATACTTCGAGGTTCTTTTGCATTTGATTCACACTGGCCTTGGTTAAGGTGCATTGAACAGGTTTCGGTACTGTACACTGCTTTCAGATATATCTCATTATTGAAGCTGGTCAAGGCATGGAGGACTTTCACTGTTTGCCCAGTGAAAAGGCTACATTGACTGCTTTCATTTCTCACCTTACTTTACCTTCACTGAGTTCAATTTACCCCTCAGCAAGTTGCTCGGCTTGAGAGAGAGAAAGAGAGAGTGAACAGGTCACCTTGACATTTTCAAAAGACACAGAAATAGAGAGAAAAGAGAAAAAGAAGGGAAAAAACTTCAACATCTCCCTTTTAGCTGGACATGACGCACCAACTCTTAGAAAAAAGGTGTTGACGACTGTGACGGCATCTTTTCTTTTCTCCCTCCCTTCCTCCCTCCCTCCCTTCCTCTCTCTCTCCCCCTCCCACCCTCTCTCTATCCCTCTGTTTCCCCTCCATCACCCTCTTTCTCTTGCTCTCTCTCTCTCTTATCCCTCCTTTTCTTGTCTTTCATCTGTTTAGGTTAGACTTCTAATAAATGATTAACCCCTCTGTCCTAGAGCAGTGGGGGAGCTACTGCAAAGTTTTAGGTGTTGCGTGTTCTTTCTTTTTCTTTTTTTTTTTTACCCCGAACACTCTGGCAGACCTGCTTATTTTCATCATCACAGAGGTGGCTCATTTGGAGCTAAGAGGTGCGTCCCAAGTTCAAAGCCTCAATCTGGCTGTCGGCAGGGTGCTGTTTTGACACCGCGCTGTAATCCTGTCTGAGAAGACACAACCCTCCCATCCACCCACCCGCCCGTCTCCTCAGTCTCCGGACGGTAGACATCTGGAGTGTTTTTTTTTTTTTTTAAAAAGCATCCATCAAGAAGTCCTACGATTCTAGTTTGTACCCTGTGAAAATACGGGAGGAAGATTGAGAGGCCAATATGGGCCAAAAAGTAATCTCGAGTAGCAAATTTTTGACAACAGTGTTCTCTGTCTCTGTCTCTCCCCCTCCCTCTCCATCTCTCTCTTGCTCTCTCTCTCTCTTCCTTTCACTTCCTCTCTCTTTTTCACACAATTTCCATGCCTCTTGCTTTGCCATTTTTTTTTCTCTCCTCTCTTTCTCTCTCTCCCTCCCTCCCTTTTTCATCATCTCTCACTCTTCATTTCACTTCCTCTCCCTTTTTCACACAATTTCCATGCCCCTTATTTTGCCATTTTTTTCTGTTTGTATTTCTTTCCTTCATCTTCTCTCTCTCTCTCTCTCTCTCTCTCCCTCTCTCTCTTTCTCTCCTTTTGCTGCAGCAGCAATCTGCCAAAGCCATGGAGGCCACGGAGGAAGTGGAGCTGGCCATTCTGAAAGCCTGTCAAAGTGTCGGCGAACTTCGGAAAGAGGTGAGTGGCCCTGTCCACACGCCCGAGGTGTGATCATGAGCCGTTTGAAGTGGGAAGCACTCAGTGCTCCTGTCCATCTTGTTCTCCCCCCTTTTTTCTGGCACATCTTCCCCTTTTTTCGATCTTTTTTTCTCTCTTTTTGCTCTTCTCCCCCTTTTTTTCTGGCACATCTTCCCCTTTTTTCGCTTTTTTTTCTCCTTTTTTGCCCTGTTTTATTACTCTTCCTCTTCTACCTTTTACCGTCTCTACACCTGTCATTTCATTGGATCCTTTTTTTCCCCCTTCAATGACTCTACCCGCTGTCTCCCTCTCTCACCTTTTCTCTCAGTAAAAGTGTTTCTTTCTTTTTCTTTTGCTCTTTGTCTTATCTAACAGTGTCTTTTCTGTACTGCTCGGCTCCCATCCACACTCTCTCTCTCATGTATCTGTCTTCGTCTTGTCTCTCTCTGTGTCCTTCTCGATTCCTTTTTCTCTCTGTGTTCTGCTCTCTGTCATTCTAATCATTATCTCTCTCTGTCTTTCTCCTTTTCAGTCTGTCTGTTTCCCTTCTCTCTCATTTCCCTGCTCGCTCTGCTTTGCTCTCTGCCGTGCTCATCATCTGTCTCCTTCAGTCCCTTTCTTTTTGTTTTCTACTTACCATGCTCATCTTTTCTCTTCTCTCCTCTCTCTCTCTCACACACTCACTCTCTCTCAATTCATTTAAATTCTTTTCTTTTCCTGCTCCACACTGCAATCTTCATAAACTTTCCCTCCTTCTCTCTCTTTCCCCCGTTGTCTCCCTCTACTCTTCTGTCTTTGTCTCTCTCTTTCTCTTACCTCTCACCCTGTGTTCTCTCTCTGCTCCTTCAGCTCCAAAAGATAGTGGTGGGCCAGGTGGTGGGCCTTTATCTTCTCTTTCTCTCTTTCTCTACCCTTCTTTCTTTCTTTCTGTCTCTCTCTCTCTGTCTTTGTCTATCTCTCTCTCCCTCACTTTTCCACACCTCTCACCCTGTGTTCTCTCTGCTCCATAAGATAGTGGTGGACCAGGTGGTGGGCCTCTATCTTTCTCTCTCTCTCTCTCTCTCTCTCCCTCTCCATCTCTATCTCTCTCTCCCTTGCTTTTCCACCCCTCTCACCCTGTGTTCTCTCTGCTCCCTCAGCTGCATAAGATAGCGGTGGGGCGGGCCACGGAGCTGCTGAAGCACCACTCGGAGCACCTGGCCCTGCATGCCCTGAAGGCGGGGGGCGGCGAGGGCAACCTGGAGGCCGTGGCCGAGTACGCCCGCACCCTGTCTGAGCAGAAGGAGCAGCTGGTGGAGGTGAGGAGGAGGAGGTGGAGGAGCAGGGGCGCTAGACGCATACATCTTTTTACCACATACACATACAGACAGTATACACACACACATTTACATACACCCTCACACCCACATACACACACACATGCACACACATATACACACACACACACACACACACACACACACACACACACACACACACATACATACATATATACATACATGGCCACACACACACATTAGGTTTTTACTTCTTTCCCTTCCCCAAGACATGTACCACCTGTCCAGGTTGCACACTTTGGAAATATTTGTAGGTTAAAGGTAAACCTTCACACTTTTCTCACAGCTAGACAGAGGGGAACAACTTGAATACACTTGGCTGAAGGAAGCACAATCTTAGGTCGTGCCAGTATCGCTGGTTTATTGCTTAACAATCATTAAATTATTCACCCCAGTGCTTGATCTTCTCACTGACATAGCAAACATTAAGCAAATATAAATGGAATATAAATGATGTTATAAAAGGACCTTGTAAAAGGACTTGTATTACCTCTCAACCCTGGTTGGTAAATTGTGTCACTGAATCACTGATACTACCCTCAGGATTTACTTTACATTACTGTGTCATATAAAAATTATGTTCCATTAAGATTTACAAACTTTATCGGTATATTCATGTCATAAGATGAGCATCTCACCTAGGTATATGTGTGTGTGTGTGTGTGTGTGTGTGTGTGGTGGTTGCAGACATGTCGGCTGTTGTGTCACGTCTCTGGTACAGAGCCTCTGGAGATCACCTGCATCCACGCCGAGGAGACCTTCCACGTCATCGGGCCCCAGGTACCCACCTCCACAACCCCCCACCAACCCCCCACCAACTGCCCAGAACACCTCCAACTGTTACGGCTGTGTGTGTTCCCAGTGCTGCTTGTCCTTCTGCCCTCTTCATTAACTCTATTGGTAAATCTATTGATTGGAAGAACCTGGCCATGCAGTCAAGCACTGCTTAAAAGATCCTGGTTCATGCTGCTGGGGAAAAGCTTCTGGTGTGGGACTGCTGGCTGCCTCTCAGCCTGGGATTTTTGTGCCATCATGATTTGAACTTTTGTGTTGTTCAGTGTCCAGTGTTTTGTTTAGATGTGAATAAGTCCCACTGATTGGGTACATTTTAAGGTTGTGTTTGTTAGTACTTGGGTCAGTGGTGAGTTTGTTGTTCGTCCCAGTAGTACCATCCAAGGGACACCCTCTCCAAAACCCCCATGACCTACACCCACACTCTCCCTATTGCAACCCTCTACCAACCTCTACTCTCCTCACCACACTGGCTCAGCCTCTCGTCCTCAATCAACCCCAACCCTCTCTCTGGCTCTCCCTCCAGCCAGACGCCTTGGCACACCCGATCAACCTCCTCCACTCCCTTTCTGCTACACATCACCTCCCAGTAACCCCACACTCAGCGGACAGACGAACATTTATCCCGCCATTAGCCTAGCAATGACAGCCTTCCTCCTCCCTCAGGCCCTGGCGCTTTCCCTCGGCCCTAAAAGAGGAGTGTCTGGCAATTATGTTCAGTCCCATGCTCCATTGGTGCTTGGGATTATTCGGCAGGGGGGTAGGGGTGGGGGGTGGTTGGGAATGGGGATGACCCTGCGCAGTGCTCAGGGTGACATCTCCTGGTAATGACTGAGCCCAAAGGTCGACCAATCAATAGAGCCGATGTGCGGTCTACACACACACACACACCCACGCACACACATGCACACACACACACAAACACGCAGTCATGAGTTTGTGTTAATAATCTCTCTCCCATCAATAATTAAAAGTGCTCCGGGCGTGAACAGAACCCAGCTGATTATTTTTCCTCTGCCTGTGAGGAAGGCAGTGCGTCTCTAGTGAGATGAGCCTTTCTGAATTGTGCTTGCTAACTACGTTGTCATGTCATGAAGAGGAAAGATGTTGTCATGTCATGAAGAGGAAAGATGACCATTACCCAGAATTGGTTACAAGTCACACTTGAAAAATAATATGTTAAGGTTTTGCTTGCTCCCTGATGCCCTTGTGCTGATTTCTATTTCTTTCTTCCTTTCTTCCTTCCTTCCTTACTTCCTTCCATCATTCATTCTTTTCTTTCCTTCCTTCTCTTGCCCAGATCGTTTCGGCAGCACAGACCCTGGCTCTGCATCCCTCCAGCAAGATCGCCAAAGAGAACTTGGACGTGTTCTGCGAGGCCTGGGAGTCTCAGCTGTGCGACATGGCCGTGCTACTGCGGGAGATCAATGACGTGTTCGAAGGCCGCAGAGGTACCATCTTCCCCCAGTATCCCCTTAACTTACCACAGCATCTCCTTAACTCCCCCCAGTATCTCCTTAACTTCCCCTAGCATCTCCTTAACTAACCCCCAGTATCTCCTTAACTCCCCCAGTATCTCCTTAACTTCCCCCAGTATCTCCTTAACTTTTGTGCTTTGGTGCCAGTTGAACTGGTGCAGTGCGTACCAGCTACCGCAGCTACTGATTATTATGGTGGGCATATACATCTGCTCCACAGCAATGTTTTTTTCCGTTGTTGATTCAGTATGAAAATAACAGTGCCGGTTATAACACGATAACAGTTGTAACCTCAGCATGCTGCTATCACCATAGGGGAATGGTAGACATTCTCCCTGCTTGATTTTCTGATTGTATTGCAGAACAAAAGTAAACAATGGCAGGCAATAGGTAAATGACACAGCAGATAGACTCTCCACTTTAAAAGGGAGAAGGGCATGGCCTTATGGCACACTGTGGGACTGGTAGAGCAGGTGTTCGTGCAAATCAGAATCCCCTCATCCCTAAGCAATTTTGTGTTTTTTATTGAGTCTGGGGTGATACTTCATATATAACTTACGGGACATGCCCCATCTGCCCACCCCAATCTACAAAAAAACCTACCTACCCCCTTTTTTACATAGTGCAGTGTTTAAATTTATCTATTCTGTGCCATGCTTTGAGGTATTGCGAAGAAGCAATAAGTATGGCTCTCCTCACATGCCTTTTCAGCTCAATCCCCCACAGACAACAGATTTTCATTCTCCTCGTTTTGTTGTCAGCTACGGGTGAATGCCATCTTCTGTTATTTAATATGAAGTGTTTTGCACAGTTTTGCAAGTGCTGACCTTCAGAAAACTGATTCACAAACATATCTCATTCTAGGAGATAAGAAAGCCTACTTATCACTCCCCAGACCCGGGGTGAGTATCTTTTTTCTTTATTTCATCCGAAGAGAAGCGTCTCATATTTGTTTTGCATTTGTGTTGACTTGCTACCATCCATTACCACTGTAATCATAACCTCATATCCCACAGAAACATTCAGCCAACCTAAAGACTGCAAAAGCTGCTAAACTTGACTCTGAGGTAAAAACTCACAAACCCCAATATTACATATATATTACGTTATAACAACACATTACACTGTCACATTATAATACCTCATGTTCATAATAACAGTGCATGTTTGCCATATTATCATCCCATGTGAGTAACATAAATAATGGCATACGTCATGTCTTAGATACACTTCATTTTAGTGTCCCAATTAGATACTGTGTAGAGTGTGTAACAGTATATAACATTATGTATCCACACTGTACAATATGGGTTAGGGTTAACGTTAGGTATGGACAGTGTAAGTACATAATATTACACACTGTTACATGTAGATACAATAAAAAAGGTGTTTCCCATGTCTGCATGCCTGCATGTCGGAATTCCGCCCTACTGTTAAGTGACTGAAGATGCTGCTTGAAGGCTGGGTCCACCCCCTGTCCTGTGCCACAGGCTTTTCATGCATTCCACATTTCCCACACTGACTGTCTCCATCAGTGCTTCTCTTGTGTAGTGGATTAAACCTTATTTAGCTAATGAAGAGTATCCTTGAGGGAGCCAGTCAGGTGTGGCAGAGCCGGGATGAATGGAATTTAAAGGCATGCGGAATGAACTACAGAATGACTCTTTTAGGAGGTCCTTCAGACTGACACACATTTTTTACTAGGTACTTAGTTGTTTCCAGAAGAAAAAGTTGGGCCTGGCTTTTTTTAATAAAGCTAAGAGATTTTTGAAGATGGAGAATAGGTAAATTGCTGTGTTTAGAAGTGTTCTTTTAAAATAAACTCTGTGTAGACCAAAGGTTTTGTCAATGCCCGGGTTTATGTGTAGGGACAGTTCTAATACTCCAACCAAAATGGCATGCTATGTTAAGCCATCTTAGTGATTTTCTTTTTTTTTTTTAAGGGATTTGCATGGGTCTTGCCAAGTGCCCCTGAGCACCCTTGTTGAAAGGCATTTGGCCATAAACTTGAAATCACCCAGCTATCAACATAGTCTTGCTTTTAGAAGAAAGCTTGACTTGTTTTCTGTAACAAAACACCCTTGATTGCATTTAAGTTGGAAATTTTGTTTCAAAAACAGTTGAGCTTTTAAGGTCATGTTTTTTAAGCAACAGGTCTCTGTGTAGCCGCAATGATTTGCCCACAGCTTAACTTTAAAAAAAAAGTCTGTAAGTCTGTAACCCGGCAACAAAAAACTTTGTAAATACTCAGACTTTAAAAAGACAAGTGACGCATGTTGCTTTTTAAGAGGTGAAAGAAACCAGTCAATGGTTTTGAAGGGTGCAGACAGCTAAATGAGCAAGGGTCCTTGAGGGTGTTGAAGTGAAAACAAAGCTTGTGCCAAGGTACTGGCTGAAATGCTTACCTTTGTGACACTTGTCCCCCCTGTGACTCTCAGGAGCAGACCACTATAGCCAAGCTGGGCCTGGAGCTTCGTCTGCTGACCTCAGATGTGGACTCTGAGGTGGAGAGATGGGAAGACCAGGAGCACGACATCGCCCGTCACAGCCAAACCATCTCCAGCATGGCATACTCCATGTACCTCTTCACCAGGTAGGCATGATCTATACAAGAGCAAAGGTGGCAATCCCGGTTTGACACCTTTAGTAAAGTAAAAAACCCTACTACAAATTTGATCCAACCAGCTTTGAATCAACTAATGAGCATTCAAGGCAGGTAGATCAGCTACTCACCTGTCACCTGTGTTAAAAGGAAAATGGTAGGATTTTTATTGTAGTGGTAGTGGTAGGGTTTTTATTTTCTGACACCACTGTACAAGAGAGTGCTGCACCAATACAACAGCATAGTTACCAGTACATACCTGCCGACACTCCTGTTCTTAACTGCTCAATCAATCAATTATACATCATATTTTCTTAGTCCCCTTCTTTATAGTGTCATTAATGGTTCAGGTAGACTGTTGACCTCAATCTTTGAAGATGTTGTATCTGAACTGATATCATGTCTTGCTGTGTCTTTTCAACTCTCTAGAGGAGAGGGGCTGCTGAAGACCACGCTGGACTTGTTCCACCAGGCAGAGGTGAGGCCAGCTCTCCATTACTCTGGCTGCTTCACTCATTCACACGTGTCATTAAGGGTGCTTGTGAAGTCAAATCAATATGTTATTAGCTGAAAAGGGGGGACTCATCGTTTGTCACAGTAGATAGGAGGACGTGGGCCTTCTGGGACCTCTTTAGTTAGGGAAATGTATGAAGTAGGTAGCAGGAATGACAGTTTATTTTCTGGTAGTGCATACACATCTCTCTCTCTCTCTGTTTCTCTCCTCCGTGTATGTGTGTGTATGTGTGTGCGAGCATGAGTGTGTTTGTGTGTGTGTGTGTGTGTGTGTGTGTTTGTGTGTATGGGTGCACACGTGTGTTAACAGGGTGTTCAGTGGATAATAAAGTCAGCCCCAATTTTTCCCTTTTCCCTGTTAATCAAGTAGCAAATGGTTGCTGCAGCACTTCTACTACATTGTCATTGTACACAGCCATTTTCTCTCGCCTCCCGTAATGAACACAAAATCTCATTTATTGGCCTTAGTCTGTTTCATCGTATGTGTTTCATTTTATGTATTAATAGAGCAATTACTATGCAGCGATTTCTACTCTCCAAGGACAATTTCCTTAATACCATCAGACACCCAGGGTTTTTTAGCCTAGGGAAATTGTATGGTTTTGTGTTATCTTAAATGTAATCACTGAGATTACACAGAATTGTTTCCCCTGTGTAAAGAGGAAAATGGAAAGGGGAATTCAAGACACGTTTGCACTAAACTTGTCCCGCCGGTGAACTTTATTTTGCCGCTGCCTTTCACGGTTCTAAACCCCCTAAGCTTTGTCCTGTTTTATGAGCGTGACGTGCGACATGGCTGCTTCGGTTTAGGCAGAGGGTTATACAATAATGTGAGCTAATCAGCTTTGTGTTCCTGCCCTCTCTCCACAGATTCTATCTGAACAAGGATTCCAATTGTGTTCACACCTGCACACCTTTGCTACACAGGTAAGAACAGACATTGAGCAGACCCAAATAAAGTGTCACCGAGCTTCTTCTCAGGGTCCTCCATCTTGACGCAATACGCAAAGCATCTCTCGTGTCTTGGTCCTTCTCTCTTTGTCTCTCTCTCGCGCTCTGTCTTTCTCTCATCCTGGGGTATAATTAAATGTCTCTCCTTGACGGCCGTTAATGATGGCCATCCATCTCTGGAGGGAGAGTGGAAGCGGTGGCTGTTTGTCGACCCCTTGGTTGGGCAGGGGCATGGGAGGCTAATGCTTAATCACAGTGCCCGGAACCTTAGAGCCACTCCTCTCTTGATTGATAACTGCGAGCAAACAAACTCTACCCGAGCAGTTTCCACTGTGTGCCCGCCCTCTCTGACCTATCTATGTGGCTTCCGACCAGCACATTAATCTTAAAAACACATCCATTATGAAAGGCCTGTTTGAAGATTATTACCCTTGATGTCACTTCTTGGGATTGTCGCTAACAGCTGGTGTTGCTGTTATTAGCCTTATAAGCAGGAAAATAAATGCCTTATTTTTGTTAAAGATGGGTTAAAAAGTGGAGTCCCTTTGATGATGCACAGCATTAAAATGTCAGTCACTGCTTTGCACCACAACAAATAACTTTAAAACGTATTCAGAGTTCTCCAGTCATCCCTGGGTTTAGTCCTAATGAAGTAACCCAACTGTTTGTTCTCCTTTGGTGATTGCACAGTAAGAATTTGGGAGGAGGATGGGTCAGAAAAGTCTCTTCAAAACTTTATTCCCATCTTATTATCGCTTGTGTGTTGGCCTCAGCTTGTGGATGAGGACAAGGCTGTGATCCTGTCGGAAACAGAGAAGCTTGCAGCCTCGAGTCAACAGCTCCAGATGGGGGCTAAGACTCCTGTCCAAGGCAAGAGCGCCACCTTTCTGAAGGTAATGTCTCTACAACTCTACTGCTCTATTTTGTGTCTCCACTTCTGTTGCTCTTATCTGCTAGTAGGTGAAGGTAGCTGCCCTCATATCATGGGCTTACACCTGCACATTACATTGCACCAGGAAAGTTAGCTGCCAGTTGTTCTGCTCAACAACACCTGGTGTTTTCCTGAGGGAAACATCTGTTGGGACCACTGGGCTAAGTAATATGTTAAATGAAAACAAATGGTTCACCCTCTTCCTGAAGTCACACATGCATCGTTGCACACATAGATATTAGCTTTGGTTGTTGCATCAATAAACCCCCCCCCCCATGCTAAAGTTAGCCTAATTAGTGAACCCACACCGTCAATCCGTAGCCCATCTGTGCAAAGGCGTGGACTTCATGACCTGACAGACTGAGAAACACATCAGACTGGTGAATGTGGAGCAACGGAAGCTCAGGGTGGCAGCATGGGGACTGATCTAATTTTGCAAACCCATCTTGTTAACATAAATAACAAGGGTGCCTCAGGAATACTGATGTGGATGTGTGTAGCAGATGTGCAGTAAGGGTCTGTGTGGGCCTGCAGCGTAAAGCATCCCCACTTAACCTGACCTACAGCATTTGACTAAGTACCCCAACTAAAGGCAGTCTGAAAATGACTGGATTTATTTTACCTGGAGGTAGTAGAGTGAAGGCTAAATATTTTAGATTCTGTTAGGCTACCTATTTGTATTCCTCGCAGTCCTTTGCCGAAAATATGTCCTCTTCTCTTTTCAGGTGGAACAATCAATACAAAACACCAAAGGAGTTATGACTGTGGTGGTCTTCCTTTTGCCAGTCTGTAATAAGCTCTTGAAAAAGGTAAAAGGTCTAAAAGCTTCCTTGTTTTGGGGTAATGCAGTTGCTTTCAAAGTGATATCTATATGCTGCTAATAGATCAGAGGACTAATTAGAGGTGGGCAATCTGGCTTTAAAGAGTAAAAGGCCAAATCACATATTTGTTTTAACTATCGACAAAACCATTTTATTATAATTACCACAACTCTTCAGCCAGACAGAATAGCTTATTTGGGAATTTACCTGTTAGGTGCGCAGGTAAAACCAATAAATGGCAGGACTTTTACCCTATGAAGTCTGGTTTACCCACCTCTGCTTTTAGTTAACAAATAAACCTCGTTTTAGGGTTTCAGCAATAGCAGAGGTAGTAAACTATTTTGTTCATTCTAGGCTGTAGTAGTCACAAATTACCAAATCCCAAAGATAGCTAAACATGTCTAAAGACATTTAAAAAGTTCAAAACTACTTTAAGGAACACTCCACTTTTTTGGGGAAATGGGCTCATTAGGCTCAATGGACTCCTTAGAGGTAAACAGTTCTGTTTTACTGTTTTTGGATAAATTCAGTCGGTCTCCAGATCTGGCATCTGCACTTTAGCTATTAGCTTAGCATAAATCGGTAAATCGCATTAGACCAGTTAGCATGCAGAGTCAAAGATAATGAAGTGCTGAAGTGCTATTGCCAGATGTGGAGACAGGCTAAATGGAATTTAAAAATGGTAAAACTCCACTGTTTAACTCTAAGGGAGTTGGAAAATGAGCCTATTTCCGAAAAAAGTGAAGGGTTCCTTTAAGTAATCAAGTAAAGTTAACATGGAGTTTTCCTTAGGTGACCATCTCTACTTTCTCTGTCTGACGGTTTCCTCAATGAGCAGCACAAGTCGGAGAGAAACAGCCTGGGCTCACCACAGGACTGGAGGGACAAGCAGCTGCCCACGCCAGTCAGGGAGGAAGCGGTCAATGGCAAGAGCAGCAACGGATTCGGGGTGAAGTCCCTGGAGCAGCACATGGCTGGCCTCACCTTCCTGGAGAGTAAATAGCTCCCACGAAGAGAAGCTTCCCCCTTACCCTTACCGTTACCCTTACCGACCCCCACCCCCAAACAAACTCCTTGTTCTCCCTCATCACAAGACCCTCTGGAGCATCTGTTTGACTGACCTGACCAGAGGGCATCACACACACACACACACACACACACACACACAGAGTGAGTGAGAGAGAGAGCAGATGGTAGTGCACTTGTCCACGGTGTGCCTCCTTCTGTACTGACGTTAATTTTGCAGAATTTAGAATTTGCATTTCACAGAATTCTCTGGCCTATTTGCCTCATTTCACATGTGCATGGAGCAAGAAGGACACAAACACACAATTACACACACGCACACACAAACACTACACATCAGTCTGTGCATGTCTTTCTGTATAAGCAGGCCTCTTGTTTACTGTGTCTTCATGCAAAAAAGCTGGTGTACTTTCAACCTCATAGGTATGACTGGGTTTTTCCATCACTTTTGACTGTGCTTACCAAAAGAAAAAAAACAAAAAAGCTAAATTTCAATTCACTGCACTGCAATGCAAATGACAGCGGCCTTCAAGACACTCAGACTAATTTATGCCACACTGTTACCAAATATGTATATTAAATTGGTCAATCATCAGTCAGTGCACTTGGCTTGCTAATAGGCTATAACATTAACTCCCCACTCATAACCCCAACTAACTGGGGACTGATTTTTGAATGATTGCCTTTTCAACGGCGGTTGAGTATTGTCATCAGAGTACGATAAGAAAATATATATTTTCAAAAAAAGAAAAAAAAAAGAATAATGATTCTGAAGGATGTGTTTCTTTGCCACAACAGTACGTTGACTGTGTTTCAATGTTGGGACATCAATCCCATTTTAAATGTATTTGTTATATGAGTTCCCAGTATGGACTGCCATGTAGGCCACTGTGATACATATGTTGTTGTACTTGAAACATAAAAAAAAGATGTCTATGGAAGTAATGTTTGGTACTTTAAAGAATATTCAAAATGGTTAGAATGAAGACCGAAAAGCTTTAGGATCGATAGACGTGTGCAGCTATGACACTGAGTACATTTCTCAGATGAAAAGAGCTAGTTTTGGACCACCAGTCCTTTTTGACAGTTTGAATGATTGCTAAGCCAACAGAAAAAAATCTAAATATATACATTATTTTTATTAAAGTATGGATGATTGTCATTTATTTATGTATTCTCAACAACAAAAAAATAAATATTCTGCTGTACAGTGTTGCCTGCTTGGATGAGCCAAGAACACGATTATAAGTCTGAACACAACAACCATTTGGAGTTATCAAAAGCTTTTATCTTTGACAACCTTCATCACACACTTTTCGGATGCTACAAAGGAGAAAAAAAAATGTCTTTGCCTGTCAAGGTTGTTTCCGCAAACAGCATATCTTTAAACAGATTTGTTTGTATTCAAGCAAAACTTTGACAAGCTTGTAAATTAATCGGCCAACAATAACAGCAGCAGCAAAGGTAGCTCACTATTGAAATGCAAAATTACATTTCAAGGCACAACACAATGTTATTTTAGTGTGAGCTAGCAAAAAAAGGAAATGAGGTTGTTGTTTGTTTTCCATGCCTTAGTATGCTATCCTATACATGGCATCTTTGATCAATTTGTGAATTCTTTATTGTGTGCCGTCTTGAAGTCCGCTGGCTTGCTGGACACCTTAAGCAAACCTGAAGAGTCAAAGACGTCAGTTCGCGTCCTTCTCTTCTTTCAGCACTTCAAAGGTGGGGCTGTCCGTACCACGGCAAACTGGGCAGCCGTCTCAACCCTCGTCAGCATGGTTCTGACTGCTGATTGGCTCGTTTGGAGATGACCTCCTCATACTGCTCCCTGTTTAGCAGTCCCTCCGTCACGCTTTTGCTCTCCTCAAACTTCGGCAAGATCACAGCAATGTAGCCTTCAGTGGAGGGCTGTTAAGATTTAAAGTGACGTGCACAAATAGCAAGTGACCCAAGTGGAGCAGAACTCAACTACACAATTTGACGGCATTATAAGGGTTACAAATGGAACTTTAAAATCCACCAAAGATCACTGGGAAAAAATACAAGAACATATGTATTTACCTTTTCTAGCAAGAGCTCAGGCCTTGTCAGGATGTCTTCATTCACTTCTACAAGGCGCCCTCTAATGCAGCTGTCAAGAGATGTGTGTTTATGGCATAGAGTAGGCATTGGTTAACTTGAATAGACAGAAGACTTTTCATATCTGTGATTTATGACAAGCAGCATAGACTTTTGTTTATTTCAGTTGAAGCTTCCAAAACACGTGCCAATTAGAATGTCAATGAGTAGTCAAGCATCACAAAGTTCAGTAATCTCTAGCCCAAGAGAAGCTACACATAAAAAAATATGTTTATGATGCATTCTGATAAGTTCATGAACATTCTACAAGCACCCTTCAAATGAAATGCATAAGCACCAACAAGAGTTACATGTCCTCCTTTAGTAATAATCTACTAAACACTGTTTGCCTACCTGAAAATAGTATACTCCTTTCCATCTGTGCAGGTGATTCTACATAATGGTGCATATTCAGTGAGAAACTGGCCTCCCTGAAAGGAACAAGCATCAATGTAAGATGGTTATGCATCTAATAAATGACTTGTCACTTCTGAACCCATTAGTACATGCAAGGACAGCTATTCATTCAGCCAGTATTTCTGCTCAATTCTTTACCAAATGGAGTTGACAGACATACGTACTCTCTTGGACTTTCCAGACACTTTATTGTTTAATCGACTGCAGCCAGCGCTGATCTGATAGTTGATGCTTTTGATTGACTGTCCATTCTGAAGGATGGGGTGGGTCTCCGCAAGGGTGATCACACAAATTCTGTGAAATAAAAAGCAGATGAACCAAAAATATGTGTGTGGCTACTTAAGAATTTCAATGAACGCCAGTGCCGTTTGACACAAATGTACACCATCATAAACCATACCACAATGGTTACTTTACTGAAGCTGGAGTATGTAGCTTCTGCTGTAGATGTTATTTATACAAATATTATTATAAGAAATATTACTGGGTGTAGTGCTACTGAAGTTTTCCGTAGAGGCCACCATTTCTTCCAAGTTATTGACAAATCATCATCCTACAAATAACCCACTATTTACCTGTTGGAGTGCTGTAAAATGCAGTGGTCCTCACATGCGTTTCCTTTCAGATCTAAAAGAAACAAATGTGTAGGCCAATAACCACGTTAAATGCAAAGTCATTCACACAAGTCACTCATAACACAGATTAACATACTAGAATGTCACCTCCTGAGGTCAGATACACAATACTACTAATTACCAATCGATAATTATCTTCACAAAACTCATACAAACAGCCTAGGGTTACCTGTTCTGTACCAACGTGTGTAATATCGGTCTATCACAGAGGGTGCCTCGTTTTGTTCTGATATTTCCATGTTGCAATAGCAACCGACCAAAGTCAACCTGCAGAATGACGCCCTGCACAGATCGAGAAAACGGTAACTACACAATTAAACTTTATATTGACAATTTTCGTTGATATATGTGGAAAAATACACGAGTGGTCCACAACCCGAATCAAGTGTTTTTCCTCGTGATTTTACAAGTTACTTCCCTGCAGTTGAACAGCTCTTTACTGCCATCTGCCGAAATGGAGTGAGCAGATGCAGACTTTTTTTTTGCCAATGACACGGTACATATTTACTGAAAATAACAGTTTTATTTACAAATGTGTTTTTTATTTAAACATACATTTCAACTTAAATTCTTTGACTAAGCACATATACAATATTTAGATCTATTTAAATAAGGAATTTAGGAAAGGTTCAAACTCAAGTTTCACTTGCCAAGTACAACAACTATTCGCTTGCGGGGCGTGTTTTTGTACTGTAAATGCCTGTAAAAATCGTATATTCATATGCTTGTGTGCTTTTTTGTTTCTTGAGAAAAGACAGGCCGTAAAACAATCACTATAAATCTAAAAAGTTCCCGGAACTGTAGAAGTCCGTCGCTGTTTCTTTCCTACAGTATTTCTGTTACACCAAAGAGCAATCCAAGATGGCAGCCCCCGTCATACAAACATGCCATGTCGCATGTTGTGCAAATCGAACTCCTAATGTTGTATCATGGAGTAAAAGAGGCTTAATTGCTTTCGGGACTTGTCATTCTGTTGCTCTGTATGACCCTCGGGTAATTACTCATTTTATGCGTCTGTTATTCTCGTAATATGAAGCATAACACTGACTCGTTGTAAGATGATGCCGCTTTTCTAACTCTAAGTTATACTTGCTTACATTTTGAAAGCCAAATAATAATCATATTATGATCTACATTCTTCCATTGTCAGGCTGTTGGATACGCGTTCTCTGCATTTACTAGGATTTCCTTAGGGTGGTTGAAATATGCACTCTTGCTACAGATGGCTAGCTCGTTTGTGTGTCTCGGCAATCGTGACGATAAATAAATTTAAGAACCCTCAAATGCTTATCTTCCTTATCACGCGTGTTTTTTTTCTTAGGAGAGAATTACAATTGGTATCCTGAATGGACATACTGCTCGAGTGAATACTGTTCAGTGGGTCCACCGTGAGGACTGTGGTGAGTTGACATATCAAATTGCATGCTTCAGCAGTTAGAACTCACGGAACGCTAACCTCAGTTGCCCTCAACATAATACTTATCTTTCATCACAGGTCCCGAAACAGAGTTGGTGTCAGGAGGGTCTGATAATAACCTGATAATATGGACGAATGTGGACGGGCAGGTGCGTAGCCTACAATCAAACAAACGATGGTGAACTTTAGTGAAGAGTTATGTTTTTTTCTGTCAAAACAAGACTGTCAAAGTACCAATGCAACTACAGTATTAGGATTAAACATTGATGTTCAATTGTATTCCCGTGTAGATTTGCTAATAGTTCAAACATTTTTTTTTTTCAGAAGGCTCGAAATTACATTTCTTTTTTATTTTACAATAAATTGTGGTTAGTCAACAGGTCCGTTGAAACATTAAAAATAGACAAAAGTCATGAACAACTCTAAAAGATACTGAAAACGAGAATGTCTAGTTTCATCAGTACAAGGTTAAATATTGTTGTTACTGTATAATATCACCAATAACAGAATACAAGACCTGTATCATCAGATATGTGGAATATTGATGGCATATTTAAGCATATATGTTGAAGTGAATATAACATTTTTTGACAGAAAACCTCCAAACTATATAAGTTACAGTTATTGTTAAAGTATATGTGAATTTTTTTTTGGTCTGAAATATATCCGGGGTAATTTGCCAGCTAAATAATATCACCTAGTTAAGCTTTCTTGCAGATTGATGCCATGATATTTTTAAGACATTGTAGCCTTTATGTCCAATAGCCTCAATATATGACTTAAATATGACTTCATACAAAATATTGTTACTAATCATGATACCCATGCAGATATTAAACACAATTGCATATTTTTAGTTGCATAAACTTGTATGTGGTAATGTCAGGCGCTTACCTTGACTTTGGAAGTACTATATTTCTATAGAAGGTTTTGCTATTATGGCAAAATTAGTGCATTAATAATTGTTTCAGTTGACTGCGAGGTTAAAGTACATTGTCTAATATTGTATATTTTTCCCTGCACATAGGTTCAGTCCTCAGTGAAGTGTATTGGACACACTGCCCCAGTGTGTGCTGTGGATGCTGTGTACCTGGAGAGCCCACAGTTGCTCATTGCCTCTGCGGCCTCAGACTCCACAGTGAAGCTGTGGCTCAGAGGAGAGGGAGGTGGAGATGGGAAAGGTAAGCTGTAGCAACTCAGCATGAGGCAACATTTCTTTTGAAAAAAGATGCTGAACAATCTGACAGTTGAGAAAAAAGGAGTGGAGTTAGGTTGCAGACTGTAAAATGTATAAAATTAGCATTTTGTTTGCTTAGTATATTGGTTCTAATTAGACAGGACAAGAAAAGGAAAAAAAGAAAAGGTATTTGGTAAAATCTGTGGTGAGAGGGACATGGCAACCTTTAAAAACAGCTCTGTGTAATGTGTTGTCTAGCCTGACACCTACTGGATACCAGAAGTAATAATATATATCCTTGAATTTGCATTTAATGGTTATGTGGTATGTGTCTATCTGTCTATAGTGTTCATATAGTGTAGTCATATTTATTATATCTCCTGCCATCTGACTATACTACTTGTATATTTTTTGGCCTGTTATGTGCTGTTTGATTGAGGGTTATAGAAACTGCTGTTTTTGTGTGGGTTGAGCTGATGTGAAAACTGATGTTTGTGTGTGGGTTGGGCCAATAGGCCGTCCTGTCTTGCATAGATCAACACTTAAAACGTCTCCAGTGCAATGTTGACTATTACATTACATTGTTTAGCATGACATTCCTTAGTGATAGTTTCCTGGATTCAGACATACAAAATAAGTATTTTGCCCTTTAAAATATTTTGCTGAAAACATTGTCCTACTTGCATAAACATGGGGGAGTGAATTTGAATGACTATTTTAGAAAAACTGTGTGTGTGTTTTTGCATATGTACCCTCACCTTCAGGGTTGGCCCTCTAATGTGTGTGTGTGTGTGTGTGTGTGTGTGTGTGTGTGTGTGTGTGTGTGTGTGTGTGTGTGTGTGTGTGTGTGTGTGTGTGTGTGTGTGTGTGTGTGTGTGTGTGTGTGTGTGTAGACAGACACATGTGGCATTCTGGTCCTCCTTCCCCTGGGTGACTGGGAAGAAAGCAACAAGCTTTGACAGATGTCATTATCAGTAACACAGTCAGAAAGCATAATAACGTGGCCCCTCTGCACCTACGACAAGCAATTAGGGATCAGGGGTTATAGGGTTCTGCATAATTGTTTGTCAGAGGAACTCGTAATGATTTTGTCAGACATTTCTTGACTTAATTGCAGCCTAAATGAATTTTTGTGTGTGTTTGTGTGTGTGCATGTGTACATGTGTGTGTTGTGTTTCCTTCATGTGTAGTGGAATGCCTGCAGACGCTGTCTTTTGGGAGTGGCTTCATGATGGATGTCTCCTTGGCACTGTTGCCAGGCAGCCGAGGTAATCAGTCTCTCTCTCTCTCTCTCTCTCTCTCTCTCTCATTCTCTCTCCCTCTCATTCTTTCTCTATCTCTCCATCTCGCTTTCTCTCTCTCTCTCTCTCATTCTCTCTCCCTCTCATTCTTTCTCTATCTCTCCATTTCGCTTTCTCTCTCTCTCTCTCTATCTCTCCCCCCCCCCCCCCCCCCCTCATCACCTCATCCATCTCCATTGCCTCTGCTCGCCTCTCTGTAAACGACAGAATGTCATGTTGGAAAAGCATCTGCTCCCCACCTTTAGCATGTAACTTGGTGACTCAGAGCGTGGCCTGAATGTCAGCCCCCTGAGTGATGGACTGCGGTCATAATATGGCCGTGGCATGTCTTCGCCTTCTCTCCTCCCATCATCTCATTCCAGGACGACCTTTTCTGAAAGGGTCACAGATTGAAGATTATTTGTTTGACACACACCAATTGTCAGACTAGACATCGTAGAAGGAATGTAATTTATACTCTTAGCAAACCTGTATTATATTTTCTAATGTGAAAAAGAAGCCAGTACTGTATTTGTCATGTCATATATGGTTGTGTATGTTTTGTTGGTCTTTATAGCAGCTCTAGTGGTAATTGCAGTTGTAGCAGTGGTTGCAGAGGTTATAAAGATTACCCAACCTGTAATGATCAGCTTGATGGGAAGTTGTAATATTTTTCTGGATGGACATCGGTTTTGCCTGTGAAGGGTGATAACACAGGTGGTAATGACATGTCAGAATGAGTAACTGAGGTTTATGTGGTTGCAGTACCGGTTCTGGCCTGTGGGGGAGACGACAGCAAGGTCCACATCTACGTGCGGCACAGTGATCAGGTAAGACAACCTTATTAATAACCCTAACAGCATTACGTGGCTTAGACACGGTGTAAGTGGTGTGTGTGTTATTAGGTACTGACATTCATTGCTTTGTCATGTTTGCTGAGCAGTGGCAGCGTGTGCTGGCTCTGCAAGGTCATGAGGACTGGATTCGTGGTGTGGAATGGGCAGCAAAAGGTAGGGCCTCTCTAGCAGTGTTTATTCCCTGTGTGTGTCTGTGTGTGTATGTCTGTGTGTGTATGTCTGTGTCTGTAGGTCTGTGTGTGCGCAAATAAGCGTGTATTGTGTGTGTGTGTGTGTCTGTAGGTCTGTGTGTGCGCAAATAAGCATGTATTGTGTGTGTGTGTCTGTGTGTGTGTGTGTGTGTGTGTCTGTCTGTCTGTCTGTCTGTGTGTGTCTGTGTGTCTGTCTGTCTGTAGGTGTGTGTGTGCGCAAATAAGCATGTATTTGTGTGTGTGTGTGCGTGTGTGCATGCGGATATGGGAATATGGATTAGTGAGATGAAAACATAAAGGTTTGTCTGCACATACTCATAGTGCTCATAGTGTAAGAGGTGAAGAGTGTCTCTGGAGTAGCTAACTGCTTTTACAACCATTTTAATGTCATCAGTCTGATGTCACCGCATAAAAGCAGTAAGTCATACTAAAGTTCAAAACCACAAACTTAGGAGAAAATTGAAAAGCATCAGCTAACTGTTCATTACTTTTCACAGACCTGGCAAGTCTAAAAGCCCATTATACTGTTCACACACCAAAGGCACTTCCCTCCCTGGTTTTGAGCCAACACCCTTAATTCTTGTGTGATTATTTAATGTCACCAAATGTGCTGAATCTGTGGGAACAGTTTGGGATGTTCTGATATGTCAGAGCAGTAAGGGTGTAAGAGCCTACCACAGGCTCTTTGAAGGAACTTTATTCTCTCATCCCGAATGCTATTATTACATTCGCCCTGCGGCTATGCTCCGCTGTTAAAGAATGCGAAGCAGGAGCCTCATCACGACTTGCCATCCAATAATGATAACACAATTACAAAGAAAAGAGGAGAGGGGGGTCTCTGTCTCGCTCTCGCTCTCACTCTCGCTCGCTCTCGCTCTCACTCTCGCTCGCTCTCTCTCTGTCTCTCTCTCTCGCTCTCTCTCTGTCTCTCTCTCTCGCTCTCTCTCTCTCTCTCTCTGTCTCTCTCTTTCTTTCTTTCTCCCTCTGTCTCTCTCTGTCTCTCTCTTGCTGTCTTTGTCTTTCTCCCTCTCTTCCTCACTACCTCCCTCTCCCTCTCTCTCTCTGTCTCTGTCTTTCTTCCTCTCTTCCACTCTTCCTCTCTCTCTCTCACACACAGACGCACGCACGCACGCACGCACGCACGCACACACACACACACACACACACACACACACACACACACACACACACACACACACACACACACACACCCTGTGACTAGCGCTCTGTCTTTTAATTTGACTGGCGTCCTCAGCGGCTGCCTCCATAATGCATGAAACAGGCGCAGGCTGATGGCCATGTGGAGCCACAAGCCTCTCAGGCCCTCTGAAATATTGAAGGAGGAGAGGAGAGGAGAGCATCGGTTTTTATATATTTATTTATTTATTTATTTTAAAGTGTGTGTCGCCTCCTCCTCTCCCTCTCTTGCCAGCTATGGCTGAAACTGACCTCAGGGAGAGGGAGGGAGGGAGTGGGTGGGTGGGGTGGAGGGTGGGGAGTCTTCTTTTTGTGTCCTTTTTTCATGGCTCCTTGATGTATCTCTCCCTCTAACTTGACTTCTGCATTCTTTCTGTTTAGTATTTCACTCTGCCTGTTCTTTGTCCCAAACTATGGTCCTTTTGTGTGGTTAGGTGTGACACATCCTGGTTTTAATTTTAACTTTAGTGAAAGTATTTGTGTTCCATTGACCCCCCCCCCCCCTTTTAGTTTTGCTTAAGTGGCAATGTTCCAGGCTAAACAATGAAGCCAAAACTGAACGCTTTAAAGTTAGATTACCTCACACATTCATTGGGGTCTGACTGCAGAAGCGAGCAACTTTCCACAGCTTCCCATGTTAAAAAAAAGTCAATTGTCACAGCAAAAATAAACGTATTCACAGTCTGGCTCAAAAAATGGTTTCGGTAACTCTGAGGGGGGTTGGCATCATGGAGGGTTTGTCTAGTCTTCTTTATATACAGTCTGTGGCTGTGCCCTCTACTTCTCCTTCACTGGTTCCTGTCTCTCCTCCACTCCCTCTCTCCCCTGTTTCTTCCTCTGTATCTCCATCTTCTTATTTTCTCTCTATCTCCCGCCCTCCGTTCTACTCTCTCTTTCTTTCCTCTGCCCTCTTCTTCCCTCCTTCATGCTCCTGCTGTTGTGTCCCTCTCTCATTTCCACCTTTTTATCTCTCTCACTCCCCCCTTCTCTCTTTCTCTTCACCCTGCTCTCTTCTGCCCTTTTCCTCCCTCCCTCCTTCCCTCCCTCCCTCCCTCTCCCACTCGTATGTCCCTCTCTCATTCCCACCTCTTCTCTGTCTCTTGCTCACTTTATCTCTCTCTCTCTATGTCTGTCTCTGTCTGTCTCTGTCTGTCTGTCTCTCTTTCTCCCCTCTGTCCCTCCCTCTCCCCCTGTGCCTCCCTCTCCTTCTCTTGTGTCCCCCTCTCATCCACACCTCTCAATGTGTGTGTGTGTTTGTGTTTGTGTTTGTGTGTGTGTGTGTGTGTGTGTGTGTGTGTGTGTGTGTGTGTGTGTGTGTGTGTGTGGTGTGTGTGCTGGGTGCAGATGGGGAGCTGCTGCTGGCCAGCTGTGCTCAGGACTGTCTGATCCGCCTCTGGAGGCTCTTCGCCAAGGCCCCCACCCCCAGCCCTCAGGAGCCCCACCCGGAGGCAGGCCAGGGGGAACCAGCCCTCCGGCTCAAGGAGGACCTCTTTGAAGTGGCAGAGAACGGTAGTGCACTGAGGGCAAAAAAAGAAAGAAAGAAAGAAAGAGTTCCCAAAGCCTCCTCCAGTTCCTTTCTTTTTTTTCCTCTCCTCTTTTTTTCTCCTCTCTGTGTTTTTTTTTTTATTAGTTCTCAATCCAATTTCAAGTCCATTCTCACTATAGACATTTGTCATATTTGAAATTACCTGAATTTAATGTACCTTGTATTTAATGGAGCTTAAATTTTCCTCCCAATTTTTATCAGTTTTATTTAAAGAAAGATGATTGACAAACTCTAAGGGCTCTCCAAGGTTTTAGCTTCTGTGTAATGAAGCAGAGGCTGGAGGCTTTGAAACTTCTGAAGGAAATAGCTCTGTAATTTTGCCCAGACTACTCCATGACAAATGTCCACAGATGCCTTTGGGGACCCCCACAATTATCAGAATTTTTTAAAGCTCATTTCAAACAAGAAGAGAGAAAAAAAACTTGTGTAATGTATTATAAAAGGAAAATCTTACCATAGATTTCTTAACAATTCACTTCACACTTGTGTTGGTTCTAATTAAAGCAATTATAGCATTTTTCCTCTGTTATGTTTGTGAGCTGTGTTTGTGTGTGTTTCAGGCTCTGATGTCTGTTAATTCTCTTTCATCACAGGCACTTGCACAGTCTTCGCCATGTCTCTGGAGACGGTGTTGGCCGGCCATGAGAACTGGGTCTATGGCGTTCACTGGCATCAATCATACATCAAAGGTAAGGCACACGCTCACATCCCTCATAATCTCGTAATAGACGGCTTTATATTAGCTTTGCTGTGCTGGTGTTTGTGTGTGTTTGTCTGTCTGTAAGCTTTTGTTATTGGTGTTCTATTTTCCAGATAGTTTTGTATCTTAAATAAAAGTCCTTGAACAAAACGGTTGAGGTTTTGGAAATGTGTATTTAAATAAATAATATGCCACACAAAATGCACATGATTACAAACACTTTTTAATTTTTTTTTCTGTTATTATTTACAGGATATAAGCTGTTTGATTTGTTTTGCTGTTGTAACAGCTAAAGTTTGTGTCTTTGTCTCCCCCTGCAGATGGGGAAGTGCAACAGCCACTGAGCTTGCTCTCCGCTTCCATGGACAAGACCATGATCCTTTGGGGCCCAGAGGAGGACTCGGGTGTCTGGGTAGAGCAGGTGAGATTGGCCCCTGTTTTTTTTCTTTCTTTTTTTTAACAGGGAGGAAAAAAAACAGATGCTCACTGCTTGTCTGCTGCATTGGACTAGCCTGTTATTAAGTGCTGTTCAAGGTGTCATGCAAGTCCCCCAATGTCTTTTTTTTTTGGTCTTTATAAGTGATGATTTACTAGTATGCAATTCTTTGTCATCATCTCTGTCATCTAAGTATATTTTACTCTATATCAAATATTTCTTTTTTTTTTGGCCACAAAATAGCCATTACTGTTCATATGGCATCGAATCATATTTAATTTTTTTCACTTACTTAATTACTACCAGACTAGCTGTGTGGTACGTGTGGATGCCAGGACCTCCATGCTGTGCTTAGCTCTCAGGATGGGCCAGCAAATGGCCCGTGGGCCCTGGTCTGACACGGTGAAGGTGAAGTCAGACCAGCTGCTCTTTGCCAACCCGTCAGATATGAGATGAGGCATGAACTTGAATGTAGTCCAGTTACCATCTTGTGTCTGGTCGGGTGAGGTTTGGATCCTGGATCTGGGTTTCTCCACTTTACAGTCCATCAAGACAGCATGTGATCCATGCTGCTGACTTAAAGAAGAGAGTAAAGTTAAGGAAGGACGAAGCAGTGGGCAGCAGGGCATTGGCATGCTCCCTGCCCCCTGTGTCTCTCTCTTGCGCTCTTTTTCTCACATATGTATACACACACACCACACTTTCTTTCTTTCACTCTGTCTACCCTTCTCTCTCTCTCTTCCTCTCCCTCTCTCTACCCTTCTCTCTCTCTCTCTTCCTCTCCCTCTCTGTCTCACACACATGCCACACTTTCTTTCTCTCTCTTTCCCCCCTCATGCTCTCTTTCTCTTCCTCTGTCTCTCATGCTGTCTCTCTTTCTCTCTCTCTTTCTCTCGCTCACACGCTTGCTCGCTTTCTGTCTCTCCCTCTGTCTCTCTCACTTTACCCATTCTGACATGCCAGGCTATACTTTGTGCCAATGGTCCACTCCGCTTTCTCGTCCTCCAGACCACCTTTGCATTTCCTCCATCGCCACGGCACTGCACCAGCCGCCTCTCTCTCTCCCCTGCGCAGCCCTCGCCAGCCTCGCCACAGGATTCCCCTACTTTTGGACCATTTAGGCATAGAAACATCTGTCATATTCTCCACCATAGCACACACACACACACACACACACACGCACAGATGCTCACACAGATAATCTGCCCTTCTTCCATAGTTTGTAAAAAATGTGTAAAAATTGGCAAGAATATCAGTTTTTTTCCCGATGTGCCTCTATGCGTATGTTGAAGGTGGAAGATGGGTGAATTCCTTATGTGATGGGTGAGGGGTCTTTGTACCCGAGGTAACCCCCACACTCACTCTTCACCCCTTCATTCTGTATGCTCACCCCCCCCAGCCCCCCTGCCCCCCCCCGCATGTTGTCAACCTCAAAGGCCCCTGGTGCCTCTCACCTGCTGATAATAAGCTTTTTTTCCATCCTTTTTCTTATTTTTCTTCTTTTTCTTTGGCATGGTGATGGGAAATAACAGTCCTGGCTTCAACAGCTGATCAATAGGGTTGTGTTCCTTTTGATCTTTTTTGCATACAAGCGCTACAATTTTTTTTCTTGTTCATTCTTTGTCTTTTTTTTTTTTTTTGTGCTTTTCTTCACTTTTTTTTCCCCACATAACCAACAGTGGGAGTGACACGTACTTGCTAATCAAGCCCTTGCCACTGTTAGCTAGCAGACTTGCTCGCTGTTACTTTTTTGATGTTAGGACACGGGGGATTCCTTTCATTAGAAAAGAGAACAGTGTGTTTTTGGTGGCAAGAGCAGGAAACAGTGATGTAGATTCATGATCCCTTATCGACCCTCTTTTTTTTTGGAGGTGATGGTGGAAGTGAGCTCCTACAGATGCCCGATGTACCCAAACGTGTGGAAATTCACATGATGAATAGCCTGGTCTTTCTCTCGGCGTTAAAGTGAATATTATATGAGCTTGAAGCACACTGTGAAGTGTGTGTGTGTGTGTGTGTGTGTGTGTGTGTGTGTGTTTAAATCAAAAAGTTGGAGAAGCCTTTGAACTGACAGGGGCCCTGCCTACAAAAGGAAGCTTGCGTCTGTTCACGCATGCCGACTCCGATATCCGCTCTTAATCTCTTATTTTAACAGCCCTAACCGACGAGCAGCCCGCTTAAAAAAGCAGAGAAAGCTAGACACATGCTAAATATAAATTTGACAAAAGGGTATTAATAAACTTGCCTACATGCTGAAAAATGACACGAGAGAGAACCTCTTCAAGCTAAATGGGCTATCTAAATACAGCTTTGTCAGGTCAAGTCATTTTTATTTCTGTAGAACATTTAAAAACAACAGTAGTTGAACAAAAAGTGCATCAGAAGATAATCAATGTGTGGGAAGGACACAACATGAAAAGAGAGAATGTCAGAAAATGAGAAATGACCTCTTAACGGTAAAGGGGTGTACACTGAAATCCACACCTTAAATACAACTTCATCATATTGGAGCTGCAGGGTGGGACATAATGGTGGGACGTTTTTTAAACGCTAGTTTCTGAAATAATATAAATGATGGAGTAGCAAAAATATGTATTCTACAACTAATATACAGAAGTACAATTTATCTTGGAGTCCACGACATTATGAGGGTTGCCAACAGCAACTACCTGTAAGAAATAGTTGAAACTTAGATACTGTGTTCAACTGCTGTATATCAGTTATGTAGTAAATAATCTTGCTACTCTGTCATTTTTTTAATAATCCAAGATACTAGCATTTAAAATGTGTCTCATTATTATGGTCCACACTGTATACATAAAAATCTCACTGTTGGCAGACGTGGCAAAGAATGCTAAGGGAACAGTATGGGAGCCCAGTGGGGCCAAACCCCCACCCACCCACTCTCCTGCCACACAGTGACTAAAGACAACGCCGAAACAGCAAATGACCAACATCTCTGTGGCTAATTATCACCATTTAACAAGGAGCCCTTTCTCCACGATGATTAGTCTAATTGGTCAAATTTGCCGCCAAGCTGGCTAGCAGTGGGGGGGCCAGGCACACCGCTGAGTAAAATGCGTCCCGCTAACAAGCCCCGCTGTCATTCCGAAGACTGTGGGTGTGTGAGAGAGTGTGTGTGAAAGAGGGAGAGATTCTGTGTGTGGGGGGGGGGGGGCTGTGTGTGTGTGTGTGGGTTGTGTGTGGGTGTGTGTCCGTCTGTCTGTGTGTGCATGGAAGGGGCTATAGCAGCAGGGGGGCGATGGGCCTACAGCTGGCTTGACCCCAAGGAAGCGGCCCTCCTCTCGGCCACCAGCCCTCACGCCTGATGGTCTTGGAGCTGTCTTCTCAGGTACTAATGATGGAAGTCAAGAGGGCGGCCCAGCCAGGGGTTGGTACGTGGCCAAAATGAGACGTGATCATCTGGTTGGTTCTTACAGGCTGCATTCGATGGCTGCAGTCTGTTTATGGTATAGTTTCTGGAAAAGAAAAAAAAATCTTTAGTTTCATCACCTTTTACTTTTTTTATTCCTTTGTTGTAGAGAATGGCATGTTTACATGGATGAAACATGACTGACAGAAGTAATCAAACGTGCATCTTTTCTGCAAGAACTTGTGCGAAACAAGTGAACAGGAAGGTGCCTTAGATTGATTTAGTAACTGCACTGTGTTGTCGCTCGTGTCAGCCTCCAGTATGCTCTGGCGCACACAAGCATATTGGTTTTCCAACATGTCTCTCTTTTTTATATTATTATTTTTTTCATGCATCTCTTGTTTTTCTCTCTCAACCGCCAGTTGTTCCCCTGTCATGCTCCGTCTGGTCTCGGAAGATCACACCTCATTCCGCACGCGTTCCCTGTCCTTGTTTTTAGCGTTCGTAAAAATGTATCTGCTGTCGCGTCTCTCTCTCTCTCTCTCCCTCAGGTCCTCCATATTGAGCAGCTGGATTAAACCCCCCCCCCCCCTGCAGTCGATCCATAACGCCGCTGTTTTCATTTATTTCTTTTGTTTCGCTCGCTTCTCCGCTGCCCTCCTGTAAACATGACTGATTACCAAGTTATGCCCGTTGGGTGTGATTTACTATCACTGTTGCGGACAGAATTTGAAATCAATCTGCCTAATGTTGCGTCACTCTCTCTCTCCGGTACTGTAGCGGGAAGAGACGGGGGGGCCATTTTGAAGCCGAAGGTAGTTTTTAACGGCGGGGGTCATTAGTTCCGCCATATCGACGCTCTTAAGGGTTTCAGGGGTGGGTGGGTGGGTGGGGGACGAACTTTTTGAAGGGCATCCTTAGTATGCAACCTCACAGCGAGCCAAACAGCCACACAATTGGGGCTCAACTGCCGTGACCGTCGTGTAAAAAAAAAACGCAATAGGAAGTTATTAGGCGTATGAATTTTTTCACCTTAAAGTGGTCAATTGTCTCAAGTCCATGGAGAGTTTCAGTTCATTGGTTCCCCTTTACTCGGTGCAACACAGAAGTATAGGGTTATCACACCCTTGTGAGTCTTGCTGAAGACACAGACACCTCTATCCACACCTGAAAGTGAGGTGTGGTGAGATAGGCGGGTCTGCCCCACTCGCATATAATCGAGCCACTCTTGTGACCGCTTCAGTTCAGTCTCTCTTCACCTGCGCTTGGATACTTCATTTGCTGTAGCGCCTGTCTAGCCTGCTTACCCCCTTTACTGATACTTTACCAATTAATTACTGCCCTTTTTTTAAGTGTACTGGAATAACCAGAATAACTTACATTAACCTATATAAGTTCATGTAATGATTTCATTTTTACTTAATGTCATGTCTTTTGTTAGTTTTCTATAAGTTAGTTGAGTATTTTAAGGTAATATTATAAATACTAAATACGATCATGAAGACTGAATGGGCAGACTGCCATTATTTGTCTCTGCTCTGCCCCAAGCCCTGACTGTGCTGTTACCAGGTCAAAGGTCGCCCAGGCTGTGCTGTTACGAGGTCAAGGGTCGCTTCCTCAGACGACCCGTAGCAGGGTACAGCGAACACAAACATCCCACTAAGCATTGCTGCAATTTACCATGGGATTGTTACACAGGGAAGGCGTTAATTACATGGAGACAACTGAGTAATGTTTAAATCAATTTTAATGGTTCTTCTCATGCGACAGGTTTTCACACTGGTAATTGCTTGCTGGCAGGTTGTTTTTTTTTTTTTTTTTTAGATGCATAATATTTTGTTTTTTGCGGTTAGGCCTGTTTTCAAAACGCAACGGAGTCATTACATTAAAAAGGATTTTGTGCTGTTGCTCTACCCACAGCAAAGATAATGAGGCTGGTTTAAAATGCAAATCTTTTGAAATCCCAAGTTTTTAATCCAGTAGATTTGTAGGTCCTTGTGTGTGTGTGTGTGTTTGTGTGTGTGTGTGTGTGTGTGTGTGTGTGTGTGTGTGTTTTTTCCAGGTCTCTGGTGCTTGTATTCCAACACATTGTGTGTGTGTGTGTGTGTGTGTGTGTGTAAGGGTGTGTGTGTGTGTAAGGGTGTGTGTGTGTCTGTGTCTGTGTGTCTGTGTGTGTGTGTGTGTGTGTGTGTGTGTGTGTGTGTGTGTGTGTGTGTTGTACCTTTGCAAATATCTGGCATAAATATTCATCTAAATATAAACTGCTACAGATTAGCCTGGCCCAATCTCCCCTTTCGCTGTGTGCAGCTAACGATCACTCGTGCGCTCCTCAGTCTCAGTGGATTACAGCTTCCTGTTATTGTTTTTTTTTTTTTGGTTCAGTTTTTTTTATACTTTCTTCAAATTTCATCTCTTCGCTCGTCTCCAGATTTTGTTTGGTACCCATCCAGGGCTGGGTGTGTATTTCTCGAGTTTCCCCACCACCGTTTGTTGCCCTCATTTGTTTTAGTTTGACACGGAGCGGCACGACTCTTTATTTATTTATTTATTTTTTTTGCCTCTTTTCTTTGGGGCGCATTAGTGCGCGCCCCAGTGCAATTTATGCCTCCCTAACAGCCTCCGCTTTGCATAATTCCTGCGCTGGCACGTCTCCCTGATTTATTTTGCGTCCCCCTCTGCTCTTTATGGTCTGCGTTTTAATAATGGATGGTTAGATAGAGAACAGACGCACACGTCACCGCTGATTTTTTTTTTTTTTCCCTCCAGGATTGTCGGCGGCCATTAATTAGACCGCTTTCTTTCTCTCTCTCTCTCTATCTCTCTCTTTTTCCTCTATCTCTCTCACTTTTACTCTCATCTTTCTCTCTCTCTCTCCCACCCTGCCTTGCTGTTCTCTACATTTCTCTATTCTTCTCATCTTTCTTTCTCTCCCTCTCTCTCCCCCTCTCCCTCTATCACCCCACTGTCTTTAATCTTTATCATTATATTGTAAGTTCAACTGTACAGACCCCTGATGCTGTTTCAGCTTCAGTCCCTCATTCTGTCTCCCTGTGTACCCAGTCTGTTTCCTAATGGCCATGGCTCCTGCTGGGTTATATTGTTAGTTGTGCTCCCTAATTGCCTGGTATCTGTGTCTCTGACTCTCTCCCCATCTCTCTCTCTCTCTCTCTCTCTCTCTCTCTCTCTCTCTCCCTCTCCCCCCATCTCTCTCTCTCTCTTCCCCTCTCTGTCTCTCTCTCCCTCTCTCTCTCTTCCCCTCTCTGTCTCTCTCTCCCTCTCTCTCTTTCTCTCCCTCTCTCGCTCTGTTTATCTCTATCTGTCTCTGTCTCTCTGTGTCTCTCTGTGTCTGTGTGTCTATGTGCCTCTGTGTGTGTGTGTGTGTGTCTCTCTCTCTCTCTCTCTCTCTCTGTTTCTCTTCTCTCTCTTTATTTCTCTTCTCTCTCTTTCTGTCTCTGTCTCTGTGTCTGTGTGATGCCCAGGTGCGAGTTGGTGAGGTAGGGGGTAACACCCTGGGCTTCTATGGCTGCCAGATGAGTCCGGATGGGTCCATGATCCTGGCACATGCCTTCCATGGAGCCCTCCACCTGTGGCAGCGAAGCCACAACCAGGTGAGTCACTTTAACCACACACACCACACAACACACACACACAACACGCACACACACACACACAACCCATCATTGTCAGAGGAACCGAATTGGTCATTGTATTTAAAGCTAGAGGTCATGTGTGTCTAGGTGGTGTGACACGAGAGCCCCATTGTTTTTATTATTATTATTATTATTATTATTATTATTTGTTTGTTTGTACCCTGTGTTTGTTTTGGGTTTATTTATTTTTACTTTTTCTCTATGATTGTGCCTCTGTGTGCACATGCAATAATGTGCTTTTACGTTCTCTCCATTGGATTAGTTGCATTTTAGTTTAAGCCATTTGTATTTCAACTTTGCAAAATTGTTGTTGGTGCTCTTCGTCTGTGACTTTATCCATGTGTGTGCCTGTGTGTGACCTGTATGAGTGTGCCGCCATGTGTGTTTGGCTGTCCATACTGCTGTCTGTGTTTGTCCTGGATGTGCACCTGTACATCACTCTTTCATGTTCTGTGTGTGTGTGTGTGTGTGTGTGTGTGTGTGTGTGTGTTTGTGTGTGTGTGTGTTGGCCACGTACCACGGCCATGTTTCTCATCCTCTGCCAATGTCTGACTCTGTGTCTCACTGTGTTTGTCTGTCTGCAGGAGGCCACCTGGAGTCCAGCAGTGGTCATCTCGGGCCACTTCAACTCGGTGCAGGACCTGAGCTGGGACCCGGAGGGAGAGTTTGTGCTGAGCGTGGGCTCTGACCAGACCACACGCCTCTTCACGCCCTGGAGGAGGAAGGGATGCAGACAGGTGTGGACCCCTTACTGTTATTGACATCTTTTGGTGAAATTGTATTTGGATAGTAATAGTGCGATAGATGGTTCTAGAAACTATCTACAGATGCTGAGACTTTAAGTAAACCATCTGTTGAAACTCTGTGTCTTGGTTTAGGGGTTGGGTTTGATTAAGGTGATCAGTAGTCAGTAAATAACAAATAAAATGAAACAAAATGTCATTAAATCATTCAAAAGTCTCTATTTTCAGCGTTGATAAGATACTAAACCGAATTTAAAGTCGAATTTAAGTGTCGCCTGACAAAATATGACATCAAGGAGACACATTTTCTGTCTGTGAGGGTATCACACAGATTGCCACCTACATTTAAAAAAAAAAAACCATTTAGTTTTTGTCAAGCGTCATTTGCTGTCTGGACCGTAAATTGGCCTTACTTTTATGTGCTCATGACTTAAGACTTTTACAAACTCTACAGCCCCTTATTTGTTCTCCTCAAAACTCTTTGATTTTTTTTGGACTGACAACAAGCCATTGTTTGGATGTGACAGTTGCCACAGTTAGCAGATGTTGTGAAATGAAGTCGTCGGGTTTCCCTGCAATCTGTTAGGCTGGCAGTTAGGCTGGGTCCTTCTGTCTACAGAGCCTTTGAGTTTGTAGCAAACTCAGTGCAGGGTTGTCTGTGTGACTTTTAAATCTTCATATTCACACACACACATGGACACAACATTGTTAACAAATGTAGTGTAGATAAATGTTGGTTAATGTATGATCACGGATACTATGTGAACCCAATGTGTGACACCAATGTAGTAAACAGCAGTTTAATCTGTTATAATGAAGAGATAATGCAAAGTATGACATCTATATCCAAAATGTAATGGCCCCCTTTTGAGTTTTATGATCCTGTAAAGGTTGCGAGTCTGGGCCGGGCTAGCTGAGGAGCGGTTTAATAGCCTTGACATTGCAATGCCATTAGCACACGCCATTCACGTCACGGATGTATATTTCGACACGTTTTCCTGCTCTTCTTCTTCTCTAATCTCTTGATTTAATGATCACGCAAGTCGCGCCCAGGAAAACGTGCAGCTCTTCCGTGTGTGAAAAAGTGATGGTCCTCCCATCGGGCTAATATTATTCTTTTCGTTTTTTTTTTGCGGCGTGCGTCAACGCGCGGGCTGACTAAGACGAGTCGAGCCACTTTGCGAGCTCTTAGCACCTCATTTTTACCATGCAAGCTCACGAGGGGCATTCATTTCCAGCCCCCCCACCCCCCCTCCCTCAACGCACCACCACCACCACCAAACCCACCCACCCACCACCCACCCATCCTCAACAAAAGTGGAGCAGAAGAGGGCGAAAAAGCAGTTAGGCCTGTCACTTTAAGCGATTGTTCATTTCCCCAAAGCCATCGCTTTTTTCCACGCAGGAAGATGTATAATAAGCAAACAGTAATTTGGCTTGATCAAAGCACATTTGTCATGATTAAAGCCCTTTAGTGCACCGTCAGCACTTCAGTCAGGACAAATGGCTAAAATTATTGGACAGAAAGTTGTCTGCATCTGGTTGAGTGGGGAAAGTACGCTCCTCAGCGTTCTCTTGGCGGGCGTAATCGATAGTTTGAGAGAGTCTAGTGTCCTTTTTGCAGTACTGCGACACACAGACCGTTGCCGCAATCTAGTTCTTTTAATACTAGCACTTAATTGTGTCTTTGTCCATTTCTGTACAGTTTCTCAGAGTTATTACTCTCTTCTAACTCTTTCTCTCTCTTAAGAGTTATTACTCTTGTTTCCCTTGTTTTTATGTCGTACACAATTCTTGTACTTTGTTTTCCTACTATGTCTCTTAATCTTCAGCTTAATCATACTCTGCCACTTTGCCAGTCTGTTACCTCCCACATCACTGATTAAGGAAGGGATGATGATGCAAATGGTAATCGAGGGGTGTTCCCATTTCTTAGGGGAACATTCGTACCTCTAGCCCTCTCAGCTCGGTATTGAGGGGCAACACAAAGACATGGATAAAGGGGAAGGGGAAGGGGTAATGGGATGCACCCTAATTCTCCCTCTCTTTTTTTCCTTTTGTCATCTATGATCTAGAACCCCCCACCTCCATCCCCCTCCCACATATTTGATTAATTCTCCTTCTCTTTTCCCTCCTGTCATCCATGATCTCCACCCCATCTTCCACCCCTCCACCCCCCCCCATATGGTTATCTTCACAGCCCACCTGGCATGAGATCTGCCGTCCTCAGATCCACGGCTACGACATGCAGTGTCTGGCCCCGGTGGGCCGCTTCCAGTTCGTGTCGGGCGCCGACGAGAAGGTGCTCCGCGTCTTTCGCGCCCCCCGCAACTTCGTGGAGAACTTTGCCAACATCTCGACCATCCCTCTGGAGCAGCTTCTGGCCTCCAATGTAAGTGGGGGACGGAGGGGGGCGGGGACAGGAAGTTTATTTATCAAAGATGCACAGTCTGACAAGCAGGAAGTTTATTTATCATAGACGCACAGTCTAACAACCAGTTATGTTTACATTACATTGCATTTGGCAGACGCTTTTATCCAAAGCGAATATGATATGAACAGATATGTACAGTATCTTTTTCCATGAATATAGTTGTTAAATCAACCAGCAATTTGTGTAGATGAAGATTCTAGTGGAATTGACGGTAGTAATTTTTGTGCTGCACAAGTAAGTGCAAGAAACATTGAGTGTGGTTTTTGTCTGCCATTTTGTGTATGCCTAAGGTGCTTTGGAGGTATCATATTTGGGCATTCCACTTCAATAAGATTACAGTATTTGCAGAAAACCTGTGTTTTAATATTGCCATTGTTGTGATGGTTACAAAGTGTGACTGATGGAGAAGTACTGAGTTCTGGTTTACGGTTGTGGCATTCCATGTATTGTTTTCTGCTGTATCAGCAGTATGTGAATGAATGAATTAATTAATGAATGAATGGATGAATGAATGAATGAATGAATGAATGAATGTGTATACTTGTGTGTATACTCAGGACACTGTGGACTTACCAGAGGGGGCAAGCACACCAGCACTGGGCTTGTCAAACAAGGCTGTCTTTCAAGGTCTGTATTTGTGCAGTCAGTTGATGTACGAACTGGGATTCCCTATCTTAAATTCACTGTCTGAAGTCTGATAAAATATGCGATATTTATCAAAAATCTGCATAAATATTGCCAGAATGTAAAATGTAATCAGCAAGTCTTCAAATAGGAAAAAAAGAAAAATAGATTAAAAAATGTAATCAGGCCTTCAAAGAAAAAAAAGTGAATTCATAAGTGGTCTAATGATCACAAGAAAGAAGACTTATGTGAATACATCTTTTCAGTAATGGGGTGACTGACAGTATTGCCTTTAGTCAAACAGTCCAAAGATCATTCCCACAAAGAGATGGGGCACATTTTTTTCCCTCCATGCTGACAAACATCAGCTTGATGATGATGTTAATGTTGTTCTTTTATCAACCCCTTTCACACATCACTTGATTTCTCAGAAATGTTTTGGATTAAAATCTTTGCTTTGACCTAGTTATTTCAAAGTGCATAGTGTAAATGCACTACATTGCATGGTGTGGCTTGGTGGTTAAGGTAATGTTAGGCCACAGAAGTGCCAAGAGGGTAGACCATCTTATGCGTTTAGAGTTGTTGTATTTCTGAAGAGAAGACATTTCCACTGTTGATGTTCTGGTCACGAATGGATTTCCTGACATGCTGTTGCAGAATATTATGGCCCAGTGTGTTATGTAGATGTCAATTGGTCATTGATGCCATGCTGTCCTCATTTTGAGACGGCAGCAAGAAGTCAATATCGCTTCATTAATGCATTAAGTCATCAAGCCTGTAATGAAGGCGAAGCAGACAGTTGGATTCAGCCCATTTTGATGACTCAGATACACTGCTGATTGCTTTTTAGGTCACTTTTTATGCAGATTTTCCGAAACTGTCTAAACTGAGTGTGCAAACTTAAGCATAAATGTGTGCTTTACTTATGCTGACTCACAAGGCCTCTAAAAATATTGCTTTTGTCTACTAAGGATGCTGTCTGTTGTTTTTTTGTTGTTGTTGTTGTTTGCGTTGATAGGTGACCTGGTATCTCAGACAAGCAAAGGGGAAGATGGGGATTACAATAGTGTATCGGACCAATACAAAGAGTCTTACTTCCAGCCACTCACCCTTACTGGTAAGTAAAGCTTACTAAAACCACACACAGAACATATTACACACACTCACACTAAACATTCAACCACCCATAAAGCTATGTTTGAGTGCAGTGGGCCTGCCTTCACACAGTGGTATCTATGTTATTACATGCAAGTATACACACACACACACACACACACACACACACACACATACACACACACACACACACACACACACACACACACAGACCAAGACGCAACACACACGCAGACCAAGACACAACAGACAGACCAAGACACACCACACACACCACACATAACACACACAGACAACACACACACAGACAACCCACACACAGACAACACACAGACTTCAGCTCTTCCTATGACTCCTGAGCACCTGAGGGGGGGAGCATGGTGTTGGTGGCCTCCCCGCTGGCCATGTCTCTGTGAGGCAGTCACACCTGTGACAAGTAGCTATTAGCGGCTGGCTGCGGGGGCAGAGCCACACTAGCAGACGATGAAGCCACATACTGGAGACAAGTCAGCGCTATTACAGGATTTGGGTGCTGACGGTAGTTAGAAGCACAGGGACAGAGACAGAGACAGAGAGAGAGACAGAGAGACACAGAATAAACAGACAGACAGAGATTGTGATGGGGAGAGAAAAAGACAGACAGAGAGAGAGATTGTGAGCGAGAGTGAGAGAAAGACAGAGAGAGAAAGAGATCGCGAGACCGAGAGAGAAAGACAGACTGAGAGAGAAAGAGATTACGATAGAGAGAGGCATGGCAGGGGTGAATGGAGAACTTGAGTACTAACAGTAGTAAGACAGAAAAAGGGAGAAGGAAAGAAAGAGTGAGAGGGAGACATGGATGGAATGAATAAGGGATTTAGGTACTACGCGTCATTACAGTGAAGGAAGGAAAGAGAGAAAGAGAAATGGTAGCTGAATGGAGAATGGTGGAGTTAGTAAGGGAGAGGCGTGGTGGTGGTGGTGGGGGTGAGGGGGTGGACATTGAGGAAGAGGTTGGTTTGAGTCTTTTGAGCCCACAGTGAGCCGTGCTAAGCTCCCCTAGTCTGGATTTATAATTAGAGTGACTGCTTACACAATCTGGGAAGAAATGAAACATTGATGAGGAAGAGAGAAAGACAAAGAGAGAGAGAGAGGGAGAGAGAGAGAGAAAGAGAGATGAGACATAGAGAGGAGGAGACATTGAGGTGAACTCGGGTGGTGTCATTAACAGAATAAAGCACCTTGTCTCTTTCCCTTGTTTTCAATTTCTCTTCCTCCTCTTTTCTCTGTCTTAGTCTGGCCTGCTCTATCTCTGATATATCTCTTTCTCTCTGTCTCTCACTCCCCCCAACACCACAACCACCACCACCACTCCCTCCCCCCCCCTTCTCTGATGCTGTCTTTTTTCCCCTCTCTGGCCCTCCATATGGGGTGAGGCCAGGACACAATAGTAGCAAAAAGTCTGTATAATGACACACCAGTGGTCACTTGGGGAGTTTTGAGGAGAAGTTGCGAGGGCTTGTGGTGTGGGCTTGATGGGTGATATGGAGGGCGATGGAGATGGTGAGGGGAGGGGTGGAGGGAGGGTGCCGTGTCTGGGCCATTTCTGGGCTGGACACGGATGGAGCAAGTCGGCCTGTCGCGGACGCGTGTGAGCGTGGCGACACTACCTCCCGATGGGTTCTCTCCGTCGCCAGCCAGCAATCAGCAGAGCGTTGCGGCTAAATCAGGTTTTTCTGCCACCTATTCCTGAGCTAGAAGATGCTGAAAATTGAAGTAAAGGCCCCTTTTTTTCCCCCCTATTTTTTTTTTCGGTGAGAAGCAGAAAGGACTTTTTTGGGGAGAAAATTGGGTGGGGGATTTCGTTGGACGCGGAATACCAGGAAAAAAAGGACCAGGCCTGCTGCCTGCTGAATTAGACAGAGGGGAAAAATGTCTAGGGAGGGCCAGCTCTCCCCCCCCCCATGTAGCTTTCTATTGCATTTCTTTTATTCATGTGCTTTTTCTCTTCAGCCTGGTATATGCTCCTCTGACTTTCCCACCATCCATCAGTCGCCCTCAGCCTGTGCAGTGGTGCTTTTGTGTTGTTGGATATCAATGTGTATGTTTTGTTTGTTTGTCTATTTGTTTGTTTGTATGTATGTTTAGAGCCTCCACCTGAGGACCACCTTCTCCAGAACACTCTATGGCCAGAGGTTCAAAAACTGTGAGTTTTTTTTTATTTCTTAACCACCAACTCTCTCACACACACACACACACACACACACACTCACACACACACACTCTCACACACACTCTCACACACACTCTCACACACACTCTCACACACACACTCTCACACACACTCTCACACACACACACGCGCACTCTCACGCGCACTCTCACGCGCACTCTCACGCGCACTCTCACGCGCGCACACACACACACGCACACACACGCACACGCACACGCGCACACACACACACACACACACACACACACACACACACACACACACACACACACACACACCGGCACCAGCCTCACCCTCACCACCCTGCTGTTTGTTACATAGTACATCCACATGCCAAATTATTTTTCACTCTTCTGCGATGGAGGTGTCAATGCGTCGAGTGCTTGTTCCGCCAAGGCGCCACATCCTTCACAAAAGAGCCCTGACATATTATCCTGACATTTACTCAAAAGTGCAGCCATTGTGTCGTTGACGGTCGCTGGCGGTGACACCCAGCTGATAAATGCATTTCTCAATAATACAGAAATCCATCTCCACTTTTTGGACTCCGGTTTTTATATAACTTGTTTTATATTTCTGTTCCCGAGCTGAAAGAAGGAGTCATACACCAGCCCCCATATTTTCATGTAACTATGTGCTTCAAAGATGGCAATTTTACCTTAATTCAAAATGGCTGCCCCAGTGCATGCGGATCAAAGCCCAGAGTGCAGTCAGAAGTTATAAACCTTAATCTAAGAGCATGTTTGTAACACCCACCAATGTAATAAACGACCAATGTAATAAAAAATGCACATTTTAGATGTAATAGTCCTGCCAATGTAATAGCTGTTGCTTCCTTCCAACGTAATACACATATGTCCCACCAAAGTAATAATCATGTTTGCAGGAAATTATTATGTTTGTAGGAAGGTTGTTGTGTTACTACAAATTATGTTAAACTCCCATACATGTAATGAAGCATTAATTCCATCTTTCACATCACTTTATAAGATAGGGATTTGTCTTATGTTGGTGGGAACGTATTACATTACATTATTACATCTAAAATGTGCATATTTTTATGACATTGGTTGTGTTACACATGTGGTGTTGGATGTTTCAGATGGCGCGCTATGTGTTTTCCCCTTTTAGTGCTTATAGGTCTGCCTTGAAGTCCTGAAAAGACTTTGGGGGGTGGGGTAATTTGTGTGTGTGTTTGTGTGTGGGTGGGGGGAAATTTGTGTGTGTGTGTGTGTGTGTGTGTGTGTACGGGATGGAAGCAGCTGCTGTGTGGCGCATGAAGTGCCATGTGACTGATTGACATGATTGACAGCTCATTGTTGCATCCCAAAAATAAGCGGAATTTTGCCCTTTGGCTCAGTTGAAAGTGTCTTATTACCCTCCTATTTTCTCTCTCTTTTTCTCTTTTTTTGTTTCTCTTTCTTTCTGTTGCTTTGGCTCTTTCTCTTGCTCATCCTCTCGCTCTCTCCTTTTCTCTCTCTCGCTTTCTCTCTCCTCTCTCTCTCTCTCTCTCTGTTTCTTCTGTCTTTGCCTGCTTCCGCTGTCCTCCTTACAGGTATGGCCACGGCTTCGAGCTCTTCTGTCTGGCGTCGGACGCGTCAAGGACATTCGTCGCCTCCGCCTGCAAGGTAACCCACCTGACGACGACAATAACAACAACACCGACAACCATGATGATGCATCTGACAGGCGCAAGACACAAAAATCTAGCACAGATACACAGCTGACATCCAGTCAGACGACTTAAAACACAAGACACCTGCTCGCACTCACATACACACACATGCACTCTCAGAGATACTTACATACACACACACATACACACACACCTGAACTCTCACAGATACTCACATACACACAATAATACACACACAGATCCTGTCATTCACACCCATTCTATATCTGTCTTTTATTTATACTCTATCACACTCGTACACACACACACATTAATATCTTCCCCCTCTGTCACATTCTCTCTCACTTCTTCACACACACCTGGTGAGACACAGGCACACACACACACACACACACACACAAACAAACTCCCTTCTCTCCCTTGTACTCCCTGTCCTTCTGTCTCTCACACATACACATACACACACACACACACACACACACACACACACACACATGCTCTCTCCCAAACGCACTGTGAAATTCCACCTTGCCAGCGGATGCGGGTGTAATTAATTCATCTCGGCGGTCTGAGGCGGCGGTGGGGAAGCTGTCAGCGGCCCTCGCCACAGCACCTGTCTCACACGCCCCTACGCCCAGTGTTTCATTAGCCACTGACCCAGCCCCCGTCCCCCAAAGGTCAACCAGGCTACAAGTGACACCATCTAACCACACGACCTCGTCTTTTATTGTGTTTCTTCCCTCCTTCCTTCCTTCCTCTCTCCCTCCCCCGGGAGCCGTTTCATTTTTTCCTCTTTCTCTCTTTCCGCTCTGGATTTTCCTCTTTTAATGAGCAGTTTTTTGGTTTTTTTTTCCTGTTAGGTGTTGTGTGACCAGGTAGTGTCCCAGCTGTCATGGTTTTTAGTGTGAAAAGGGAAAAAAAAGGTAAATGATGAGAGAAAAAAAATAATAATTTGGTGGCATAGCAACACTGTGGACAGGCAGGGTCACTTTTGCACCGTATTAGATTATTTCGTATATATCGTACGATTCAGGAGGGGGGTCAGGCCACTTTCAGGCGCTGTGTGGGGTGGGGAGGCATGGGGGTGGGGGGGAGTTGCGTCAGGAGCTGATGACATGAAGCCTACTGCAAGATCTGTCAATCATGTTTTAAGTGTAAAAAAGAAATTAAAGGAGAAACCCGAAAGAGGGGAGAAATAATATGGTTGCATAGCAGCACTAAGGGTGAGTGGCATCACCGTGGACCGTATTGAATAATTTTTAATATCCCATAGAGCAGCCCAGGTAAGAACAGGCCGCATGTGTGTGTTGCGTCAGGGGCTGATGAGACGAAGCCTATTGCAAGAGCTGTCATCAGTTCATCAAAGGTTTCCTTCCTCTGATATCAAAGGTTAGACCATCAGAATTTTAATTTACAGTGACAGGGTCATGTAAGGTTTGGGAACACTTTTTAAGTATATTTGCGTTGGTTGTATAGTGATGATTTTATTTTCTGCTAACTCCAAACATTACATGACAAAACAGATTTTACATGAAATACCCTTATTTATAAGTAACCCCGCCATTGTGCTAGAAAACATTGTTTTTTTTTTAAGTTCCATTTTCCCCTTTTTCCTCTAACTCTCAATTTCTGCTTTTTTCAATTGCTTTTTCTGCCTTTCTTCTATCTCTCTACCGC
>CM059283.1:20652254-20674754 GCA_030347295.1 Setipinna tenuifilis
GGTGTTGGAGCCCACTAAACGACACAACCCACAGTGGCATTTAATCACACTACTGTCTAAAAGTGTCGGAGAGAGGAAAAAGAGGGTGGGAGGGAGGGAAGGAAATGGAGCGAGAGAAAGTTGAAAGTTGGGAAACAAAAAAAGGGAAAGAACAGGGTATGGACAAGGAAAGAATAGGGTCAAAAGAAAGGTGGGGTTAAGGGGTCCGCGCCCTGGCTTTGACATATTTCGGCACACTGTGCTTTCGACCTTGTATTAGTTTAGATTTTTTATTGTTTTCAATACAACCCCGCTCAATTAGGTCAAACTGCTGCCGATGACGTGTCAATAACAGGTTTATTTTCGTCTGTGTCGCTCATTGAAAATTGAAATACAGTGTCTATCACAACAGCTGTAGATGGTTTTTGAAAGTGCGATGCACTTTATCAAAGCTGGTGTGTGAAGCCCTTTAAAAAAGAGATTTTGGATGATTACAGACTATTATTTGGACTAGTACACTCTGTCAGGCTTAGTCGGTTTCTGTCTGCACTTGTTCAGGAGCTCTCTGTGTTTGCACTCAGCACACCGCTGCTGTTCCCACTAAATTCTGGCTCAGTAAATGCAGCCATATCTTCAGACTAAAAGCAGCCAGGAGCGTCAATTCGACCTGTGGTCATTTATGTGAGCAAGAGTCTGTATTTGCCGAGAGTGGTGTAATGCACCTTTGACCAACAAAGGCTTCAGATAAAAGTTTTCAACTCCAACAAAACTTTTTCTGTGACGTGGGTAGCCGGCAACCAATCAGAATTCAGAATTCCTCCACTGACATTTGTAAATGCAAGCAGTGCAGCAAAACTTTCCTGCCTACGTTAGAGACTTGAACGTCCAGACTTACTGGGGTAGTTTTTCAAACAGCATTGTTGGCAGGGCAACCAAAGTGAGTTTGACAACACTCTCTTTCTCTTCGTGTCTGAACACACACCATAAGGAGCTTGGACAGAGAAAGTACACCATTTCATCCAATCAGCAGCTTTTGCTTCAGGACCACTAATAAAAGGTGTTTTGGTTATTTCGGGTGTGTGTGTGTGTCACGTGGCCATGTAAAAATCTCAACAATCAGCAGGAATCAGAAGTGCACCTTTTTTTAAAAGAGAGAGATGAGGGAGCAATGGCCAGGAGGAGGATGTGAGGGTGTGTTGACCGTCCAGGATACCGAATATGATTACAGGGGCTGGAAGAGACGAAGAATCGGGAGGGAAATAAAAATCCTTGGTGAAGTTTAAGGGTGGAAAGAAAGTTTGGCCTGCTCATTAGTGTTTCAGTAGTTCAACTTCAAAAGACAGAGACAAAGAGAGAAAGAGATCTGTATTTTCTTCTTTTAAACTCCTGCTCTCATTAAATATAACGTTGAACAAAAAGTGTGAATATTTCCTGGCTACCTTATCGACTAATCTTGTGACACTTGGCCCTGGACATGATTATTGTTATGATGAACAAAGCTATATCCTGTTCGTGTCTCTCAGTAGCTGGTGGTGAACATGCGATGGCGCCGGTGTAATGAAGCTGTTCGGAATGAGTCACCTCTCTATCTCTTTCTCATCTGGGTTTGATGTCGATCTGTTTTCTTTCTTTCTTTCTTTCTTCTTTTTTTTCTCCCCATGCTCGCAGAATCACATTTCTCTCTCTACGCCCACACCGGCAAGGACACGGCCGTACACACACGCATCATCTGGTCATGTGACTGGAGCTTCGACAACAAGTATTTTGTCACATCAAGTCGGGACAAGAAGGTGAGACACACTTTTAGCTTACTCAAATTCACAAACCTTATCTGAAGACAGAGGTGTTTCATTGAAACAGTTGTTTCATTTAATTGAAAATTGGTGTGATTGTTCAGTTTTATTAAGATGATTCTACACCATTTGAGAAATGCATTTGCTCAATCCTGTTCATCTTTAGTGTGATTTGAGAAAAAAAAACAGATGGTCTGAATTTAACAAGATTTTGTAATGTTACTAGGATGCCTAAAATGTTGGACTGAAATTTAAAATTGTGTGAAATGTTATCTGTATCTGTTTGTTCTTTGTATCTGTTGTTGTTCATTTCTAAATGTGTGCCTGCATGCGTTGTGTTGGGACAGGTGATGGTGTGGGGACACGGCACCTCCGGTGACATCATAGGGCAGGGCACTGACCCCATCAGGCCGTGCACACCCATGCTGGATGTGGGCGACTCGGCCACTGCTGTGGCCTTCTGCCCCTTCCCCTGCCCAGACAACAGGTACACCGCAAAGACACCTTCCCCACCACCACCTGTTACCCCACATCACCTCGACACACACACACACACACACACACGCATACGCACATACACACACACGCATGCACACACACGCATGCACACACACGCATGCACACACACGCATGCACACACACGCATGCACACACACGCATACACACACACACACACACGCATACACACACACACAAACACACACAAAAACACAGACACATACAAACACACACACACACACACTTACCATCTTGCTCCTCACCCACCACCACCTTCCACCACCATGTGATCTCCTCTACCCTCCACCCCCTACCCCCTCACCAACCACCTCTTCCCCCCCCCCCCCCACCTCTTACCCCACAACACGAGCAGCCCAACACCCTTATGGCCTAAACACAGACCGCCCTGACCTCTCTTTGAACCTCACCTCAGACAGGCCGTTTACATGGCTACTGTCTGTCTTCAAAAGCTGCCTTATGCTCGCCTCGTAATGAAGACCACGCACACTGCTCTATGCATGTGTAGAATTGGGTAGCAAAGGCGTGAATGTAAGCGCTGTTAATCAGTCAATCAGAGTTGGGGATGTACTGTTTTGTGTGGAACCTTAAACAGTTTCCTGTATTGCGGTCATTTATTTAGCAAACTAAAAGAAATCGAAAATTGGACAGCACACTTCACCAGCAAGCCCTTGGGATAATCTGCCCCCTCTGAAAAGTAGAGCATCGCTTTGATTGGAATTTAAATGTCCATTTTTTTTTTCGTTTTTTTATTCGTCCTCTTCTCATAAGTGTCTGTATGATTTTATAGTCATTTTTCTAGGAGTTAACTTAACAGATTTCTTCTAAGGACTAACATGAGTTCTAGACTCAGATGCAAACACCCTTCCTTGAATCTTTCCTCTGAAGTCACATTAGAACCGTAACCTTTTCACTTGGGTAATTCTGATGAGCCAACTAAGCATCTTCTAGTCCCACATTTTTTTTCCCCAGTAGAACACTCTGTATTGCTGACTAAAGATCATATGACAGAAATTAGTGGGCCAAGGGTACAATCTATTTTCAAGTTCAGGTTTATTATAGCTACTTTAACAATACAGTTGACAGGAATTTGTCTCGATATGCTCGCATACACACAACAACAACACAGCAGTCCAACACAACAAGCAACACCGTACACAATTACAACAGTATGGATCTCTATGAGTGTAGTGCATAGTGTTTTTAAGTGGTTGGTGTATGGTCCCTGAATCTCTTCCCTGTTCTGTGTGTTTGTGTGTTTGTGTGTTTGTGTGTGTGTGTTTGTGTGTCTGTGTGTCTGTGTGTCTGAGAGTCTGTGTGTCTGTGTGTCTGTGTGTTGTGTGTGTGTGTCTGTGTGTGTGTGTGTGTGACGCCCCCACAGCTACCTGCTGGCGGTGGGACTGGAGAGTGGTCGGATCCTGCTCTATAAGTGGAGGCCGGGGGGGCCAGAAGAAGAGACGTCTACAGGTGGTGGTGGGTGCTGGAGCAAATGTGGGGAGACTGACGCCTCGTATCCTTTTCTTTTTTAAATCTCTGTACAGTATACATTATACAACAGCCTCCATTTCATACAGCTCTCGTGCTGACATGACATTTAGCCAAAACCTGTTTACCTGCCACAGACTGTGAAACCAAGCCCAGGGGCTAAAGCCATTGTAGTCTATGCATCCCGGCTTTCTATTAAGAAACCATTTGTGTTTGTGATTCAAGGACACTTTACGGGAGCACTACTTGCCCGTAAAGGAGAGGGGGAAGAGAGAGAAGTCTATTTTTAAGCTCGTGTGTAATGGATATGAATGCAGTGCTGTATGTCTTCAGGGAAAACAAAGATGGATTTAACTGAGTGTCAAGTGTTAATGTCTGAACTGTGAACTCTGGCTGTGTGTGTGTGTGTGTGTGTGTGTGTGTGTGTGTGTGTGTGTGTGTGTGTGTGTGTGTGTGTGTGTGTGTGTGTGCACCGCTGGGTGTAAATATTGTCTCTTTTTTTTGTTTTTTTGTCTCTTTTTTGCATGTGTGATGTTGCACGTGTTTCTTGTGGGATTTCATGTGTCTGATGTTTTGACTGCCGTGACTCACTCGACGCGAGTGGTGAGAACTTAAGCGATTAGCTCATTTGCGGCCTGCTGTGCGGCTTCGCTGATTGCTCATTCACCGAACAAGAGTCGCAGTAATGGTCACAATAATGCTAAATTATATTCTCGAGAGGCTGGCTGGAATTTTAAAATCAAGCGTGTCAGTTGAGGACAGCTGTGGTAATGGAAGTTTCCGAATTATGACATGCAAGGACAGCCAAGCAGTGGAAAGTGTAGCGTGCCTGCTGTAGCTGTCCTTAAAAAAACTCAGGTGTGTGTGCGCGTCTATGTCTGTATGTGTCTGTGTCTGTCTGTATGTGTGTCTGTCTGTGTGTGTGTATATGTCTGTGTGTGTGTATATGTCTGTGTATGTCTATATGTCTGTGTGTGTGTGTCTGTGTGTGCGTATGCCTATGTGTGCATATGCCTATGTGTGTGTATGCCTGTGTGTGTATGTGTCTGCGTGTGTCTATGTGTCTAAAGTTGCCCATATTTCTTCTAGCGCACACAACAAAATACCATAAGTGTTCTTCCTCAGGTGAAGTACAGATTGGCATCTGCTGATGCTGTCATTAGAGTTGGTGTGACACCAGAAGCGTTGGCAGCATGAAGCCCGTCTGCCTGCCTGCCTGCATGAGTGCACGCTTTCTGTCTGCTTTTGGAAACTTGGTGCTCAGCCCAGGCCTGTCCGGGTTTGCAGCAGAAGGAGCAATACTTTTGGAAAAAAAAAAGAAAAAAAAATTCTATCAGAAGTCATTCAAGCATGTGCTAGGTGTATTGTCATGGGTTTTAGCTGGACCAGGCTGGTGTGTGTGTGTGTGTGTGTGTGTGTGTGTGTGTGTGTGTGTGTGTGTGTGTGTGTGTGTGTGTGTTGGGTAGGAGGGCTGGTGGAGTTGGTGGTGCATTCTTGTCTTCAGCACCACTGCCTGCCCTCTGTGCTCCTTTCTTACTCTCTCACACACACACTCACTCACTCACACACACACACACACACACACTCTCTCTCTCTCTCTCTCTCTCTATCACACACACACTCACTCACTCACTCACACACACACACACACACACTTGACATGGAGTCTATAATGTCGCTCATAGTTCACCGCATTGTTTGTCACTGCTGACATTAATAAGCCCAAATCACAGCCAGCCATCGATCCACCTGTCACAGGCCCTCACCTCACACACACACACACACACACACACACACATACACACATACACACATACACCACACACACATACACTATACACACACACACTACACAAACACACACATATACACACACACTACACATATACACACACAGACACACATACACCTACTTCATCCCCAAAGAATCAGCTCAGCTGTGTCTTATCAGGAGAACCTTTCCAGGATTCAAGGGGAACAAGTGTGTGTGTGTGCGTGCCTGTGTTTTGTCTTACATATGTCTGTAGTCTGGGTGTGCGTGTGTGAGCCTGTGTGTGTGTGTGTGTGTGTGTGTGAGCCTGTGTGTGTGTGAGCCTGTGTGTGTGTGAGCCTGTGTGTGTGTGTGTGTGTGTGTGTGTGTGTGTATGGCTGTGTGAACCTGTGTGTGTGTGTGTGTGTGGCTGTGTGGCTGTGTGAACCTGTGTGTGTGTGTGTGTGTGTGTGTGTGTGTGTGTGTGTGTGAAAGTAAACTACCAGAAAGTGAGGAAGTGAAGTGCGTGTAGGCACACAGACACAGACATTCAGAGGGTGGGGGAAGGAAGCTGTGTGCATGGTGTGTATTACAGATGAGGCTCTCTGTTAGCGGGCAGGAGAGACGGAGGGGAAGGATGGCTAATGTACCATCCAGCAGGCGCTAGAGAAATGGAGAGTCTGCAGTACTTCTGATTCTCTATTCCACTGTGTGTGTGTGTGTGTGTGTGTGTCTGTGGGTGCATGTGTGCGTGTGAGGAAGAGAGGGCAAGAAAGACATACTAAAATACTGAAAACCTGTGTGTGTTTGAGAGAGAGAGAGAGAGGAACGACAGAGTGCGTGAGAAAAAAAGAAGATGGAGCAAGAGTAAGATACATGAATACAGAAATCCAGCATGTGTGTGTGTGCGAGCGAGAGAGACAGAGAGAGAGAGAGGAAAAGAGAGCAAGAATAAGATATAAAGATACAGAAAACCAGCATTCGTGTGTGTGTCCTTATCTGTCTCCTTGCCTTTGAGGTTTTTTTTCCTTGACCCAGTCCTCCCTCACAGCCAGAGCCACACTCTGCCGGTCAAGCGACTGCGCTGGAGGCCCAGAGAGGGCCGGGCTGGGCAGCAGCAGCAGACCCAGACAGGGCAGGGGGGTCCTGGGGCAGACGGGGAGGAAGAGGAGGCTGCTGCCTGGGTGCAGCTGGCCAGCGCAGGAGACGACCATGCCGTCAAAATCTTCAACGTTAGCCGACAGGCCGTGGAGCAACAGAGCACCAGCAGTGACTGAGAGACACATTTTAACTCAAGACTCAGACAGACAGATGTGCGTGCACACACACACACACACACACACACACACACACACACACACACACACACACACACACACACACACACACACACACACACATACACACACCCACAGCTCACTGTCTCTCCATCATTCACACATTCACATGAATCACTTTATTTTTCATCTTTACCTTTTCCTGAACTTTCTCAGTGGTTTTTTTTTTTTTTTTTCATTTTCAGGTTGACAACACACACACACACATACTCCCGCACACTTTTTTTGTGACATGCACAATCCCTATAAACTTTCCCTTCCCCTCCCAAAGATGCATGTAAACTAGTTTCCTGTCCATCTTCTCTCTCTCTCCCTCTCTCTCTTTCTCTCTCTCGTTTCAGTCCTGGCAGTAGTTTAAGTAGACCCCCCTCCCTCCTCCAGATGTCATTGTGCCAGCAGGAACTCAGCAGTTAGCTGCTAGCGCCCTGCTTTCAGTGCTCCTCAATGCGATTGAGCTAACCGCTAACACAGCCTGATGCTGCCTGTCGGCTCCCAGTCAGACGTGTAGCATTACCTGCCGCATAGAGACAAACTTGGAGACAAACTGATGGGTGGGACTTGGCACAGGGGATTACACACACTTGATGGTGCCCAGCCGCTCCAAACACACACACACACACACACCTTTTTTTCTTCTCTCTCCCCCCTTTCCCTGTCCCGCTCTTTCTTTCTCTTTTTCTTTCTCTCTTTCTCTCTCTCTGACACACACACATACTCTCGCTCTCTGTCTCTCTCTTTCTATCTCTCACTCGTCTCTTTCTCTCTCACTAACGCATACATTTTCTCTTGTCTTTCTCAGTCTGTCCCTCTCTCTCTCCCTCTCCGTATTTTATGTATATTTATGTAACTGTAATGCCCTCAACCTCATAAACACAAGCACAAATGCTGCATCGAAACCCCTTCCTCGACATCTAGTTTTTTTCCCCTGCACTTATAAACCTTTCCATCTCCACCAACTGTGGTCAAGTGGAGAGTCAGACAGGTGAATTATGGCAGTGCATCAAGCAGGGCCTTGGGGCTGAATGTCCAGGCACTTTGAATATGATTACAGAAGCACTTCAAATGTGGCCTCAAAGCATTCCTCCATTGCCTGTCTTCAAACACAGCTTTACAGTCCAAACAACCTTTAGGCATACAGACTCAAGAGGACTTTTATTATGTACATTTGTGGGTTTTTTTTCTCATATATGTAAAGATTTGATTTAATATTGTAATAAATGGCATTTTCTATTTCGCCTGTCTGCTTCTCTCTCTCGTATGCGTGAAACAGATGAAGCAGGTCTGTTTGAAAAAGTAAGTGTGTGTGTGTGTGTGTGTGTGTGTGTGTGTGTGTTAGAGTGTATGAACAGTAAGTGTGTGTGTGTGTAATGTTTAATTATGTCTGGGGAGCTGGTGGCCGGGCCGTCTGACACAAAAGGAGAGAGCGAGGACGGAGAATGGCTGGCTGTCGGCTGGTGGCGTGACTGCGGAGGAACATTCCGGAATCAGGATTGTGCGTTAGTTGCAGCTTTGAGCGGCTGAGGTATGAGCTGTCGTTGAAACCCTGCTGAGGTGATAAATGAGAGGCCGTTAGTTAAAGCCCCGTGTGCAATCACTCAGCAACTGAATGCAGTACAATACGAGCCAGCCTTCTCCTTCTCTTTCTGACTTCCTCTCTTTCAATCCCCCTCTTTTTTCTTTCGTGCACTCGCTCTAACTTACTCTTTCAATCCCTCTTTTCTCTTTCTTGTACTCTCTCTCTCTGACTTGCTCTCTTTTAATGCCGCACTCTTTCGTGCACTCTTTTCTCCCTCTCTGTGTATTTTAAATGTGAAGGCCATGTACCTGTGAACTCAATTACATTGTTTGCCACTCTGATCAGTCACCCACAGCATCTCATGCCACTGAACATGAGGTGCGTTGGAACTGTATGGAAATGGGGGTGTAGAGTAAGTGGCCTTAGACACCATAGCTGCTGTGTGCTGTTGTGGCCGCCTTATTTTGCGTGGCCCTTGGTCAACCGCCACCCTGAAAACTTGCAAGCAAGTCTTTTTAGGGGTGGGGGCAGGAAAGGCTCTTTCAAATATTTGCTCAGCAGACAGTGAATACAGATTGTGCTTTGAAGCTTCACAGCGTTGGCTTTCCGTGAACATACAAACACATTCCCAGTTATATTCACAAGACGAGGCACACAAAATGGTATGAATATAAAACGTGTGTGTGTGTGTGAGTGTGTGTTAGTAAAAATGTAGGCATAGCGTCATAGAGCCATTTCAGAAGAAGTAGTTGGAACTGTTCTTATCTGCTGTGAATATGGTCGCCTTTTCATTCACCACACGTCAAAAGGTGTTGGTCATAACTCTTTTTATCACGCGACACGCACATGGTGACATTTTTCAAAGGAAACAGCGGAGTTTCTTATTCCTGACCTGTCCTTGTGAAGTCGTGTGATTTAAGCCTGCAAGTGTGTAGAAGATGCTTTCACCATCGTCCTATCTATTCATTTATTCAGACTCTTAGCATATCCCATTCCCTATTCACTCAGGGCCAAAACACTCTCCAGCAGTTGGACTACCTTGGCCGACGTGTGACCTGGATGCTAACTACAGCAGCGGTAGGCTGAAAATGCATGGTATGACGCTTTTAAACTCGTAAAGAAATGAAATAAAGGTGGAGCGTTTGACGACGAGTGTTGACGGCTGAGTATTGCTGACGTTGGCTGTGAAAGAGAATTTGCTGAATTAGAAACTGAATGTCGTTTACTACGCCACTGGGTGATGTGCACGCCTCCCCATGACATTTGACAAGGAAAAAGGCTAAGGTATTAAATAGAACCTGCTCTTTATAGAATTATCCAAATGAAATGATCGACCATTTCAGAAAGCCTTCTGGTAAAATAGGCTAAGGCTACACAAAGCCAAATGATTGCACTACTAGGTGGAATAATGTACCAAAGACAGGCAGAATCTCCTAATCTGAAGCACAGCTTTGCAAAAGCTGGGTATCACATGTTTCAAAGAACAGAAATCCTTGTATTTGTACAATGTATTTGGTTATTTCTGTGCACTTAACACAGGTGATTCACTAATTAGCTCATGTACCTGGCAGAAACATTGTTCTAACATGGTGGGGATAAAAGTCTTAAGGATTTTCTGTCTCTTTTTTTTTTGAAGGCAGGTTACCTCTTCTGGCATTCGGGCTGCACTGACTGAACTTGCCTAGTTATGTGACCCTCTTACATGGTACCGCCACTGATGGGGCATGAGAGGAGAGGATGGAGCTAAGGCTGCAGGCTGCAGCACAGTGGCCCAGCTCAGCAGAGGTGCTGTGTGGAGTGCTTCCTGCCCCCCAGAGCCCTCGTGTGCTGTCCTGGCATGTTGAATATTTGAGTGCAGGATAAATACAGCAGCTCGGTTCTGACGTGCAGTCCCAACACACACACACACACACACACACACACACACACACTTATTCGGTCCTCTCAGGCTCTTTACCAAGCAGGACATGTTCGCTTTCATTATTCAATGGCCAAGATGTAAAGGGAGCGTGTGTGTGTGTGTGTATGTTCGGACTGCACGTTGGGAGTGCAAGTGTCGAAGCCACAAAAAGTCAAGCTCAATAACTTCATTCTCTTTAAAACAAAAAAAGTCTTGAAGTGTCATCCAGAGCTGATTTTCAGCCTTTTACACTCTTATCCAGTGTTTCATTTTAGCCTATTTAATAATGATGGACAGAAAAACCAGCTTCATTTTTTGACATTTTATTAATAAACCAGTTTTTGCAATAATTTATTAAAAATGTTATGGTTCCATGCAGTTTTACGGGGTACATGAATATGAAATGATCACATCCACTTGTAATTTTTGGAAAATAAAAACCTCATGGGTGCCATCACACAGAGCTAAACGTCAGTGAACCACAGAGGTGTTTGCACGACTATAAGCACTTTTAAGAAAAAAACAAAACAAAACAAGACACAAAATGAAAGCAAGAAAAATGTAAACTAAAAAAAAAAAAAAGTGAATGTCCTAGTTCTTAATGGGCACGGTCAGATGTTGTTTTGTGTATGTTTGTGTGTGTATGTGTGTCTGTCTGTCGGAAATGAAAGAGAACTAGCCCAGCACTGAACACAGAACAGCAGTCTATTAGCGCAATGTAAACGTGGAGACGTTATATGGTCAAAGAGTGGAGCATCCCCACCCTCATCTCCAACATTCAGTTTTTTGTTATTTTTTAACCTCTTTTTTTTTTACTTTTATTTTTTTCCCAACACTTTCCCACCCCATACATACGTACACACATACATACATACACACATACACACTATCATATAATAATACCTCTACAGAAAAAAATGTCTTGTATACACTATGTACAGGGAGATAGGTCTTTCTCATAGGATGTTGAGGTGGCCTGTGTATTGTCATACAACTGTCCCATGGAAAACAGGCCAATAACCAAGAAACAGTATCCCATCCTGACTAACATTTGTTCAAAAATGTCATACAGTATTATTGATTTTCAGAGCCCCGTTGAGCATTGTGCCAGACACAGATCCAAGAAAATATATACTTTTACAGAGGAACAACAAAAAAAATTTAAGAGGTGTTTCACAACGGTATGGACTGTGTTGTAGCCTTTATTGCCTGTGAGACTCTTAAAAAAATGTTATATCAGTAGTGGACCATGTCTGTATAAAACAAAGTATTTTTTTACTTCATGTTTGTTTTTAAATATGACACTCATGACACAATGTCCTTTTCAGTTATCATGTTGGGGCAAAAATGTTAAAGTAAAAAATAAACCAAGACAATAGGGTAAACTGACATTGCCGAGAAATTGAAAGATATAACTTAAATTTGAGATCAACCCCAAGCAAAAGTCAAGCAAGCAGTGACTGCTTTGTGTGGAGTGTCTGTATTATTCTATAAATGCCCTAACATTTGTGGATCATATCCAGTGGCATCAAACAGCATGTGACCTGATCCAAATCCCCACAGAAAAATACTGAAACACCCAGGGTGGGTATTTGAAGAACATGGTTTAGTAGCAGGACTGGGTAAGTCACTCAGGGTCAGTGGTAAACGTCTTAGTAGAACAGCTCCATGGTTTAATGTCTGTGAAGATTGTCATTCACCCAGGTCAAGGTAGCCAAAAGAGCAACTGAACTTCTTTTTGGAGATGGATGACATAAATTCTGACCTGATGATTGGGAATGAGGAGCTATATCTCCGGACCACTGGAGGTGGAGCTGGGAGCTGTAGATCACACCCCTCATCATGTGACAAAGGGTCACTCGAGTCGCCCATTAACATAAGTCAATGTGTGAGTCATTATGATCACAGGATCCAGATAGAGAATGAATACTGTTCTGATGGTGTAGAACAGTTAAACATTTTGGGATGAGATCTTAAGGCAGGATGGTATAAAGCAGATAGATGATGACACATCCTCCCCTACTTTGTTCAACGCTGTTCCAGTTGGGCACAGATGGCCTCCTTCACTTGTGACCCCTTGTCAGATGATGAGGGTGGTGGTCTACAGTTCACAGATCCACCTTCAGTGATCCAGAGATACAGCTCCTGGTTCTCTACAGAAGGTGAGAATTGAAGAAGCCTTTTGCATGAAACGTGAAACGTCTTCAAGCTCCAAAAAGTAGTCCAGATGCAACTTAGCTCTGTTGACTACATGGTTTAATCTATCCCACAAACATCAAAACCATAGGATACTTAAACATAAAGAGTTACTACTTTACACTGAGTAAAACTTAGCCAGCCTTGCCACCAATCCATGTTCTTTGAATATATCCCTGGTCATTCTAAAGCAGAGGACATGGTGGTTGTTATATAACAAACATTGTGCTGAGATTTTGTTTTAAACTTTTGTTCAAATCTAAATGTCAACAACAAAAAGGCAAAATCAGTCCTGCACACAGACACATGACCCAAACCTCTCAAAACAGTGTTTTTCTTTTTGAAAATGTCCTCGTGGTTCCTGTGCAGAGTTTCAATATACACAGCTTCTCATTAAACATAATCTATACATTACAGTACATGGACACACATACACAGACGGTCAGGAACAGGAAATGATTGCAGCAAGCAGTGCGGAGGTGCTGGAATGGTCTTTTTACTTTCAATGAAGATGCATTGAAATAATAAATATATTTGCTATTAAAATATATGCTTTTGTATTTGATATATATTTTTTGTTTATCTGTTACGCGTCTTTTCCCCTTTCAAGGTAAGCTTTTATCTGAGAATCTTTTATTGCCACTTTCATAAATGCTATATTCCACACTGTTAGAATTTATTATGAAAATACATTTAAAATAAATTCAACAACCTATGCATAGAATACCATATATGGAAGTGACATTTACTATGAATAGTATGTGTTTCTTAACTAGATAATGTGTTGTGTCCTTTTTATAATTTTACGCAACAGTGCTGTGCAAAAGTCATGATATCCTCCCCTTTCCACTCATGTATAGACAGATGTATACATGTATGAGGTCTGGATCTTTGGATTCTTACAAACTAAGCAATGTATGCCAAATTTCCATAAAGCTTTATTGCCCTAATAAACAATAAAACTGATGTACCTAATGTACCATTGTACCTACCCCAGACAAATGTATTTCAAAATGCATTCATTTACTGGGCACTGCATGTAGGACATGAAAATCTCAGCACAAAATGTTCCAAGAAAAGCGTTGCAATGCAAATCTTCATGCACTCATAAGACTTTTGCACAGTATTGTTTTTTTTTAAATCTAAAAGCCAACATATCTTTCAGGGACAATTATGATTATTTTAATTAAAATCAAAGAGTAAAATAAATCTATGGTCTCAGTTTCTTCCAGCCAATAACCAGTTCACTGAAGAATGTAGAAAGCCCTTTTGCCATCACTGTTGTACTGACCCCTATACGGTGTGTCACATTATAATGTAGAACATAAGTGTAAGCTACTGAGTGGTGCCAACATTTTTGCGTTTTCCTGTCTACAACAGATGATTAGTTTCTCATACTGCACCACTGACAATGTGGGTAGTTAGGTCCTGTCAATGTTGTGCTCTTTTTTTGCCGACCCTCATCTTATTAAGAAAGTTTAGTCTACATACAATGCAACAGAGTACTGTACGTACACCGACAACTGCATCATGGAAATATATTTACGGTAACAAGTGGCCCATAAAACAGACTACACGGTGTTCAGTGATATTGGTTCTGACTTGGAATGTACTTATGATAAACAAAGGTGAGCTCTGGAGTGATTTGCTGTGTGACAGGGACTTCAAAGAAACTGAAGTGATTTTTATTTTTTGTCACAATAGCTGCACAAACGGAACTAACTCTATGTGACTTTAACATTTTATTTCATGCCATCTTCAGGAAGCCGAATAACCAAATATTTCCATACACAGACACCATCAGGGCATCAGCAAGTTGTAGTACACAATCACATGTAATGTAATATATATATATAAAAAATGTGTCTCTGAAGGAACAACAAACCCCAGTGTCTTTTTTCGTTTGTTTTGTTTCACTTCGCTTTGTTTAGTGGCTGCTGTTTGTTGTCTGACTGGTAAGTGAGAGAGAGAGGCCTTGGCTTCACGAATGTCAGGACAGCCCAGCCATTTTGTACAACGCACTCAGACAAAAACCATGTTTGTTTTTTTCAGACCTGTGAGGAGAGAGAGCAACTGTATTTCTTGAAATCATACTGGACTCTCCCTCTGGGGGAGCTTCTCAAGAAGCTTTATCTGCTGTCGTGTTCCACTTGTGACATAATGTCGACTCTTGGCGTATTCCTTAACCAGGCTGAAGCAACGTTTAACATTTTCCTGTAGGGGACCAATAGTCAACGACAGGCACAGCGCTCAACAAACATAAACTAAAACCAAGACACCAATGGTGAGATATTTTGCTGAACAAATCCTTGTAGATACTCATAATACATAGCTTATCAAAACAAAAAGTTGGTATGAGGAATACATTTCATGTTTGTTGTCTTTCCACAGATTTACAAAAGAATTGTCAGATAACTTCTGTGTGTGTCTGTCTGTTTTTTCTACACCCTATTTATGCAAGACTTTGGGCAAAAATTTCACAGCACTGACTTGCATCTCTATAGCAACTATGAGGGATGTTCACTGTTGCTTAGCGCCGGATGGTTTATTTTAAAAACACCACTCTGTGCTTTTCTCCTGGTCTGTGATTCAGTCTGCTCAGTGAGGGAAGGGGAGGGGAGGGGATGCTGACAACCGTGGGATCTCAATCAAAGCTCCACCAACCAGTGTATATTTATATTATATTTTTTTGGCTCAAGTCACATCTTGAAGGGTTTGACAGGTGTTTGCTTTTCCTGATTTAAAAACAAAATAAAAATAACCGTATAAAACATGGCGATAAAAAAACAACCCCCCCCCCCCCAAAAAAAAAAAAAAAACAACCTTGACCCTATGAGGACTGACGACTGGCTTGACAGCTTGGTAAGAATTCCCATTGGCTAGTCCATGTTCCATCATCTTGTTTTTTTCCACACTGGCACAAACTTGTTATTCCAGCCCAAGCTGTAGTGTGGTTGCACACCAGTGCCATTCCCCGCTCATATATCCGTCCTCTCCGTCCTGTAAACCCCATGACTTGCGGGCATGACGCAAGACCTCCGGTTTGGCCTCACAAGCAACATTTGCATCGATACACACAGTTGTTTTTTTGTTTGTTTCCAGGTAAATTGTGGTTGATCAATCAAGCCCTGTCCACTGTCCTCTGATTCTGTCTTTGTTCTCTTGTCCTCCGTGCCCTTAAAGGATCTTAGTTGTCCGCCCATCCTCGAGTCGGAGGACTTGACACCAAGCTGCAATGGAAGACTGGCCCACGGACCAAATTGGTGAGATTCGCCCCAACATTATAAGGAAATACAAGAGGGAAAAAAAGACCCCATTTTTTGCCTGTGAGTGTTGATGTGCACATTACAAAGATAAATAAAGGCCAGTTGTCCCCAGATATATCTCCACTTGTACTGTGAGGTCTCTAGTTTATTTTATTGTGTTGCCACCCCCACCCAGATGGTGTGTGAACCATCACTGGTGGATGCAAAGTCATGGACCATGTTAAAAGAAGAAAAATGTTAAATTGTGGTGAAAATTTAGCTGAAGTGAGAAGACTCTGAATAGTGTTGTATCTCCATCCACAATAAAGACACTGGCCCCCATTTATAGTGATGTATGGGACTCACAAAACCAACCATATCTACTGGTTGCTCTGTCGTCACAATGTTTAGCTTTCAAATCACTTTTTTTTACCCGCCTTTCAAAACTGATTCCTTGTTGTTCCTATCCATTTTAGGAACATGGGCTTCTAATAACTGTCATATTCCCTGGTCAGCTGAATGTAGCATTCCTAACAGAAGCTTACAGAAGTCATGGGAAATGCCTGGTATTTACATGTCTGGTCCACTTGGTGAAGCCGGGGCCTGGGCTCAAAGTCTGTTTGTCCCATTTCTTACAATGGACTACATCAGTGCACTAACAAACATCAGACAAGTTCACAACCTGCTCAAGTTTTGTGAGGAAACCAAGATGTACGTCATACAAAAGAAAATAAAAACAATCAAAATAAAAACGAAAACATAAATCTTCTTTTTTTTTTTAGGCAGATAAGGCTACAGGCCAATGATGTCCTTTGCCACTCATCTCTGCAGTCCTGGGGAGATGGAGAGAAATGGGGTTGGGAGGGGGAGGGGGGTTGAAGGAAACAACATGATCTCTGCAGACCATGGGATGTGTGAGAAGAACCTCCAACCAAACCTTCCTACCCTCACAACTACCACCCAACAAAAACACCCTCCTTGCTCCTCTCAGCCACCTGATGGTGAGTCCGCTCTCTGGTGCTCTGGGCCGGGTAGAGGGAGAAGAAGAAACTCGGATGTGTGGTATGACTCCCCCACCCCACCGCTTTCGGTGAAAATCCCTCTTTTGCCTTTTACCGTCATCCTTTAGATCGCTGACCAATTCAGTCCATCCGTTCATCTTCTTACTTGTTTAGTTCCTTGTGTTATAAAAGGAGGATGGGGTTGGTGGTAGTAGCCTCTTTGTTGAGGCTAAGGTGTGGATGGGCTTGGGGATTGGGGTGCAGGTGTGGGGGTGGTTGTTGTTGTTGGTGGCGTTGGTAGGGGCAAGACCTAGGGCATTGCCAGAGGTGTGGTGGGGTTGGAGGTGGGGGTATGGGGCTGGCCGGTTGGAGGGTGAAGTGGGGGAGTGGTGGTGGTGGTAGTAGGGAGGCTGGGCGGGGTAGGGGTGGGGGTTGGTGTTTTTTCCTCACAGGCCTGAGACCATGACCCGGTAGGAGGGCGGCATGTGCCTGTGCCGTGGGCTAGATCCAGGGCTGGCGTTGGGGCTGCAGCTGGCGTCTACCCCCCCTATGGAGGGCAGGTAGGCGTGATGCAGGATGGGCAACTGCAAGGAGAGCCTGCGCTGTACACTATAGACAGAGAGAGAGAGAGAGAGAGACAGACAGACAGACAGACAGACAGACACAGACAGAGAGAAAGTTAAAGAAAGAAAAAGACAGAAAGAAAGAAAGAAAGAAAGAAAGAAAGAAAGAAAGAAAGGAAGAATAAAGTGAGAGGGAGGGGAGGGAAGGAGACAGAAAACATATTGGAGTAGTAAAGTGGATGACAAAAGATCTAAAGCAGTAGAGGTTACAACCAAAGAGCACGAGACAGATTGATTGTCCAACGACACAATGTTTAACTGCTGAACCTTCTGTAAGGCTAATCGCACTAAAGTTTTTGTGATCTGTTCCACAATTCTCCTCTGTGCTACATGCACGGACATAAAATTTTAGCAAATTTGGATGCTGTGTCTCCCAGTTGGCTCTGTACCAAGGGACAGCAGTAAAACTGTCTGACAGTAGTGTGTCCAAGTTTGGTCACCAAGTATTAAAAAGACTAACATTCACCAGCATGGGTGACTCTGCCTTTTTAGATGCTGCTGTAACCAAACACAATGTCGCTAATGGTTTTTAGTCACTTAGAAGTAGAGAGTGAACACACTGTACCAAGAGACAAACAAATACAAAAAAACATTCTTACCAGTTTTACATTTCTCCTTTAGCTGTATTTTTTCTTGCGGCAGACATAAAAAAAATGTTTGTGCAAATTGCTTTTGGTTGCCGTAACTGATTAGGAGCATTCTGGGATATATCCTGCTCGCCTTCTGTGTTCCCATTGCACAAAAGACAATATAACAATACCCAATGCTCATCACCATATCGTAAATTTCACTTTGTATTTGTTTGTACAAATAGGTACGTTTGGTTGTAAATGAAGACAAAAAAGAAAACTTTAAAGAAAACTGGCCCCCAATTTTAGTGTATACGTCTAGGCTAGATTTTAGTGCTTTGTATTCAAGTGCTTCTTGAAGTTTTGTGCCTGCATAAACCTACACGGTGCAAGATCATGTCATAGCAAATGGAGTCGACAGGAGAATAAAATTGCTATCGCATGACTTTAGCTTTTTTTCCCCCTGCCATCCACTAAAGCTCTGACCTCAAGTTAACTGCGAAGTGCATGTCGTGTCTGTATAGGGGACTGAACTTCATTTGTTGGGCAACATTAAACTGCCTGCTTGTGCACTCGCCTACCTTTTTTACTCTTGCTTTCTCACTCTCTCTTCTTTTTTGCTCCATCCATCCATTTCCCTCTCTCTCCTCTCTTTTTCTCCATCCACCCCTCCTCTGTCTCCACTCTTTTGCTTGATCCATCCCTCTATCTCTCCTCTTTCTCTCCATCCATCCATCCATCCATCCATCTCTCTCTCTCTCCCTCCCTCACTCACTCACTCACTCACCCCCCCCCCCCCCCCCCCCTCTCTTTCTCTCTCTCTCTCTCTCTCCCCATCTTCCTCTGTACATGTGATCAAACATTTATGCGCAGAGGGAAAAGCTCTGAGAATTTTCTGCACTCCTGTGCCACTGTCTATTTTCAGGCCTCGCTGCCTCCATCCTTGGTTGTAAATCACAGGTTATGTAAGCACTCTCTCTTTCTCTCTCCGTCTTTCTCATTCTGGATTAACAAAACTGGGACCAATTGCAGTGATGCATAAAAAAAGGCTCTTTCTTTCCCCGCCCTCTAAACTGATGACATCAATATCCTTGCCTTGTTGTATGCCATCAAAATGATCTCCTTATCCACTGCAATATTGCTAAGAATAACAGATTCGATTACATTTACTTTTTTTCTCTTCTTGTTAGGGTGGGCCTATCGTTTTGGAGAGATTGTGAAGGTTAGGGTTACTCACTGTTCTGGTGAGTTGATGTCCTCTAGTGGACCTCTGCTTATTCTGGAAGGATCCATGGATCCCCATTGGGCCTGTGGTTTCTGTTCCAGATGGTTCTTCAGAAGGGACTTCTCACCTTCTGCAGAGCACACGACAAGACAAAGTACTTTACTTCTCTCCTCTGCCTTAGGTTCATTTTTACCACAACAAACCATTTTGCTGAAGCATTGGTGTGTCTCCAAATGAAAAATGTAGACACAGAAAACACAAAGACATGGCAAGGTGCTTTTCAACCTTTATGAAAAAAAAAACACCACAAAACCCAAACAAACAACTCCAGGGTCAACTTGGTATTTTGTTTCTGGGAGGTTTCTACACACTTTGTAGTTATAGCTTCACTGTACACCTATACTCCTTATACTCCATAATGCTGTCTCAACATATTTGAAGCATTTTCAGCCTGTGTGAATTATGTTCGTCATTACCCCTTTACCATATTGTACACTACAGACAAGCCAAAAAGCTCAGGGACTACTACTGTACATTCTCTCACCTTTGCCCTCGGTGAAATTGCTTATGCTGAGGATGTTGTTGAGGTCCTGGTAGTGGTTCTGCTTGATGTAAGGCGTCTTCTCAGGCGTGTCCTGCAACTGCATGGTCACCTCCTCCAACTCCTTGTCAAGCTGAAGATGCCAAAACAAGTAAGGTAAGCCTGGGTGTAAATAATTCAGGGCCCTACACGAGAACATCGTGTGCACACTCCGAAGCCAACTCCAAACATGCCACTCTGAAGCTGTAGACAGGATGTAGGTGTGTGCTTGCAGGTCACCCTAAGACATGACCTTTCAAGACAGCATTAGCTGCTACTCAAGCACTGGATTTGTCACGAGGTGTCACATTCTCATGAATTTGTTATGCCAACCGCACATGCTCGGAGAAGGTCACACACGTTACCACAAAAGACCTCAAGGAACTGAAGGAGCTGAATATGGAGAAGATGCTGGGTAAATAAATAGCCTGCCATCATAACTCAAAGCAGGTGATTGCTATTTCCTTCTTCATTTTCATTTTTTTTCAGTACTTCTATTCAGGTGCTTTTGCTTGACAATCTCTAAACATGGTTGGCATTTCTGGATGAGCACAAGTGTAAACATCCCACAGACACACTGCAGTGATGTTGTAAGATGTTACTGCTGAAGTCAGTGGTAGTGGCACATAATCATGTGTATAAACTGAGATGTTTTTTTTCCACTCAAGGCTAGTCATTTAAAATGCATGTTTTTTAAGTATGTGCACTGACATCCAACATCACTGTCCATGTCAAAATCATCACATCTTTTTTTTTTTTTACCAGGAAGTTGTCTTTGATGCAAGGAGGTATTTTTAGAATGCATAGACACTTTGAAAATCCCATATGTGTCCATTATAGGGAAGTTAATTCAATTCAGGCAGTTTAGTTTTGATGACACACACACACACGCGCGCGCGTGCGCGCGCGCGCAAACACGCTATTAGAATTGTTAGCGTTGGTGCGTGTATGTTATGTGCCTCTTTTCCTCTTCTGTTTGGGGCTTACCTCTGTTATTCTCATCCGCAGACGATGGTTGTCTGTCTGAAGGCCGTCCAGGCGCGACGTGTTGGCCTGGTTAACGCTGGTCACTGACGTGGAGGTCTTGGAGTCCTCCTTCTTCTGGTTCTGGGTGAACTTTAACCTCCGGTTCTGCGTGGCCGCGTCCGGGTTTGTTCTCATGGTGATGAACTACAAGCATGAAAAACAAGACAGGATGAAAAAAATAAGAGAGGAGGAATCACTTGGACAGGACACCGAGCAGTAAAACTCCAAAACGATAAAACACCCTTCGAAGTTTATAGATCTGAAACCGCTATAATTTCCTGCAGGGCCCTGAGAAGTAGCATCCATCATCTACCATCCAGTCCAGACGTTTATGTGCCCTCCATTAAAGATTGATTAGCAATCCCACAATAATTGCCCGTTTTACCACCCCTCGTTGATTTCTCCCCTGGCAGCCAGGTGCCCGCACTGGCACAAGCACCCACACCCACACTCATAACCCTACCTACACACACACACACACACACACACAGCCAAACAAGCAGCTACATTCCAAGAAAGACAATGAAGCTAAAACTGAATGTTTCTAAAGTTGCAGTACCTCAGATGTCCGCTGCTGACTGCAGACTCCAGACTTGAGCCAATTGCCATAGACCCCAATGTTAAAAAAAAAGGTTTTCACAGTGGAAAATAAATGTTTGAATATTTTTAGAATACATTAGCTTTATACATAGATAAAACAGATTAATATTGACAGAGTAAATTGGCCCAAAATGGCGGCACCCAGAACTTTTAATTTTGGCTTCATCTTGCTAGGAGTGATGTCAGAGAGGGGTTTGTCCAGTTCTTATACAGTCTATAATGTGCATCCAAACTGACACCCACACTAATACCCATACCTTCACCCACACCTATACACTCACCCACACACACAGCTACACCCATTTCTATGTCCACAGCTACGCCAACATTAACATCCACATACCCATAACCACACCAGCACCCACAACCACACTCATAACCACATCAACACTCATAACCACACCCACTCCAGCACCAACACCCACACCCACACCCACACCCATAACCACAACACCCACACCAACACCCCCACCCACCTTGGGCACAAAGACCAGGCAGAGGGTGATGGTGCTGCAGAAGATGATGACCAGGGCCACGATGCAGAACTGCACGTTGGGCTGGTCGCGTGTCAGGAAGGAGACGGCGGCGCCGATGATGCACATGATGCCCACGTTGTAGACGCTCATGCCGATGTACTTGCTGTCGTTGAGCGCCGGGATGCTCACGTTTCGCGTCTCCCACGCCAGGAAGCAGCCGAACAACTGCGGAGGAGGAGGAGGGGGGAAGGAGGAGGAACGGTGGGGTGACAAAGGGTTACAGAGGGGATGTTTGAGTCACGTTTGTTTATAGCGAACTACATAAACTGTAAGTTTCACTGCTGGATATTGCAGTTCAGCAGCGCCCCATGTACACCAAAACAAACTGCAGGGGAGACACCCCACCCACTGTTTCTCATACCAGCTTTCAAAAGCACTTGAACAACACACACACACACAAACACACACACACACACGGAGGGCTTGTGACGAAGTGCTGCACTCCATACTTCATTAGCCCACCAGCTGTTTACATAGCAATAAGTAACATTAATAACATTAATAAAAATTACATGTAAACATAAATAAGCTTTCCTGAAAAAGCTAATGAAGCTTAACTTATTATGGAGCTCCTATAAATCCTGACAAAAGATTAAGAGTTGTTCTTCGCTAGTATGATGCTT
>CM059283.1:20682254-20692254 GCA_030347295.1 Setipinna tenuifilis
CTTTAAAATTCATCACCAAAGCTAGACTGCAAGCCCTCCCAACTCAATATAATCTCTCTCTGTGATTTCGAGGCATCATGGACCATGCTGCTTGCTGCACCATAATAAAAACAATAGAAACAAACAACAGCACACATAATAAATGAATGGCCAGCATTCAAAGGCCTGTGTACTGCCCATCACAATCACATTGTGGACATAACATCACATTGGGGCAGCTGTGGACCAGTGGTTAGAGTGTTGGTCTTGGAATAGGAAGGTTACATTTTAAAATCTCATTCCAGTAGGTCATGGGGGAGTAAACAACTAGTGCTCTCTCCTGCACCCTCATCTATAGCTGAAGTGCCCTTGAGCAAGGCATCTAACCCACATTGCTCCTGTAACTGAAACCCTGCACCTAAATAACTGTACTGTAAGTCGCTCTGGATAAGAGCATTAGCTAAGTGTAATGTAGCAACTGTAACTGAACTGTGCAGAGTATATGGGCAAACTCTAATACATACAAACAAAAGAGCACAACCAAACTAGTTTTGACATTTAATTAACAACCCTGTTCTGGAAAGTGTCCTAAGAGGCACTCCCAACATCCCAGACACTGTCAATGTTAATGAGGTATGTAAGACTATTGTGATTGTAGCTGTGATTGTAATGACAAAATACCAGCCATTACTGGAGGCTCTAACAGTAGGTGGCTATAGTACAAATCTGGTGGTACGTATTCATGGTAGCCTTGGGCATGAGAAAAAACTTGAAACAGTTTGCAAAATACTGGATGCTCAATAGGATGCTCTCTGTAAATGTTCGGGTGCTGTGTTGCTTCCCAAATAAAATAATCCAATGTGAGTGTGAGTGTGTGTGTGAGAGAGTGTGTGAGTGTGTATGCGTGTGTATGTGTATGTGTGTGTATGTAAGTGTGTGTGTGCATGTGCATGAGTAAGTGTGTGTGTGCATGAGCAAGGGTGTGTGTGTGTGTCTGAGTGTACGTGTGTATGTACGTGAGAGGAAGTGTGTTTATGCTGGGTGGTCATGTGTGTGGGTGTATGTGTGTGAGAGAGAGAGAGAGAGAGAGAGAGAGAGAGAGAGAAAGACAGAGAGAAAGAGAGGGGAAGAGTATGCGTGTGTGTGTGTACATGTGTGTGTGTACACGTACGTGTGTGTGTGTGTACACGTACGTGTGTGTGTGTGTGTGTGTGTGTATGTGACAGTATATGTGTGTGGGTAGGTTGGGGTTAGGGCTAGTGTCACTGTTTCTAGGAAATGCCAAAAATGCATCCTGCCATCTCCCTCCCAGCCCACACTTTTCCCTCTGACTTTATTTCAACCCGTTTTCCCTATTTCTCTCCTCCCTCCCTCCCTCCCTTCATCCCTCTCTCTTTCACTCCCTTCCCCTCTCTCTCCCTCCATCCCCCTCCCTCCATCAGTAGAGGAGTGTCTGGAGAGTCAGCCAGGGTGTCATGACATAGTTGGGGGGCCACAACCAAAGCTTCCAAGGCAGGCCAGAGGGATTGGGAAGAGAGCAAAGGAAAGGAAAAAAGAAAAAAATGAAACAGATGCTTCCCCTGTAGTGATGTATGTGGTGTGTATGTGGTGTGTGCGTGTGAGTGGGTGGTGGGGAGTTGGCAGGGTGGAGAGAAAGAAGAAGAGCGGGAGAAGGGGGGCAGGGGGAGGGAGAAAGAAGAGAATGAGAGGAGAGGAGAGGAGAGGAGAGAAGAGGAAAGGAGAGGGGAGGGGAGGGGAGGGGAGGAGAGGAGATGAGAGGAGAGGAGAGAAGAAGAGAAGGAGAGGAAAGGAGATGAAGATGGAGGATCAGAGAGCGGCACCTTTGTAGGGAGTCTTGCCCTGGGCTCACTCTGACCTACATGCAGGGTGGCAGAGCTGAGGAAACCCCACAAGACTGGGAATGTGAGGACCTCTGTCAGTGTGTGTGTGTGTGTGTGTGTGTGTGTGTGTGTGTATTACTGTCCATGGCACTGTTTATCACTGTGTTAGGACTATCTTTTTCTTTGTGTGTGCATGTGAGTGTGCGCATATGTGTGTGTGTGTGTGTCACTGTCCATGGTCCTGTTTATCACTGTGTATCACTGTGTGTGTGTTTATATACTATGTCTTTCCACATCTATGTTGTTACTTGATGTGCCTGGGTACACTCACATATGTATGTGCCTGTGTTTTATGTGGGGGCGTGGTTCTGTTTCTGTTTGTTCTGTGTGTGTGTGTGTGTGTGTGTGTCACTGTCCATGGTACTGTTTATCACTGTGCTATGACTGCGTGTGCGTGTGTGTGCGTGTGTGTGTGTGTGTGTGTGTGTGTGTGTGTGTGTGTGCATATACTATGTCCACATCTATGTTGTTACTTTATGTGCCTGGGTACATTTATTTATGTGCCTGTGTTATATGCGGGGGCGTGACTCTATTCGTGATTGTGTGTGTGTGTGTGTGAGTGTGTGTGTGCCAGCAGCTGCAGCACTGAGATTTATGCTCGCAAAGATGGTGGGAGGAGAGGAAAAAGTGGGGCGACTTCCTGGAGTTCCGATTGGATCCCCTCAACTTCACACTCTACCCCACCTGCTCTAGAAACCCACTTTGGACCTCACTATAAATACAGCTAGAGAGAGAGAGACAGAGAGACAGAGAGAGAGAGAGCGGGAGAGAGACAGACAGACAGACAGACAGACAGACAGACAGACAGACAGTGACAAAGACAGTGACAGAGAGACAGAGAAAGAGAGACAGAGACAGAAAGATAGTGATGGAGAACTTTTAAACTTATTTTATTACCAATACAACAGAAGAAATAAGCACAACAAAAACACAAATTCAATAAAAAGCTCACAAAACCAATAATATGCTCAGACAAACTAAATATCCAGACCAAGAAAAGGAAAATAAAAAAGAAACATATTCCCTCCCAATTAAAAAAACACTGCAAATACAACTATGGTGAGACAGAAAGAGGGAGAGACAAAGTGTTAGAAGGTAATGAAGACATCTCTGTGTACAGTGGCTGGAGGGCGAGGTGGAGTGATGGGCAAGGTGCTGAAATGTGCCACCTTGACACCATCTGACCGATTTGGCATTTGCCAGATCCCACAGGGCACAGTGCCATCTGTTGCATGTGACTCACACATGCCCCACACAGGGAGGGCACAGGGAGGTTGGAGGTGAGGGGGGGGCGGTCAGCTGAGGTGGAGGGTGGGGGGGGTGGCAGCACTATGGTCGTCACCGTCACGGTGTGGTACCAGTATGTGCTGGTCAGGGCAGGGCCAGGCCAGGCTGACTCTACGCGGGAACCCGGGGCCCAATTTACGGGTTAATCTGCGTCGCGCGCATGAACACACCTCATGATGCTGACCCTGCTTGTGGTCCTGACACAGAGCCAAAGGACTCTCCATGAGCTCTGGGTCTCAGTGCCACTGAGGCTTCTGGCCTTTAAACCTCCCTCTCTTCCCTTTCTCTCTCTCTCCTCTCTTTCTTTCTCTCCATCAAAAATTCTAAATTCTACTATTACTGCACTTGTCTGTATACAAAGCTCACCCGTTAACATCATTATTTATTATTGGTATGACTAGTACTATTTGTATTATTTGTATATACTCCCTTTATGCTTGCTCTGTTTTGTACTTGACACTTTGATACCTTCACCTTGCACCTTTGTGGCCTTGTCATTTTAGTTTCGTTGTACAGGCAACTGCACAATGACAATTTAATTCTTGAATACTTGAAATGTTACTCTTTCCCTCTCTCAGTAATTTTCATATTGTTCACGAGGTCATGACTTACCAAAAAAAAAGTACTCCCAAAAACCATCCTAATTTATTTCCAGTTATCTCACTTCTCTCTTTTTCCTCATTATACGCAAGGTCGGAATGGACAGTCTGACTACCCAAGAGCCCTTGTTAAAGGAGTTTTAATAATAAAAGTAGAATCTTTAATCTTTACGCATTAGGTCAGGTGACCTTGGTGGCGCCGCCACCACCATCTTTAAAATCCGTCCGGCTCTGGCCTTTGCCTTCTTTAATGAGCGTAATCCCATTTAGAGGGCTAATCCCTGTCCTTTCGGCCACGAGGTCCACTGCGCTCGATTCGTGACACCACATAGGGATACCCTACTGCCACAGATAACTGTCAGAAAGTCTTCCTGGCTTTGTAAGGGATCCATGTCACTAGGTAGACCTTCAGATGGACCAAAGTCACAGCCTCAAATGAATCATTTCATTTATTTTCTAAAAGATTGTTTACGTCTAATCAGAATTAGAATCCAAATCAGATTTACTGGTCAAGTATACTGTTATACACATAAGAATTTGTTTTATGGCAGATGTTGTATGCAGTATGCTTTCAATATATTCACAGTGATTCAATTGACACTGATATTTAAGACTTACTTTGCAACAGGCACAACAATTTCCAGGTCATATAACATACATACTGGTCAATATAAACATAAACATAGAATATCGTGAAAAAAGTTGATTTATATCAGTAATCTCATTATTAAATTCTTTCATTACACACAGACTGATATATTTTAAATTGTATTTCTTTAATTTTAACAGCTAATAAAAATCCCACATTCAGTATCTTAAATTAGAATATTACTTAAGACTGATACAAAAAAAGATTTCTAGAAATGCTGGCCAACTGAAAAGTATGAACATGAAAAGTATGAGCATGTACAGCACTCAACTCCTTTTGCCTGAATTACTGCAGCAATGCGGCATGGCATGAAGTTGATCAGTCTTTGGCACTGCTCAGGTGTTATGAGAGCCCAGGTTGCTCTAAAAGTGGCCTTCAGCTCCTTTGCATTGTTGGGTCTGGCATATTGCCTCTTTCTCTTCACAATACCCCATTGTTTTTTTATGGGGTTAAGGTCAGGCAAGTTTGCTGACCAATTAAGAACAGGGACACCATGGTCCTTAAACCAGGTACTGGTAGCCTTGGCACTGTGTGCAGGTCCCAAGTCCTGTTGAAAAATAAAATCTACATCTCCATAAAGTTGGTCAGCAGCAGGAGGCATGAAGTGCTCTAAAACTTCCTAGTAGACAGCTGCATTGACCTTGGAGTTAAGAAAACAGAGTGGACCAACACCAGCAGATGACATGGCACCCCAAACAATTACTGACTGTAGAAACGTTACACTTGACCTTAAGCAACATGGATTCTGTGCCTCACCTCTCTTCCTCTGCGACCTTGATTTCCAAAGGACATGCAAAATTTACTTTCATCAGAGAACATAACTTTGGACCACTCAGCAGCAGTCCAGTCCTTTTCGTCTTTAGCCCAGGTGAGGCGCCTCTGATGCTATCTCTTGTTCAAGAGTGGCTTGACACAAGGAATGTGACAGCTGAAACCCATGTCTTGCATACGTCTGTGCATGGTGGCTCTTGAAGCACTGACTCCAGCTGCAGTCTACTCTTTGTGAATCTCCCCCACATTTTGAACGGGTTTTGTTTTACAATCCTCTCCAGGGTGCGGTTATCACTATTGCTTGTACACTTTTTTCTACCACATGTTTTCCTTCCCTTCACCTCTCTATTAATATGCTTGCACACAGAGCTCTGAGAACACTCAGCCTCTTTAGTAATGACCTTTTGTGTCTTGCCAACTTGTGCAAGGTGTCAATGGTCTTCTTTTGGACAACTGCCAGGTCAGCTATCTTCCCCATAATTGTGTAGCCTAAAGAACTAGACTGAGAGACCATTTGAAGGCCTTTGCAGGTGTTTTGAATTAATTAACTGATTAGAGTGTGGCACCAGGTGTCTTCAATATTGAACCTTTCCACAATATTCTAATTTCTCTGAGATACTCAATTTGGGGTTTTCATTAGTTGTCAGTTATCATCATCAATATTAAAAGAAATAAACACTTGAAATATGTTAGCCTGTGTGACTGATAAAATGAATTCAGAAGTGCCATTCACCCTGATACAAGTCAATAAACCACTAAAACAATTTTGGAAACATTATTTTAAGGTTAAAAAAAGTGTTGCTTTAAAACATCTGCTACCCCTTAAAGTAGAACTGTTACATGAGTAGGTAGACAAATGACACTCCTGGGACTGTCAGGTGATCTGGAAGAAGGTCAATTGCATGTTTGCACCACAGAGTGCCCCGCTGCCAGAGGAGTGATGCTGGAGCACAGCCAGGGTACAGCCGGAGAACAGCCGGAGCACAGCCAAAGCACAGCCAAAGCACAGCCGGAGTACAGCCAGGGTACAGCCAGGCCACAGCCGGAGTACAGCCGAAGCACAGCCAGGGTCTACTGCCACTGCCATGCAGGCTGATGCTGAGAGCATGGAGGAGAGATCGGACTGGAGCCACCTGCTTACTTTATTTAATATTTGTTCTCTTTTCTTTCTTTTTCTTTCTTTCTCTCTCCCTTTCTTTTCTTCTTTCTTTCTTTCTCTCTCTTTTTTGTTTCTTTTTTCTCTTCTCTTTCTGGAGTTTCTGGCATGTCATGGTGTTTGAGGCCAAACTTCAAAAGGTGTGACTTCAAAGGAGAAATGATTTGTGACACAGACACAGAGCCATGGAACACCCCCTCTACCCTCGACTCACTCACACACACGCCTACACACACTCCCATAAACATTTTTACACACACCCACACCCGCACACCCATACACACACAACCACAGATATACCCCTATAAACATTCTCTCTCTTTCACACACACACACAAACCTTCTTATACACACATATACACACACTGACAAAAACACACACACATGCTGGTACACACAGAGAAGCAAACACCCACATGCACACACATAATATGTGTGTGTGAGTGTGTGAATGTATATGTGTATGTGTATACACATACACACACACACACACACACACACACACACACACACACACACACACACACACACACACACACACAAGCCCGAGGCCTCTGGTGCTAGTAGCTGCCTTAACTGATTTATTAAGAGCTAAACGTGTCATTAGAGCAGGCATCTAAGCCTGAAACACGCCGGCCGTTTAACACACACACACACAAAAAAGAAAAAAAGAAGGCAGCAATCGGGCTTCTCGCTGCTTCTCTGATTACGCCGCTGCTCTTTTTCCGTTTCCCCGCCGCCTCCTCCGCGCCTTTATGGCCGCCATTCGCCATTCTTCCGCCTAATGTCCCGTCATAATCCAGTTTTAATCAGAGCACCCATCTGGTGCGTGAGGTTGGAAAGGGACGAGGACTTTGGCTGGGCTCTGTAATCACATCACAATGGGGGGAAATGTATGTATGGAGGGGTGAACACAGACACACACACACACGCTACTTTAATGTCTGGAGCATGCACTTTAGCAACACACAGAGTCACTCACACACCACACAGACACACACACATTGAGCACAGACAGACACACACAGACAGACACACACATGCACACAGACAAACACACACACAGGCACACATGCACACAGACACACATGCACGCACGCACTCACGCACACACACACATGCACACACGCAGACATGCACACAGCTATGTCCGTAATGAGTGTGTGAATGCATATTATATTGACATAAATAAATGACATTAATTCATACAATTATATAAGCAAACGTTCCATGTCTAAGGTACATGTATGTGTACCAACTTCCATGTGTATGTGCTATACATCAGCTAAGAGCTATAGAGCAAAACAGCACAAGATGAGCAAACACTAACCCAAGACTAATATGCCCCAAAACACCCACAGCCAAGCCCAAATGTGTTTTATGACACACAATTCTGCCAAGTCTGAGAACAAGACACATGGATCCACACATACCACACACGCATGCACACACACACACACACAGAAAGGAAAAAAAAAAACATTTTCCTTCCTAGAGGCCTCATGATAAAGATTTGTGACCTCACAAGTCTCCTCATACATCCTTGTTGGGCCAAGGACAGAGAGAGAGAAAGAGAGAGGGAGAGAGGGAGAGAGAGAGAGAGAGAGAGAGAGAGAGAGAGAGAGAGAGAGAGAGAGAGAGACAGAGAGAGACAGAGGCAGAGAGACACAGAGAGAGAGAGATCGAGAGAGAGGACAGAGACCCTGCATGTGGTGAGCTATCAGCTGTGGTAAGTCATTAGGTCCTCCTCTCTCTGTCTCTCATCCCATCTCTCTTTCTCCTTTCTTACCCCCTTTCTTTCTCTCTGTGTCTCTCTCTCCCCCTTTCTCTCTCTCTCTCTCTCACCCCCTTTCTCTCTCTCTCTCTCTCTGCCCCCCCTCTCTCTCCATCTCTTGTTATTGCTCTCTCTCTGTCTCTCTGTCTCCGTCTCTCCCTTCTTCCTGTTGTGGGGTGTCCAGAGGGACCCTTCTCTGGGAGTGTGGAGGTGAGTGATGGGGTGCCCGCTGCCCTCCATCACGGACGGCAATCTGGCTCTGATGATTACTGCGGCTCCTCCACCCCCCTTATGCCCCCCCCCCCCCATGCCCAGGAAGCAGGAATAAGACACTGACAGCACATTTATATGTCCGCCGCCAGATCACCCGAGCAGGCTCTGTGCTGATTGTTTTGGGGTGAGTGTGTGTGCGTCTGTGTGTGTGTGTATGTCTGTGTCTATGTGTGTGCGTCTGTGTTTGAAGTATGGAATGAAGTAATTGTTGAATGTGTGTGTGTCTGTGAGTGTGTGTGTGTGTGTGTCTGTGAGTGTGTGTCTGTGTATGCGTGTGTGTGTTTTTGTCAGAGAGGGAAGGTAGTAATTGTTGGAGGTGTGTGTGTGTGTGTGTGTGTGTGTGTACCTGTCTGTCTGTCATAAAGGGAAGGAAGTAGTTGCTGGAAGCGTGTGTGTGCGTGTGTGTGTGCGTGTGTGTGTGTGTGTGTGTGTGTGTGTGTGTGTGTGTGTGTGTGTTTCATCAATGACTGTATAGGAGAGACTGAAAAATCGATGCCCACAAGGCTAAATGTCTTTCTTTAACCTTGGCTAAACTTGCTCACAGGCTACAGACACACAACTCAACATTTAAAGCTTAGAGAAATGCGGCCCACCCCAAAGCCCCCTCTCCAGATGCTTCTAACCTACCGGTCCCTCTCTCATTCCCTTGCCCCCCCCCCTTGCACTATGGCTCTCTGAACAGACTGCTTAGCCTAGATATACAGATGTACCCTAGCGTTATCAAATGACATTTCTATCCTTGGTACAGTCTAGCAACGACTACTGTGAGACACACACACACACACACACAGTTACACAGGATCATATCTCCTTTTTTAAATTATGTGGCCATGTTAACAGTAATTATACCAAATCATTTTTGTGATATTATTAGATATGGCTGCAGCAAAAAAACGGGGTACAGACAGGTACACAAAGGTGTGTGTTGTAGCAGTTGTCATGGTGGCCGCATTATTACAATTCGTGAGTCTGATTACATACGGGATGGGCATGGGAAGGGGGTTGGTGGTGGCAGTTTAAACGTGTGTGTGTGTGTGAGTGTGTGTGTGTGTGTGTGTGTGTGTGTGGAGAGGGGTGCAGACCAGTCTGACCTGATTAGAACAGACAAGAGACAAAAGAGTGATGTGTATGTGTGTGGTCGTGTGTGTGGCTGTGTGTGTGTTTGTGCGTACACACATCTCTGTGTCTGTGTGTAGTGGCTGCCTGTCTGCTCTCAACGGTTGGCAGTGCAGAGATTTGTGGATTTTCTGCCACCATCAAACAGAGAAGTTTTCTGAAGTTTGGATGCTCTAAACTTGAAATGAAAACAGAAATGAGGAGAAGCTAGATAAGAGGCACTGTACTTCCAGCAGAGGGACAGCTCACCTAGCTTTTTATGTCCCTTACCTCTCTTTCTGCCGTTCTTTCTCTCTCTCGCTCGCTCTCTCTCTTTCTCTCCCTCTCTCTAACACATATAAACACAACTCTTTCTTTCACTCTTCTCTCTCCCTCTCTCTTTTTCTCTCTCTCTCTCACTAACACATATAAACACAACTCTTTCTTTCACTCTTCTCTCTCTCTCCCTCTCTCTCTCTCTGTAATACATACACAAACACACTCCCCCCCCCCGGC
>CM059283.1:20702254-20712254 GCA_030347295.1 Setipinna tenuifilis
TGGTAGACAATCCACCATTTTAATCATATCCCCTACTACAATGTCATTTTCAAAGAGTATGGTCTATGGTCTATAGAATGCGGTCTGCATGGGTCTGTATGGGTCAAGGTGGTGAGAGTGAGATGGCAGTCAAGACTGAGGACCAAAAACACCAGACTAGAAAGGGTTAAAAGCAGCTTTGGACAAAATAGAGTGGGACACAGGAGCAAATGCATCACAGGCCCCTTCTCCCAGCAGGACGGATGGCACGGGCATCTGTCACAATTTCGCCTTGACCTTTCCCTGTCACGAGCGGGCCCCGTCCCCCGCTACGACCCACTTCTCCACCCAATCACACTCTCCTGCAGGGCCCCGCTGCTGCATGGTGGCCACAAACAAACAAACAAACTGACTCATGAAGCCCCCTATTAACCAAGGAGCTCCCACTGGTGCTCTGTCTGCACTGCTCTGGTCAGCCAGCCCTGTGGTGTAGCACCTTGCCAGCAGATGGCGCCACTGTGTGTGTGGGGTGGTTTGGGTCAACTGACATGTGGGCCAACACTCCTGGAGCTGCTCAGGTGGGCATGCCCAAGACAGGGGAGAGAGACGTGACATATTAACACATTACACACACACAACGCACATACCCACACACACACACACACACACACACACACACGTCTTAACTGGCCACACAATGGATGCAAAAAAACAAACAAATGTTATTACCCTGTTATTACTACACTGGTTTCATCAACATAACAAGCTACACTTAGAATTTAGATGCAAAAGCAGTAAAGTCTTTTTTAATTAATTTCTATGAATATTCATAACTCATGATTTATCTTGACTATCAATCAAGCTGCACTTGGGTTGTTTAAATTAGGTACAAACAAACGAACTGAATAATAATAACAAAACTAATTGCAGTCTGACTTATATCATGTCGAATGCTAATACGATTTTAACGCTAAATGATTTAAATAAATTCTGATTTAAACGAAACAAACCTAACTGTTTTCACATCTGAATTCTTCGAATGCTGGTGTAGCTAACATGAGCCCTCAGTGCTTCTAGGAATCATGATAGCACAGTGTCAGGATGAAAGCAGTCAGGCCTTAGACTGGCCAGCCGTGGCAGGCATGGCATCATGTCACAGGGGTCCTGCATGAAGGGGTCGCCTTCAGAGGGGACTTTGATGTCTTCGATGTGCCCACCCTGGCAGCAGAATAGAGCCTGGCCTGTGTAGGTCACTGGGTTTTTAATGGCGGGTGGAGAGGAGCTGAGTGTGGAAGTGTGTGTGTGTGTGTGTGTGTCTATGCACCAGTGTGCATTTTTGTCTGCATGTTTGTGTGTGTGTGTCTGTGTGGGCATTTGTGTTTGCATGCCTGTGAGTATTTATGTGTCCAAGTGTATAAGTGTTGTGTGTACATGTGTGTGGGTGCGTATTTGCTGGCTTCCCTCTCACTCAACATCTAGGTCTTACTACAGTGTTGTTTCAAACTAGTGGCTCTGGTGTTTTTATACTCAACCTTTTTTGCATGCTCTCTCTCTCTCTCTCTCTCACACACACACACACACACACACACACCATCCCAGGAGAGCTTATTACAGTAAAGAAAGGGAATCCACTCTCCTTCCATTCACCATAAAGAAAATACTCACAGTGCTGATGATCACTCTAACCCTCTCTCCACATTTTCCTCCCCTCTCACTCCTTCTCTCTCTTTGTGTTCCTCTCTTTCCCTCTCAATTCAATAGCTTTACTGGCATGAATGTAAATACAATATTGCCAAAGCAATAATCAAGTAATGATAGTAATACAATAATAAATAATACTAAAAAGTAAAGACATAAATGAAAAGAAAATGTATACCATTCACTAATGTACATAATAATAACTGAAACTGACAATCCTTCAAGTAAAAAAGGTCATATAATGAAAGTAATAGTAATAATAAATGAAAAAATAAAATAAAAAACCAAACAAACAAATCAGCACAAGTGCATAAGGGGATCACTAGTTGATAGTCATGAGGACTCTTAAAATGTGGCAGGACTGTGTAAGGGTATTCCCCCCAATTCCCCCCAAGAGGAATTATAGTTTTAGCTCATTGTCTAAGTGAATGAATTCAGAGCAAATGTCTTCTATTCTTCTGTAGTATATTTCTCTTAAGTGGTGGTATTTGGTACATTTTGTAAGGAAATGTGCTTCATCCTCTATCTCTCCAGTATTATAATGTTTGCATATTCTATGCTCTTGAGACACTCAAGGTTTGCCTATGTCTCTGTTTTTTTCGATGGCAAGGTTATGATCACTTGACCTCTCTCTCTATATCTCCCCCTCTCTCTCTTGGCCTCTCTTTCTGTTTCTCTGACCTCCCCCCTCACTTCCTCTGTCTTTCTTTCTCTCTCCCTCTCTTCCTCCCTCCGTCTTTTTTTCTCTCTCACTGTCTGTCTCTGCCTCTCTCCCTGTCTTTTCTCTTTCTCTCTCTCTCCCTTCCTCCATCTTTCGGTCTCTCTCTCCCTCCTTCTGTCTTTCTCTGTCTTCATTCCTCTCTCTCTCTCTCCTTTTCTCTGTCTTTCTCTCTCTCCCTCCCTCCCTTTCTCTCTGTGTGCTAAAGGCCAGTGCTGTAGAGCTTTATGCTGATGACTAGTAAAGGAGCAGGTGGGAGCACAATAGCTACCCTCTCTCTGACTGTTTTCCCAACACACATTACATCACAGAAAAACAAAACAAATATATGCATAATCATGCACCCCCCCTCTTTCTCTCTCTCTCTCTCCCTCTCTCTCTCTCTCTCTCTCACACACATACACTCCATCTTCCTGTCCACATCCCCTCTGTACAGAAATGTAAACACACATACAAAGACACACACATGCAAATACACACACACACACAAACACATACACACACACACACACACACACACACACACACACACACACACACACACACACACACACACACACACACACACACACACACACAGCTGTCCAGGAGAGCAGCTAAGGGGAAGTCTGGGTGGGCTGGTGTGAGGGGCGGGCAGGCGGGTGGGTTTTGGCGGTTGGTATAGGAGGGCTGTGATTGGCTGAGTGATGAGGCATGCCACGCAGGTTAATTACTGTACAGATGGCGGATGGGAGGGGGGCGGCGTGTGTGTGTGTGTGCGTGTGTGGGTGTGCATATGCGTGTGTGTGTGTGTGTGTGTTTGTGCATGTGTGTGTGACGGGGGTGGCAAGGGTGGGGGACAGGGGTGGTTCTTCCTCTTTCTCTTGGTGTGTGTCTTTATTAGTCTATCACATATCTAAAAAACAGGTGTTTAGATCTTTGGCTCACAAGCGGACATTGCAAAGGTGGATGTCATTCTTCAAATACTCAGGGGCTGTCAGAGTGGAGGTTGACTTAAGACAAATATATGTATATCTATATCAAACATATATCTATATCTATAAATATTTTATACAATTTAATATATATAATTAAAATTTAAAAAATCTTATCACATCGGTCCCTTGCTGTATGTATCTCCACATGGAGCTAGTCAGACACGCTACTACGTCCTCTTTTTGTTTATATTTTTTTCCTCAGCTCTTTCTGTTTTCATTGTATAAAGGCATACCTTACACAGACAGACAGAGAGACAGACAGACAGACATGCACACACACACCTCTCACACACCCCTCTCTTCCATCTCTTCTTCTCCTCCTGACCTCACCCTCACTCTCTCGTTCAAAATATATTATTCTCCCCCTCTCTCCATAACCTGCTCTGTCTGTTTCTGTCATGCTGTGGTCTGTTCTTTCACATATACACGCCAGCCTGCACGCCCACATGCATGCACACACACACACACACACACACACACACTTCTCTTTTACTCCAAATCTATCCTATCTATGCTCTCTTTTTTCTTTTTTTTTCTTTGGTCTCTCTTTCAGTCTTATACATACCTTTGTGCACTGCCCTCCTTCTCTTCCTCTCTCTCTTTGTCTCTCTTTCTTCCTCTCTCACATGTTCATTTACTTCACACCTCCAAGAACCTCCACCATCCTCACCAACACCACCAACACCATCACCTCCATCCTTCCGCCAACCTACCCTGCCATCCCTCCATCCTCCTGCCAACCCCCTCTATCCTTCCGCCCACCCAGCACCCCCCTCCATCACTCCATCACTCCATCCTTCCGCCACCTCCTTTTAAGCCTCCGCAGGCGGCCCAGTGCACCTGCAGCGGAAGGCTGGCCACCACAGGGGTCCTCAGCCACAGATATGGCACACAGCACAGCGCACTGGATTTAACAGCTTTCCCCCTTCCCAAACACACATACAGGCACAGAGGGAGAAGGTGGGGGGAGAGAGAGAGAAACAGGGAGAAACATAGAGAAAGAGAGAGAGAGAGAGAAAGAGAGAGAGTAACAGAGACAGAAAGAGAGAGAAACAGAAAGAGAGAAACAGAAAGAGAGATAGAAAGATGGAGAGAGAGAGAAACAGAGAGAGAGATAGGGAGACACAGAAACAGAGCGAGAGAGAGAGACAGAGGGGGGGAGGGAGGGAGGGAGAGAGACAGAGACAGACAGAGAGAGGGGGGCTGACAGAGAGAGAGAAGGAGAGGGGAAGGGCATGGAAACGCAATCACAGAGAAAAACATGAACCCACACACATGCACACACACACACACACACACACACACACACACACACACACACACACACACACACACACACACACACACACACAAAACTAAAATGCTTATTTCCTGACAATGCAACAGTCTAGTTACAGACAGGGAGGCGTGAGAGGGGGTGATTTCTCAGAGACCACCTGGAGGGCCCAGGTGCTGGTGTGCAAGTGTGCGTGTGTTCTATGTGAGAAGATCCAGGAGAGGGGGAGAGCTTGCCTGCCTGCATGCACGTGAGGGGGAGTCAGGCAGGAGATGGAGGGAAGGAGAGATGGGAGGAGGGGGGTCTCGTGCATGGCTGCCTCTCCTCTCCTCTGCCTCTCCTCTGCTCCAGGCTGCATGGCTAAGTGGCTGGTGTGGCGGGTCTCTAAGCAGTGCCATATGGCTCCTGTCTCGGCCGCGCCGCATGCCTCTCCTGTGACGTGCTACGCTGAGCATTGATCCCCAGGCTGCCTTCTACCTACAGTACAGCACTCCGCCTACTCCTAATCCCACCCACTCCGGAGGCCACGCAGAGGCCACTAACCCACACAACACAACACAACAACAGATAGGTAGATAGCTAGCTAGCTAAATAGCTAGTTAGCTAGATAGCTAGTTAGCTAACTAGATAGATAGATAGATAGATAGATAGATAGATAGAAAGATAGATAGATAGATAGATAGATAGATAGATAGATAGATAGATAGATAGATAGATAGAAGGACAACGAGAGAGGGAGTGATACATAGACAAACAGAGAGAAAAAAAAGAATAAATAAATCAAAGAATGAACGGATGAATGAATAAATAAATGACACACACCACAGAAGAAGAATGGATAGATAGACAGACAGAAAAAGAAAAAATCAAGAAAAAAGAAAAAGAAAGGAAGAAAGAACCAAAGAAAGAACCGAAGAACTGAACAAAAAAAAAAACAAAAAGAAAAAGAAAAGAGGGAGGGCACAGCACTTGCATAAATAGAGGATAAAATGGAGATGGAGTATCACATCCCAGTCCAATGAATTATTGATGCTTCACATACATTAAGACCTCACAGTTCCACTTGACTGCCCAGCAAATAATCGCTTCTATCAGTTCACTATAAAGTGCCTAACACGCTCACACACACACACACACACTCACACAATATCACTGACTGGAGACCTGTTCGCTATGCATCAAGTGCTATGTTTTAGACATTTATCATGGCTGCTTATTTCTAATGATACAGGGTGAGTGTGTGTGCATGTCTGCGTGTGAGTGAGTGAGTGTCTGATAGTGTGTGTGTGTGTGAGAGCGTGTGTGTGTGCGTGCATGCGTGCATGCGTGTGTGTGCCTGACAGTGTGTATATGTGTGTGTGCACATGTGTGGTTACGTGTCACTGTCATGTGTTTTTTAGTGTGTGCGTGTGTGTGTGTGTGTGCGTGTGCACAGTGTCTGTACATTTGTGCTTACATGTCACTCTGCCATGTGTGTGTGTGTGTATGTATGTGTGTGTGTGTGTATGTGCGTATATGTGTCTCTGTGTGCGTGCATTGGATGTTGTGCTGTTGCAGAGGAGAGCTAATCCAGCAGGCCTAATTGGAGATGTGATGGGTGTCGGAGGCACGTCTCTCCCCCCTCTGGCCCTGCTGATGGAGACAGGTGGGGTGGGTGGGGCGGGTGTGGGGGGAGAGGGGAGGTCAGCGCCGGCCGTATTTCCACAACCAAAAGAGGACTTCGGCGGGACAGTCGCACAATGACAGACAAAGTTAATCAGAGCACTGATGGGGGTGTGTCGGCGAGGCACCGGGGCTTGCGTCGCTCGCAAATCACAATGTCATCCATAAACCCCACACACACACACACACACACACACACACACACACACACACACACACACACACTGGCCCCCCGCCCCCCTTGTCAGAGACACATTGAGTCTCACACTCTCTCTGTCTGTCTGTCTCTCTCTCTTTCTCTCTCTCTGTCGCTCTCTCTCTCTCTCTCTCTCTCTCTCTCACACACACACACACACACACACACACACACACACACACACACACACACACACACAAACACACACATCATTGGGTTCGTCCCAATTCATCAGGCGGACAGGACAGGGCAGGGCACATCAATCACGCCACGGAAAAAACACCACTTCTTTTATTTATAACGCTGTGATAAACCCACTGCCGTGCCTGGCCGCCACCTCCCCCGGTGTTACTGTCCCTGCACCCTCCCCTCCCCTCACACACACACACACACACACACACACACATACACACACACACACACAAATACACACACTCAATGTGCCACCTGTGTACCTGACTGGCCTAGTCTTGCAGGTGGGTTGGCGTGCTGCCAGTGCGCTCACCATGGCAACGAGCTTTAATTACCCTGCCTCCCATCGGGGCCGACCCTCAGGGGCTGCGAGGGAGGGTGACACCCCCCCCCCCCCCTCGCACCCCATCCAGCCCCCCACTCCCCCCTCCGCAAGGGTGCCGATCACTGTTTTGCACTCCCCCTCTACCCATGTCGTGACACTATGCCAGGGACTGGGGGAGGTTGAGACACCCCCCCCCCGCCCATCTCCCCCCTCACCCACCCACCTCCCACGGGTGGTGATCGCTGTTTTGCCCCCCCCCCCTCCACCCATGTCGTGACACTATGCCAAACAGTGACGTGGCGACGGTAACACCTCGGCTCTCTAACCCCCCCCCCCCCCCCACCATGCTGCCTGTGAGAGTGTGTGGGCGAAGTGGGACGGAAACTGTGTCCCTCGACAGCGTGTCAGTTCCTGTCAGTGTCACCCCCAGCACCTCAGCCCACTTTCATCCCTCTCTCTCTTCTTCTCTCTTTCTTTCTCTCTCTTTATCTCTAAACTTCAACAATGCATTACTGGCATGACAAATAACACATCTGTATTGCCAAAGCAGTAGTACAAGTATAGGGGGACACAGGACACCTAGGTGTTTATGTGTAGACATACATACAGGTATACATTATATCACAGTAGAATAATAGAAAATAAAAAAGAACATATGCAGATTGATGTACAATAGTGGAATGGGACAGTGTATTTTGCATATTTCTCTATAGAAATAAAATAAATAAATCAAATAAAATAAAATTAGGTTATGAGTCTCTCAGCTTATGACAGTGGAAAATATATTTTGCTTCTGTCTCTCTCCCTTTTCTCTATCCCACTCTATCCCTTTCTCTGACTTGCTCTCTTTCTCTTTTCCAGGGGCTCTAATGTGTACTGACACTTGTGATGGAACAAGGCAGCTAGCACTCTGGCATCGGTCTACAAATCTACAAAAAGGACATTCGAATCTGACCAAAGGGAACAAAGGGCCATTTTAACAAAGGACTTCCCTTCCGGTTAGAAAGCAAAGCTCAACGTTTACATAGTCCAGGTGATCGAGCTGGAAGTAGTTTAATTCTGTTGAGGTCAGTCGAATCTATGACAATCAAGAGAGTCTGCACATAACTGAGTTTTTGACCAGGAGTTTTACAACATCAATTCAGATACAAGTAAATCGTATGTACACCTATGTCCTAGCCAGCTTCACACGACCAGTCAAGGTTTAGCTGGACAAAAAGACGCTTTTTTTTTTTTGAGACTCCGAAAGGTGCAGAGTTATCCAAAACACGTTATCCAGCACTTTTTGACTGTGGCAGTCGTGACTATTCTGGGAGTGTACCACTGCAGCATTTCAAATGTAAGTGGGCCACACAGTAAGAAGCTAAGAGAGAGAGAGAGAGAGAGTAACAGAGAGAGAGAAAGTGTGTTTGTGTCTCACTGTGTGTGTGTATTTGTGTGTGTGTGTGTTTGTATGTGTGTGTGTGTGTGTGTGTGTATTTGTGCGTGCATTGGATTTCTGGATGAGCCCCCAGCATGATTTCACAATAAAACGGGATCAGTGTGAATCAGCGTGCGGTTAAATCGGCCAATAAAAACACTTCCACTGGGACCCGAATGTGGCTCCGCAGATATCCCCTCTCTCTCTCTCGAGCGTGCCGTATCAAATTACAAAACTACATTAAATGAATGGACCAGTACAGTTTTATACCGAGTATCACTATTACAATAGACAAAAGGTACAGCAAGTACTGGACAACAGAGTGGCCTGTTCTAGCCCAAAAAACTAATCCTGATCTTAACCACAACCATGTTCTTATGTAAGAAACACTGTGTGTGTAGTTGGAAACTTACTCTGTGTTAAAAAGTTAAATAGAGACAAAGCAAATATCTGTACTGATTATGGCTATAGTGTGAAAAGCACCACACCAGGACTAAGCAATCGGTCTGCTCTAACAAAGCCTCTGTCTTCCCTCTCTCTCTTTCTTGTCTTTGCTTCTTTCTTTCTTTCTTTCTTTCTTTCTTTCTTTCTTTCTTTCTTTCTTTCTTTCTTTCTGTCTTTGTTGCTCCCTATCTTCTCTGTGTCGTGGTGGATTTTCTCATTTCCTCGTTTCTCGTTTTTGTGCTGAGCTGCCAGGCGAGAGCTAACAGAGGGAGTGTGGACCATGACTAAACACTCCTCACTTCTGTAGAACCACAGTCTCTCCTAACCACCACCACCATCACAACCATCTGTATTCAGCAGTATTATGTGTTAAATGGTAAACCTTTTGTAGTGTCTATGGGTAAAAACAAAAAAGGGCACGGAAGTTGCTTTTAAATGGTAAAATGAGAAGTGTGTATGTGTGTGTGTGTGTGTGCATGTGTGTGTGAGAGCGAGAAAGAGAGAGAGAGAGAGAGAAGGTTACCTTTTGTGCTCTACTTCACTCTTAGTCACACACAAAAACACACACACAAAAACACACACACACACACACACACACACACACACACACACACACACACACACACAGTCACACTGCTGTGAGTCTGTAAGCCACATGCATGTCTTAACGTGTTCCAGGCCTGACGATGCTAAGTGCCAACTGCGGGACCCCTTGACACCACTTTTCATTTAGAAGGCCACTAATTGGTTAATCGCGTCCCCCTCGTGCTCAATCAGTGGTCGTCTAGCAACCGCAGCCACCGGCTGAGCCCGGCCGCCAGACCTGAGCACAGAAATCAGGCCAGAACGGGTGACAGAGAGAGAGAGAGAGAGAGAAAGACAAGAGGGATGAGGGGGGGAGAAAGTGTGTTTGTGTTTTCCTGTGTGTGTATTTGTGTGTGTGCGAAAAAAAAGCTCTACAAGCTTTTTCTTTTCACAAGGCGAGATTGACAAACATCACACTGCAGTGGATGGTTGGTTGGTTTTCTAAGTCTTAGCTCTTAATGGCACACAAATATGAATATTCACAGTAGTTTTTATACGGAAAATAAAATTTGTCACCATTATTGCAAC
>CM059283.1:20732254-20742254 GCA_030347295.1 Setipinna tenuifilis
AGTGCTGCACAGGGCTTCTGAAGGCAGTCCCTCCGTCCGCCTTTACATAATCACTCACACTGCAGAGGCACCCTCGCCTTTCTTCCTCTTCTCCTCTCCTCTCCTCTCTCTCTGTCTCTCTATCTCTGACTTTCTCTCTGCCTCTGTCTGTCTCTCTCTCGCTTTCACACTCTCTCTATCTCTCTCTTTCTATGTATGTGTGTGTGTGTGTCTCTGTGTGTCTTTGTCAGTTTCTCTTCTCATTTGTCTTATGTAGTTATGATGAGGCAGAACAAGGGATGGTCAGAGGATGGTCTGTGTGTTAGTGTGTGTGTGTCTGTGTATGTCTGTGTGTGTATGTGTGTGTGTGTGTGTGTGTGTGTGTGTGTGTGTGTGTGCATGTGCGTGTGTGTGTGTGTGTGTTGTGTGTGTGTGTGTGTGTGTGTGTGTTGTGTGTACATGAAAGGATGTGTGAATGCAGATTAAAATGCACAGCGGGATGCTGCAACCCTCACAAAGGGAGACATGATTGTGTTGTTCTCAGTGGCCACTGCTCTCTCTCTCTCCCTCTCTCTCTCTCTCTCTCTCTTTTCTTTTCTGTCTCTCTCTCTCTCTCTCGTGCGCGCTCTCTCTTTATCGGCATCGCTGACAAACCAAATAGCTGCATAACCAACCATAGGGGAAAGTATGCTTATTAACATTTGTGTGTGTGCACGCACGCACACACACACACACACACACACACACACACACACACACACACACACACACACACACACACAAACAAACACATACATGCACACACACACACACACACACACACACGCACACACACTGTGCACACACACACTGACACAGTAGGTTGCTGGTGATGTGTTCCGTTCAGTAAGATATGAGACCTGTATTGGGGTTGATTCAGTTCAGTGTAGTTCAATTCAATGGAAGCATAATGACCACTAAAAAGGCTTTTCACAGAGCCCAAAGCTTCAGTGTGCCTAAGGTACACTGAGCCTGCTTGCTACTGTAAAAAAGGAGATTCTCTCTTTCCCATTCTCTCTCTCTCTCCCTCTCTCTGTCTTTCCCCTTCTCTCTTTCTCTGTAACTCTGACTTTGTCTCATTTCATCTCTCCCTTTCCCTATCTGTCCTCCTCTTCTTTCTCTTTCTCTCTCTCTTTCTCTCTCTGTATAACTCTGACTTTGTGTCATTTCATCTTTCCCTTTCCCTCTGTCTGTGCCTCCTCTTCATTCTCTCTCTCTCTCTCTCGGTCTCTGTCATTCTCCCCCATTATCTCATTTAGTCCCTCTTCCATTCTCCCTCTTCTCTCCTTTCTTTTTTAATCTGTCTTTCTCCTTCTCTTTCTCTCTCTCTCTCTCCTCTCTTTTCTGTGTCACAATGATCCCTCTATCTGTTACACTGATGGTTAATTATTATGATTCGGTTTCCTCCACATTCCGCCTGGCTGAGCAGCCAACTCCGGTGTCTTGTGTGACCCACGAGCCGGAAAATATGGCAGCCCACCCACCCCCACACTCACACTCACACTCACCCGTCCCTGCCACCAGCCATGAGCATGACTCTCTGGCAGGCCCAGCGCCGCCACCACCACCCCCCCACCCTCACCCCCCCGGAGTAGTCAAGTAAAAAGTGGCTGTCATTTACAGACCACATGCAATATGTAAATGAGTGAGGTGAAAATTAAAAATATAAATATAATCATCAAGATTACTTAATACCTTTATATAAATCAAGATTACTTCATTGTTTTGTTATGCACTGTTATGTAATGACGGCTTCAAATTACAGTGGTCACCATGATTTCCCAGTCCACATGCAATATGCAAATAGGTGAAGTGGAAATTACAAAAAATATAGGAATATAATTATTGAAAGATTATTTAATTGTTTTGTTAAGCACTGTTAGGTAATGATGGCTTCAAATTACAGTGGTCATCATGATTCCCAGAGCCCATGCAACATGCAGGTAAATGAATGAAAATCAAATAAGAAAAATGTCTTTAATTATTTGAGCATGACAATGTTTTTTTGTTCTATTATGTAATACTGGCTTCAGAGGATCACATCTTTTCAAAGCAGGGTCTATAACCAACCATGTGTCTCAGTGCAAGGCGAATGCTACATTAGGGGATTCAAAATCTCCACCTCTGTAGAATAACGAAATTCCTCTACCAAAATGGTGTACTTCTTATGACAACTCACCTTCTTCTTCATTTTGACATTCTTAAAGATGGCGTGGACTCTCCAGGTCTTGGCGAACATGGCACCGAAAGCTGTTGTATAACCCACTATAAGGATCCACGTTCGAACCTGGAAGAAAATAGACAGGTCCGAATATTTTATATTCTCGAACTCTTTAGGCATTTTTTGGGGAAAAGGTTGCTATATAGCATTTTTTAGAAAGTTCAATGTCATCTCAGTACAGATTTACTGTGTAACATTTAAATCAATCAGGGCCCCAGTTTCTAGGAATTCTTTGTGAAATATCAATGCATTTGTTCACATGCGAGACAATACTGGTAGATAGGCTACGATTTTTAACTTTTATATATCAACCAAACAACTTTACCAGTTTTTTACTCACATCGAGGGAATCATTTTCTGTATTACAAGATGCCTAACATTTAATGTTTACATATGTAAATGAGCCTTAATCTGCTAAAATATGACTGAAACTGACAATTACATAAAGCTAAGTAAAAAAAAATAGTAGGTCATGTGAATTTGTTAAAGTTCCCAACAAGTACAGTTGGTCCCTGTAAAGCGACGACCTCAAGAGTCAGTTCACATGGATACTGGGAGCAGTGGGTGGTGAAAAGTCCTGCCTATTAACTATTAAGCAGGGGAGAGCGGAAAAAGAGCCGATGTATTTGGAAGCTGAGGGATGTACTGGAACATGCTTAAAATTTGATGCTGTGAATACAAAACAGGGGCGCATAAGCATGGACGCATTGACGGACACACACACACACACACATACACACACACACACACTCGGCGTGCACACACACTTAGAGACGACGTGATAACGAAACGCAGTGGTAACAGCCTGTCTCAGCCATGTTTTTCCATTTGTCTGCGTGGATAAAGATAACTCTTTTCAGGACCTGTGACTCACTCTGCTACGTCATCTCTCACGCACTCTCTCTCTCTCTGTCTCTCTCTTTTTTTTCTCTCTCTCACTCCGTCACTGTCATCCTCTTTCTTTCTCTATGTCTTCCATTTATATGTCTAGATCTCTCCTATACAGCAGAAGCTGAATCTTAGGCATTTTGATTTTGACATGAAAGAACAATACTGAAGGCATTTGCCTACTCTCTCTCCCCCTGTTTCCACTGCATGTTTAATAGTCGTTGTTAAAGCGTTAGACATATATACACACACCCATACCTGACTAAAAAAAAAAGTGATGAGCACTTGACAACAGAGTGTAACTTTGCATTGGATTATGACTGAAAAAAACGACTTCTGTAAAAAAAATAGTAGTTTTAATGAAAAAAATATTTTATGACATAAAAAAGTAATGTATGAAAAAAGTCTGAATCCCATTTGCAGTTGATCGTTTTTAATATGCAAACGCATTTGCTCAGGCACCCTTGAAGGGGCTACTGATCAGTTAATCAGCCCTAAGTACCCCACTTTGTGGACGCCAAACACTCTCACTCCCCGGTTCTCTCTCTCTCTTTTTGTCAGCCGGCTCTTCCTCCTCCTCCGCTTTTTCATATTATTTGGGCTATCTCCCACCGGGGCCGAAACTATCTCTGTAATCAAAGCGGTCTAATTAAAAAAAGCAGACGTGTCAGAATCAGAGCGAGGGGGCGGAGGGGTGAAATCAGTGGCTCTCTCCATGCCCACCCGGCACCCAGGGGTGGAATGAATCAGCGTTGCCCGGTTATCCACTGACTGACCCCACCTTTTCATTTGGTGCCTCGCCGGCCGCCAGAAAACAGGTGGTGGCGGCCACGTCTACCGTGTGGGAAAAAATCTGCTTACCAACTAACCAACCGCACACACAGACACAGACAGATACACACACACACACAAGTGGGTGACTATGGGAGAGATCTGCCATGTGCAAACATTTGCCAAACTAACCAACCAACCACACACAACACACTGCACATGCACACATACACACATGTACAGACACTTCACATGCACACACACACACATTGCACACACACTCTCTCTGCCACACACACACACACACACACACACACACACACACACACACACACACACACACACACACACACACACACACACACACACACACACACACACACACACACACACGACCAATCTGGCCTCAATCACTGCTAACTGGGTTAGCTGAAGTGAGCGCAGAAGGAATCAAAACTGTGGCACAACCAGCAGATCTCCATACCCTACTCCACTCCACTCCACCCCACCCTCCCTCCCCTCAGTGGCATCTTTCAAGTGTGAAAAACACATTTTTTGGCAGGCTTCCCTTCTTCAAAATGAGCTTAAAAACAAGTTTTTTCCCCTTTAATTAGACTGGAGAGGAAAGGGGATCAGTTGCTAAAATTGCAGCATTAAAAATATAAGGCTACACTTGTATTAGGTACAGTGTAACAAAGTGTGTAATAATATATAACATATTATTGTAATATGTTAGGGTAAATGTTCTGTATGTACAGTGTAAGTACATAATATTGCATAGTTGTTGCATGTAGATACAGTAAAAAAGGAACCGTAAATGAAGTGCAACCAAATAGAAATATAATAAATATAAATACATAAACAGAAACAGAAATATAATATACTTACAGTGCAGAGGGTCTCAAACACCTTGTCGGACACAAAAGAGCCGTCCAGGCCGAAGAGGAAGATGGAGGCGTAGGAGAGCATTCCGCCCAGGATGATGAGGTTGTTCATGTAAGGACTGGACATTTTTATCAACCTGCCAACACACAAAACAAGACAGACAGACACACACACACACACACACACACACACACACACACACACACGCGCACGCACGCACGCACGCACGCACGCACGCACGCACGCACGCACGCACGCACGCACGCACGCACGCATAGGACAGTCACACACAGGACAAACAGACAAACAAACAGACAACACAAAGGTCACAGGTGTCATCTTAAATCCTCCGTGTGTCATATGCTCTTTTGTGGTCCCATGACTAAAGGTGTTTCTATCATTCAGCCATACACTGTCATGTATCATCATGTCAGTGTGAGCTCTCCCATTGCTAGTCAACATATCAGGAAAAGGACAGCATGTTTGTTATGCAGATGCGCTTCACTGTATTTTATCACTAAATAGGGCTGTTCTTTCTGATCTATGTCACACCTCTTATTGGTACCACTGTGCTTTGAAATGCAGAGTCTGACTTTTGCTTGATGTTCTACACTGTGCTGTTTTATACTGTACCTGTGCTTGCTTTTATTTTTAGGGATTAAAATTTGGCTTCAGAGAATAAAACACCCTCCTATTTGTTAGAGCCACACACTAAACTAGATAATAGTAATTAGCATGACTCTTAAGACAGATTAAGGAACTGATTAGTGAAATCACCTGTTTAAAGAGCATATGAAGAGCAAATTCATGACAAAACTTGCAGTTTCTGATGCTGGATGTTCCACCCTTGTACTTATGTCTGAACACCTCTAACACAGCCTTGGGAGCACCGTTTTGGACAGCCTTTGGACAGCTTCAGACAAATGATGTCTACTACGACTGTGTCCGAGTTTTTCTGAGCTATAAATTGTGTAGAACACCCTGTCTGTCCTACCAGTACTGTGTTGTGCAGTGTCTTCCCTGTGGTTCTTGTTTTAGCAAATTCAAATTGCTTTATTAGCATAACTGTTAACATACAGTGTCCCCAAAGTATAAACAATAGAAAATCTCATCCATTTGTGAAATAATATTTGAGTATTAGGAACCATTGGGGGAGGAAGGAAATGGAATGGTGAACAGTGGAGTCGAGTAAGGTTAGGAGTAAAGGTTTATCTCTGCTCTGCCTGTGCAGTGCTAACCATGGTCCCCTCACCTGTGGTTGCGGTTCTTGATGTTGAAGAAGAGGAAGGCCCCGGCCATGAACATGCCCAGCACGGTGATGGTGGACAGGATGCTGTAGAGCGGCACGCTGATGTGCCATCGCTGGAGACGCACAAATGTCCGATCCTTCGGTGGCTCCACTCCTGAGCAGGTACAACAAACATTGGATTACATTTCATTACATTACACTTAGCAGACACTTTTATGCAAAATGACTTACAATAGAGGAAACAAATCAAGCTACGCATATGCAGAGGAGAACACAGTAATGAAGAGCATAACAAAGCACAGAACAATGCTGCTAAGTGGAGGTTAGCATTGTAACAAACAAGGTGTAACTGAGGCCATTCTGCTTAGCCCACCCCTAGGCTCAAACCTCCAACCTCGCAGTGACCACGGATTGAGAGGAAGACGCTCTACCAATTGAGCTTGAAACCAGGCTATTAGCTAAATTAATAGCGTATTCTCTTGAAGTGTTTGGAGGGAGGCTATGCTAGCACTATGCTAGCTGGTAATCCATTGCAAAGTAAACAGAGGAGTGGAGAGTCAAACACAACAAAGACCACACACAGAGTGGGCCATAAGTTTCCATACATAGGAAAAATAAACATTTGTATATGATGTTATCTGAAATATTGGAAAAAGACCTGTATGGAAGAAACACTTCTCTTCACTTCTGTTAGCTCACTGTGTCCTCCCTTTGTAAGTTGCTTTGGATAAAAGCATCTGCTAAGTGTAATGTAATGTAATGTACAAGGAACCATATGTACGGACACTATGGTCCACCCTGTGGAATCATGTAAAGGCTACTGCAGACGTAAATATGCCTGCAATGCATCAAATGGTAACATTTATGTTTAAAATTGTACATGGAAATAAATAAATGATAATAAATAATATAAATGATACATGAAGTGAAAAAAAAAAATGGAACAGAAAATGTTAAATGTTAATGTGTCCCTCTGCAAAGTCTGAAAAGAGTCTGACATCGGTTGTCGTACTGAATGAGTTGCCATGGTTGCTACGGCGAGCATGTAGGATGTTGCAACAGCCAGCTTTACATCAATGATGATGTTCTGAAATGTCAACGTGAAGACTGAAGACTAGTCTAGAGTGTCCCAGTCTGTGGGCTGTGGGCCGGCTGTGATAACAGCATCCTTTCATTCTCCCTCCCCCAGGCCAACAGCTGCCAGATACAGTGAGTGGCACTCTGAGAGAGAAGCACACTCCAGGTGATCAGTGAGCGAGATAGAGGCTGTGTGTGTGTGTGTGTGTGTGTGTGTATGTGTGTGTGTGTGTGCGGTTGTGTACCCTACCAATTTCGACTAATAGAAACATCTTGAACTACAGAAGTTTCCAGAACACTGTGTACAGTGGGACTTGACAGGTGCTCGAAAAAAATGGACACCTTGCCATTTAAAGAACAAAAAAAAACTTGCAGAAGTTGTGAGATTCAGCTCAAGCGTATAAGGTCTTCAAATGTTCTGGGTCAGACTTTAGTTTTAATTGTGTGACCACAGTTTTGACCTGTTTTGATATTGTTGATATTGGCTTATTTTTTGTCCTCTTCCAAACAGACAATACCAGGTTTTGGGTTGGTGAGTTCAGTTTGTTTAAAACTAATACTTGGAAAGCAGCGTTTTACCAGTATGTTACATAAAGTCCTCTAAGGGACAAAATAGAGGTTCCTTTTTGTCAATAATATTCCTGGTTACAGCTCGAACTTATGAGGTCCTTCAAATGTTCTGTATCAGACAGTAGTTTTGAGTTTGTGACCACAGTTTTGGCCTGTTTGATATTAGGTTACTTCTTTGCAATCTTCTTGCAAACAGGCCAGTCGATGCAATTCTCAGGTTGGTCAGGTCTGTTTATTTGAAAAGCAGCGTTTTACTAATGTGTAACTTAAAGCCCTCTAGGAGGCAAGCTGGGGGGTCCCTTTTGACAACAGCTGTAAGCAGAAATCGAACAAATTCAGAAAAAATAGGCAAATATGGCTGGGGCAAGATCGACATAGCCTTGTGAATAATTTATTTGTGATCGCAGGGAGAGAGAGACATTGCGACATACATATATTCACATACTCAGCCACACATCCACGCACCCACTCACAAACACACAAACACATGCACACAAAATGCACACACACACACACACACTGCCACACATGCGTGTGCACACACACACACACACACACATACAAAAACGTGACTAGGAAGTTCATACCTTGAAATCTGATGGAGTTGTTGATAAGGTCCAAGCTGTCTGCGATGGCATTGTACTCCCCTACTTTCACCTCTTGTCCCTCTGTGTGTGAGAATTGAAAAGAAAAGAAAAAAAAGAGGTAGAGAAAGAAGAGTGAAAGACAGAGAAAGAGACCAAAAGAAAATATGAGGAAAAGATGAGAGACAGAGAGAGAGAGAGAGAGAGAGAGAGAGAGTAAGATAATCAAAGAAGGAGGAAGTAGAGCTCAAGAGAAAGGCAGAAAGAGACAGAGAGAGACAGAGAGAGAGAGAGAGAGAGAGAGAAAAAAAAAAACAAGAGCAGAGAGTTATCGTCTTGGAGAGCCAGACTCGCACTGACACAGACAGTATTTTTCTGCTGGTGTGACGCTGTGGCACAGCGGGTTAGTTAGGTACACGCGATTCTGGCAGCGCCCACATGTTTCGGGCGCCTCACATCCACTCAGCGGGGCGCTGATGTCATGGAAACGTCCTGTCGAGAAGCTTTACAGATGGCTCATGCTACTTGGACAAGGAAGTCTGGCTTCATCAGCGCAAACACGCCAAACACGCGCTCTTGTGTGCTCCCACCCCTGTGTCTTCACCACCGCCCGTCAAAACACTGTCCGCCCCAACGTGTTTCAAGCCAGGCGCCGAGCATCATGGGAAAGAGGAACTGAGCTAGGGGCCTAAAGAGAACACAAAATGGTGTAAACTGTTTCTAATTACTCGTTCTAATAACATGCTACCTAGAGGAAAATATTGTTTTAAAACTACCTTGACTTTGTCTTATAGAAACCAAATACAACAGAAACAGACCTTGTATTAAGCTGGTTTTAATTCATTCATTTATCTTTCAGGATTGAAGATGTGTGACTGTGTAAAAATGGGAATAGTGGCGTTAGTGCCACATGGAGTTTGATCAAGTGTCATCATCAACCCTCATTGGAGAAATAAAGGTGGTAAGGTTAGTAGGTTAAATATGTCATGATCCTCAGAGGCTGACAGGGGATCAGGAGTCCTCAGTCCTCAGTCATTATGAGGTGAAATAAGAAACTGATCCAGATGCTGAACTCTTGCCCTCTAAATAAAGGCTCTGGGGAAGGGAGACTGACTCCAGAACAGACAGCTGTAATATCAGCAGGAATCAAGGGACTAATGGGACCGAAAAGGAAAATAAAATAGCAATACCATTGTGATCTTGCGTCGAAATAGGCCTCTGGGATAGGACCGAGCACACATTAGAGAAAAATAAATAAATAAACGCCATATTGTGACATCGGTTAGCACAAGATACAAGTTGACGATAATGGCTTCCCTGGTGCTGTAAAAATCACTTTAAATGTTGATGTATCCTTGACATTTTCCGGCGCCTCCTGTCTCTAAGGTCCCGTTCGGTTGCCAGGCTTTTTCTCCTTCCGAGAGGCATCATCAAAGGCGTGTATTAGTCCCAGGTGGGCAAGAGTGCTGACGCCATGTCATCAAACAGCAGCTCCAGCCCTGCTGCCCTCATCTTGCCAAGGTGCGTACCTCCGAGCGTACGTGCACCCCGGGGGCAGAGGCAGGGAATACAGGGGGGTTCTCACCATCCTAGGCAATTATTTCCTCTGCCGCAATATGCAAATGACCATTACACCCAAGAGCAGACTGCAACAACAATGTTTGTGTGTGTGTGTGTAGATGTATAGGTGTGTGCATATGTGTGTGCGTGTGTGTGTGTGTGTGTGTGTGTGTGCGT